>CM070040.1:34463569-34477217 GCA_036250615.1 Ptychadena robeensis
GTTATCTCTCTCCCCTCCCCCCCGGTATCTACATCATCACCAAATGATATGGCCACTTTAAAGCCTGTCGACGGGTCTTATTCTAACGCCAGACTCATTATACCCCCCTTTATCCCACTTATCGCCCGAATATCCTCATACCCATCAGGTACCCCCTCCCAGAGGACCCCGGCCTTCCTAATGTGGAGGGGCTGAAGGGGCTGGGGTGTTTGCAAACCTGCATTTCGACGCGGGGGAGAGGTCGGTGAAGCGTACGGGCATGACCCGACACCGGCGCCCTTAGGCTTTGGAAGTTGCACCAGCCAACTCTCCCAAATTCCTGGCCACCTCCCCCCCCCACGCATCCTTTCTCGAGGGACCTCACCCCCCTAGAAGCGAACGAATGCTTGATTAACCAATCTATACCCACACGCTACATCACAATATGTAACATCCTTTAGTAACTCTGTTAATTCCTCAGGACCAGCTCACGTGACATGGCGGCAGCTGGGAAGAGGCTTACCAACAATGCTTCACGGAATCTGAAGTTAAGAAGCTCTGCACCCTGTCAATGAAATCCTCGATATCTAACAAGTATCAAGAGTCAGGGTTCAAGATCTTGTCCAGGTGTTATCGCACCCCCACACTGTTGCATGGCATCTTCCCCTCCCTACCAGACATTTGCTGGAGGTGCGACTCTCTTGGGGCCAATATGCTTCACATCTTCTGGACCTGCCCCAAACTTACTCGTTTTTGGTCACAAGTCCATGACATATGTACTTGACTTTCAGACTGGCCCATTCCATTCTCCCCAGACTTCTACCTATTGCATCACACAGACATACCTCTATCGGCGTATAGGAACTCGGTCCTGATACACCTCATTAATGCGGCCAGGGCAAGCATACCAGCGGTCTGGAGATCACCCGTCCCTCCCTCGATCACTCAATGGTTGCATAGGGTGGGTGAGATCTGTGTGATGGAGGACCTGACAAGCTCGCTGAGAGGCACCGAATCTCGGTTCCGTGAAAACTGGCGAGAATGGATAATCTTTGCTGAATCCTCTGAGTTTACTGCTCTTCTCAACAGGGATATTTCCCCCTCATAAGATGGTCTCTCCTTATGTTTGTATCATACAGTACTCTGCGTAGTACCGCATTTATATTATTATATTCGTCGGTGATATTGTTATCCTGCTGTCCTTTTTCTCAATTTGGAATTTCAAAAAATTTGGAATTTCAAAAAACAAAAAAAAATACATTTCTTTAATGGCCTTTTAGTTTTGCCCACATAATATGCTGAACAACAACACGTCATTAAGTATACGACCCCATGGGTGTCACAGGTGGCTCAAAAATTAGGGTTGAACTTTTCTCAGTTGGGTAAGGTTAATTCCACAGTGTCATGTATCCATTCACATTGGGGACAGTGCCCGCATTTGAATGTACCATTTTGGGGTTCCCCATTTACTCTTGGATGTTGGAAATGGCTTCAAGCGCGGTGGAGCGAGGGGGCTTCCCCACCCCCATCTGGAGTCCATACCAACCGGACCTGGTAGGTCAAACTTTGGGATGTTACTTCCACCCTCTTTCTTGAGTCCACTATAGAATAGCCAGGATTCACTGGCTCTCCTAATTACCTCTTTGAGAGTTATTTGCAATTTCACCAATATGTGAGCACACAAGTGGGGTTCACTGATAAGAATCGGTTGAAAAAGGCGTATGGGATAACTCTCTGGTTAGTTCTTTTTCACAACACACCTGTTGTATTGCCTTCTCATCCCTCTCTAAAACCTTTCCCCCTCCTCTCTTCCCTTGCAAGTATAACACACAACTTTCCTCACGCACCAACCATCAGGTTGAACCCACCATAACACGTTCAGGGCTCCAAATCATCACTCACACACATTTCCCTGCTCACAGTCATCCCACCCACACGCTTCCACACCAACACACTCACCCCCACACCCTTCCTTTCTTCTTCCCTTATGTCTCGTTCCACTTTTCCTTTCCTTTCTCCCCCCCCCCCTATTCTCTCTTCCTCCCCCCATGCATTGCTGCACCCCCTGACTCACTTTTGCATGATTTGTGGTGTTTACCTCACGTTTTATTTGGATGCCTAGGGTCTATCTCTTCTGTCTGTTCCATTCCTCACTTTAGTTATCCCAACCTTTCCTTTCCATAAACCAGGTAGTCCCCTATGGCCATATGTTATAAATTGATTGGGTGAATTTTAATTTCACAGAATCCGTTAATTGCAATGACTACCCAATATCTGCGTGCTACTAGCTTGGGAATCGCTATCTGACCTTCACAAGAAGGAGGGAAGCATCTAAGGCGCTTATCTGTATACGGAGGTATTTGGGTTAAAAATCTGGGATTCTCTCTCAAGAACTCAAGGGCAACATATAGTAAACTTGATTATATGCTCTCCACAGCATCACACTATCCTTGACAAAGCCTAATTGGCGAAACGCGTAGGAGAAATGATCAACTGTAAAAGAACATATCTTGGATGAACTGTTTAGGAATTTCGGTTTTTGGAGGGATGAACGAGGAGCACCATGTGAGGAGCACCTCTTTCTCCTTCACCCAACCGAGTCCCTGTCTGGATGTTCCCATGAATAGAATCATGATTATGGTTTTACCAATAAATGTATAGACAATTTTTTACACAGTTTGAACTGGACATTATATTGTAAAAAGTTTCTTGTGAACCTTGAAAAACCCAATTTTTATACCTGTGAAAAATAATTGACTAATGGATGCATTTCACCTATCGGTGAAGATGTAGGGGTGTCAGATTTGACAGCAAGGCCTAAAAACCCCTTTATACACAGATGTGATATTTATTCAAGGATTATTGCACTCAGGATTAATATTATGTGAAGAACAGAACCTAATGCTGGGCACTGTTTTTCTGCATCTTTGGTATGCTTAATTAATAGGGCCTTAAATCATGGGCAAACTGCCTGCAAGTCACGGGAAATCCTCCAGCAAATGTTCCGGCGTGCATATTTTTTCGTCCAGTACAGGGAAACAGCAGTGGACACATGGTCTTACATATGCCTACTCTTACTTTCAACCCCCAGATCTTCAACAACCTTAAAACTAGTAATTTACCTTCCCAATTTGACACCCCTAACTGCAACCTTTCATGGGTATTAATGTTTCCCTGTGGTTATCCAAGTGACATACATTGTATACATTTAACATCTTGGGCTGTTGTTCTGAGGGAAGATAACAACAAACCTATCCACCATCTCGTACCAAGTGAATACTAGTGTTTCCATCTTATCTGGTGAAGGAAACCTGCAGTGAGGGAAGTTTTTTCTTCCCCCCCAAAACCCCCCCACCCCCTTTTTTAACGACAGGAGGTGTAGCAACCAATACCTTCAGGCTGTATTCAATCTGGGCTCTGGGTCTCACTGGAGGGACAAAAATCCCCTCCAGGAACCACCATCACTGGCAGGGGGGTGCCAGCGTTGCTCTGGACCTATGTTCCACTTGGGCAACCCAGTAGCTTTACCCTTATGATATTGTATATATAATCAGCCTACCCTGAGAAAGCCCATGTGGGCAAAATACATCGGATCACTGATATACCATCGAACAATTACCAAGTTGTAAATATATATGTCTGAGAACACCGATTGGGCCTACAAATATTGCCTTATTGCAAAAACTCTTATGATTTTATGGCTGTTATTATGTATATTGTCCTGATATGTAACAATAAAGACCTTTTAAATAGAAATTTGGTAAACATGTTGTAAGTAAATCCCAAAACTTCCTCCCCTTTACCCCCACCCCCCCCCTTCCTTTCCGTCCCTTGATCCTCTGTCCCGTTCTCCCCTTCGGGGTTTTGGTTTCTGATGCACATATCCACTCCTCACACCTCTCCAATCCACATTAACCTCCACGAGCACCTGTAATTCACATCTCATCCATATTATCCACTGCTCACTGTACATTCCTGTTCCCCTCGTCACATAGAGCAACAGCTCATTTAATTTTCCTTATGTCCCACCCCCACATTCCCATGGCTCCCCTCCTGTCAACATTGAAGGCACCCATTTCACATACTCACCCACTAGACCTTACCCATCAGACCTACGCCTTTCCCACACTCATTCACATAGTAGTGTTGTTTTTGATTACTGATTTAGTTTTTATGATTTTTATTGGTGCCACAGTGTTAGTGTTAAACATCCCCAATTGTAGGCAACACTTCCCAGACGGTCACACACACTCCCCGCATTTCTTACCACTGTCCCCTATCACACACTATTTCGTTTGATAGATGATGACCGCACCAGAAAATCACGTCACATGCTCACTTCACCTTCATACTTCACATGGTTTAGGTACGGACGAGAGGCTCTGACAACAACGTGAGTAGCAGAGACGGGGACCAATGGGACGGGCTAGACGAGGAGGAGCTCAAAACACTGTGTGCGGAGACTAGACGCTCCCCGTTGCCTAGGCAGCGGCGGATGCCATACGTCACTCTGTGCTGATACCATCAGACACAGGAAGTGATGTAGTTTCGAGGGAGGAAATGCGCCTCTCCTGAGGCGCATTGCGCCCGCGCAAGGATGGACGTAGAAGGTTGGCGCCGTTGACCCGGTGCACCGGGGCTAATAGTACCCGTTGCACCAATGGAGGGGCGGGGCCACCACAGACGTCCAAGTGGCGGGAAACGACACTATAAAAAGCTGACTATTGACTATAGAAGACCAGACAGCTAACACCAGGACAAACCGGCCAGACTCCCCAGGACTACAACATAACCTTTTGAACCGAAGGACTGCGTCTAAACAGACAGACCAATATGGACTAAGGTATTTAACAACCCCCTGACTTTTATAATGTGTATGCACCCAACCTATAGGACCCCCATGACTCATAGGACTTAATCAATCAAGACAGAACCAACTCGACAGGAGGACCATCTAGCAGAGCAAAAGGTGGGTGATAGACAATTGGCCCCTCAGTATAATTACCAAGCACTTTTGGAAACACTATATCACCGAGGGTGGTACAACTATTTACAATGGGACTGGTGAGCACTGGCTGGGTACGGATGGTGAAGGCAGTAGACAGCCATAAACAAATAGAAGGATTATCAATCCTTTTTCCCTAGCCACGAAAGTGCCCCTTAGTGGAGCCCCCCACGCCAGGCACTGGATATAAGTCAGGTGGAAACCCACGGTTGGAGATAAGAGACTCAAGGGAGCGACGACTGTCCACGGCATCACCACCAGCAGCGTCAAGTGATCTCAGTAATCGGTAAGCCACTTAAACCATGAATATATTTTATGTAATATAAGGGGTTATTGACAAAAAGCTGAAAATTTTTTAAAATGAATTGTGAAGACAGCAGATATAACCAGGTTGAAGCCAATGGTGTAAATAGACTATGAAGAGATAAGAATATGTAAATAGAGTGTATATGCTTGTAGATGCCACAAGATGAAAATTGATGTTACAATATTTGATGGCTTATAGGTTGATACCCAAGGACCCCTGACAAAGTCCCCCAGAGGGACGAAACGCGTAGGGTTACGCCTGGGTAATACCAATTGGATTTGTTCCACCTCTGGACCACAAGGACTTTTGGACTGTTTTTATCGTTGCATCTATGGAGCAACCAATCTATATACCGTTTGTTATGTAAAATTCACATTGGATATCTGGTATATCCCTGTCTTGTATGCTATATTTTGATACTTATGTGTTAATAAAGATATTATGTCAGAAACCCTCGACTGGAACATGATCTAAATAAGAATCCCACCTTAAAAGTCCACAGGGCTTGGCCGCCCCTAGGGTTTGTTCCCCCCTCCCTCTTTTCAATTTTCAAATTGGATGTGGTGGGTTAGGCTACGATGGTTCCCCTCCCCTATTTATTTCAATGTTGTAAGTAAATTTGTTTGGTGCCTAAAAAACCCTTTTGAGATTAAAATAGCGCGAGCCCCCTTTTTTGGTGGGCCACTTGTGGGACATGTAATATTGTATACATTTAACAATAAAACTGAAAGAATTTAGGCAATTTAATTTTTTTTATTTTTACAGTAGTTTTTTTTTTTACAGTGGAGCTACAATACTAAATTCAGCCACTGCAAGTCTCTAGTAAGCACTTGTCACTAGGCTTCTTCTCAGACATGGAGGAGGGAGAGAGCGAGGGGGGAAGCTGACTATTTCACTCAGTATCAACAATATTTGCCCGCATAACTAGGTTTTTACTCATTTGCGTACTGGTGGACCACTAATGTGCACCCCTCCATATATATATAGCTCTTATTCAGAATATTCTAGGACCATAACAGTTATTATAAAAGTTCACTCCAACATGTTTCACCCTACATAAGGGGATTCATCAGAGAGATTTTGACTGTATAAGACAGTGTGTCTGACTATATCAGAAAAAATTATTACATGAGAAGTTTCAAAAAAGAATTAATAAACTAATCTAAAACAGCTTCGAGAACAACTGCTCTGTCCAACTGGCGTGAAATTCATCCACAATGATTCATTCAGATTAAAGAGGAGCTGTTAACCTGGCGCTTTCAAACCCTCTAATGTGGGGTACAGACGTGCATATATGGGCCTGATCGATTGCCGATTCGAGCGCAGTGCGTGCTCACGGCCATCTATCTGGCACATATAATATGCCGCTATCGCTGTTTTTGAGCGGGACCAACCAATCCTGCTTGAAAACAGCCATTTCGGACATGACTGTTAAATATGGAAACTGCGGGTCACCATTTAAAGCATCGGCTAAGCTGGAGAGAGCAGAGCTGTCTCCCAGCTCCGCCGATATCTGACAGCAGCGTGATGACATCACGCTGCTGAAGGGAACATCCTGTACCCTGATTTACTGACAAATTTGTTTTAACAGTAACCTACTAATGACATCCCCATTGATAAAATCATTACATGTGTGGCTTCTCTATTCTCTGGAACTCTCTCCCTTATCCCATTGCTTGACTTGCTCCTTCTTTTAACATTTTCAAAATAAGCCCTGAAAACCCATCTCTTCAGTATGGCCTACTCATCTTCTCATTCCTAACATCACTTTCAAGACAATTCCATCTACCCCACTTATTGTAATTTGTTCCCGAACCTCTTGATTTGGCTCCTGTATCATAGTTTGAAACCTTTATGTAAGCTTTTGTACCACATGTCCGGCTATAGGAGATCCCACTGGTATGAAGTTATCTGTTACCAAGCCACAGGAATCAGGGCCAGTTTGCCTCATCCCCCCATTCCTAAAGCTAGGCATACATGGCTTGATTTTTTTTATCGATTCAAGAACAAACGCTGTGCACATTCGTAGTGATTGATTGTCCTCAATTTAATTGCAGACCCCCTTTGATCGAACATACATGTTGGTAAAGCCAGATTGCCCACAGTTGCCATTACTTTGGATTTGGGACCTACAGTTGCAAGAAAAAGTATGTGAACCCTTTGGGATTACATGGATTTTTGCTTGAATTGGTGTGTTTTTTCCAAACAAATTTTGGTTTCAGCTGTCCAAAGAATATTTTGCCAGTAGTGCTGTAAAATGTCCAGGTGCTCTTTTTCAAACTTCAAACGTGCTGCAATATTTTTAGGGGGCAGCAATGGCTTCTTGCATGGTGTCCTCCCATGTACTCCATCCTTGTTTAATGTTTTCCTTATTGTAGATGTGTCAACAAAAATGTTAGCATGTGTAGAGATTTCTGTACGTCTTTAACTGACACTCTAGGATTCTTCTTTACCTCATTAAGCATTCTGCGATGTGCTCTTGCAGTCATCTTTACAGGACGATCACGCCTAGGGAGAGTAGCAACAGTACTAAACTTTCTCCATTTGTGGACAGTCTGTTTTACCGTGGACACATGAGCATCAAGGCTTTTGGAGATACTTTTGTAACCCTTTCCAGCTTTATCCAAGTCAACAATTCTTGATGGTAGGTCTTCTGAGAGCTTTTTTCTGCAAGGCATGGTTCACTTCACACAGTGTTTTTTTAAACCAGTAAACCCAAAACTGGTGTGTGTTTTTAAAGGGCAGGACAGCTTTCAGCAACACATCCAATATCATCACACTGATTGGACTCAATGTTGGCTCATTCCTGGCTCCAATTAGCTATTGGAGAAGTCATTAGGCTAGGGGTTTACAACCCTGCTATGTTAATGTTTACATATAATGTTTGTTTTGTATTATTTTAGGTACTGTATTTTTCTATTGTTGTGACTAAGATGAAGATCAGAGCACATTTTATGACCAATTCATGCAAAACTCCACATAATCCCAAAAGGGTTCACACCTTTTCTTGCAATTGTATATCATCCATTCTAGTAGAAGATGATGTAGGAGGGGGCATTAATTAAGACAAGAGAACATCCTCTTCATTTACCCAAAATACAAAAACAAGTATTTACCCCCATTTTTCATTTGTTTAGAGAAATATCTCTAACAGGAGAAAACAGCTATGAGTATTCTCAACGACAACATCAGGCAGTCTGCAGAGAAACTTGGCCTTGGGCGCTAGTGGACTTTTTAGCATGACAATGACCCAAGCACACAGCAAAAGTGATAAAGAAATGGTTAGCAACATAAACATTTTTGGATGAATGGGCAAAAATACTTGTGAGACATACAAAAAGCTAGCCTGCAATTATAGGAACCATTGCTGCAATAGCCAATAAAGGTGTTTCTAGTGATTATTGAGAAGGGTATGAATAATTTGGACATGAAACTTTTTGCTCAAATGTATATAAAAGCTGAGAAATGTTTTTATCCCCACAAAAATGCTTCATGTACATTGTCATATTATCTTTTGGGAGTCATTTCCTGTCAAAAACTAACTTGCTGGTTGAACAAATGTAACTTTAAGTCAAAAGTATGAGTAATTATGGGCTCGACTGTAAAAAAAAAAAAATAGTTTGAGAGCCATTTCACACTAACCGCCCGTGGCTATGGTGAGTATTTTTTACGGATGTGCTGGCGGTAATGCTACCTAAAGGTAAAACCCTGCATTTCTGTATTGCGCTGGTCCTCATTCCTAAACTGTGTAGTTTGAATGGGGGGGGGGGGGGGGGGGGGGGGGGGGACTAAATAATGTTACTATATAAAAAAGGGGCCCTACAAGGAAAGTTTGGAAACAAGTGGTTTACGTAAAAAGGAATGGATTTTTAAACATTCTACTTTAACAACTGATTTTTTAAGTTGATTGAAGTGAAAAATCTAATTTATTGCCACCTTTACAATTCTCTAGACATCATGACATGAAAGCCACCAAGGCTAGCTGCCTTCATTCAAGCTAAAGGTAAAATTAGTGGCTATTGTCAGGTAAGTGATAACTCTTTAGGAATGATAAAGGGTTCAATACCACCCCTATATTATTTCTATTTTTATATTAAATAATTTGTTTGAGTATTGCATATAATAGTTAAGTTTTGTTATTTTTATTCTTTTAATTAGCGGCTATTGTCAATGGCACTTATTTGTATTAATGTAATCATTCCATACAAAAGTTATATGTAATTATATGTAACAAGTTTGAAATTTCTAATTAAATTGTCAGCGGTCGCAATTTTTGACCATGTCTACTATGGAGCATGCTCACAGGCCTTTACAAAGGAAATGATCAGTTTTTGAATCAATCACACTACGTGTTATTATAAATAACGCCACCCCATGCATAAACAATGCATGCACTTTCTTAGCATGTTTATCTACAGCAGAAATCTCTTCTATTTGGGAATAATGGGCCCATTTCTTTGTCCAGAGCGCAGCTAAGTTGCACAATCACAAAGCACTTTTTGTGCTGGGTCAGACAGTTTTGGAAAGGGTTCAAAAATGGTTATTGTAGTCAGCTTGTAATTGAAATTGTGGTCAGCCTTTTGTTTCTTTGCTGCATTCATGAAGTTCTTAGTGTCCGATTTTATTTTATTGTTGGACAGAAACGAGGAGGAGGAGACCACGGAGCCATGAAAGATCTGGCTGAAACTTGACCTTGACCTAATTTATTAGCTGTGTTGATACTGACTTATACGTGCATGAATAAAACATGAATTGAGACAGAGGTAAAAGCCACCAATTCATGCAACTTTGTATTTATCAGTTCATCAATTTTTGGATGAAAGTCTTTTCACTCTGGTAGAATCAGAAACAACTCAAGGAGAGTGCTGACTGGAGGAAAGAAGAGTTATCATCACTGCTGTTTCTTCTACCCAATCACAGGTTGGAGGAGGGACCTGAAACTCTTAAGCAGGGTACCGATGTACCCTGCAGCAGCGTGATGACATCATCACGCTGATGTCAGATCTCGGCTGAGCTGGGGAGACAGCTCTGCTCTCTCCCCAGCTCAGCCGATGCTTTGCCTGGAGACCAGCGGTCTCTAGGAAAAGCAATGGACATCGGTCGTATTTATGGTCATGTCCTATATGGCTGTTTTCGAGTGGGATTGATTTGTCCCGCTCGAAAACAGCAACGGGGGCATATTATATGGGTCAGATAGATGGCCGCGAGCGCGCACAGCGCTCGAAACAGCCATCGATTTGACCCATATCTCCACGTCTGTACCCTGCTTTAACCTTCTGAGCGTTTAGCCCGAATTAACTCGGGCTGAGTTTTATGCATCATAAAACTCAGCCCCAGTTAACTAGAGCCGCGCTCAGGGTCTCGCCGTCTGCTTATGGCGGCCGGGTCCGTCCCCGATCACGTCACCAGTGACGCGAAGGGGGCGGGGGTAGGCGGCGCCATAGATCTCCGTGTAACTGGAGGGGCGTCGCTTTTCCTCAGCGTAAGTCCGGCGTCTCCAGTGACGCCGGACTTAGGTGTACGTCCTCCAGCTGAGCAGGAAGTCGCGGCGGAGCATATTGTGCTCCGCTGCGATTGCCCGTGGCACGGTAATGAATAAACCGTGCCAAGGGCCAAACGCTCAGGAGGTTAAGCTGGCCATACCAGATAATTGCAAAAATGATAACAGTGCTGATGGGTCTGTGGAATTATCAATGGGGTGGGGGGTCTTACATCAATTGCTGGTACCACCGCACAGCATGATTGATGTCAGACCCCATTAATACACACTGCCTGTCCTCTTGTAACACATAGAAAAAAATATTTGTGATATTTTGTTTGGTACAATAAAGATCTAGCAAAATATCACAAATTAATATTTTTTCTTTGCTTGTTGCAACTTTTGTGATGACTTTAAAATCAGAGCAGACTTCTACTGACAATTCCAGTTTAGGTCTGCTAGGATTTTCTATTAATAAAGGTTCTAACAAGTAAAAAAAATATTTAAATTTGTGATATTTCGATAGATATTTATTGTGTCTAACAAAATAAATAAATTTTTATTTTAATTAACTTGTTACTTTTATAAATGAAATGAATACTTTGGCAAAATTCTATTTCGGCTTACCAGTAGAATTCAATCTTCCTAATATTTCAGGCTTGTGAACTTATGCTTCCATTACATATTTTGCTCAGATGTAAGTGGTATCTGAGGCTTATAGACTCAATACCAGCAAAATTCCAGGCCTCCTCTGGCACTTACCTCTGTGCATAAGCTCAAGGTCCAGAAGGACATGGTTGGGTGAGCTTTGTAAATGACTAACAGGACAAAGTCAGATACTCAGCACCATTAAACTGCTTTGGGATGAACATTGCTGGCTGGGTGTTATCGTGCTTGACCTCACAAATGCTCTTTTGGATAAACAGGCAAACATTTCCATAGGCTGATGATGGCAAGGACAACATCTGTGGTCTATATGAAGAAAGCTGACCACTGTCTTTTGCTAGGAAGCTTAACAGTTTTAACTTGTCCTAGACAGCCTACACTGAAAACAATAATACTCCAGAATCAAGACCTAGCATTCCATTGTTAGCTATTGTGCAGTTTTTGGCCCACTAAAGACTCTGAAGGCTAGCAGCAAGAAGCGCTGTATTTATACCTACCGCTACCCACATAGGGTCAAATGGAGTAGAACGGCAGATAATAATACAAGAAACTAAAATACTACAAGCCAGATGTAATTTCAGAATACAGATAGTGCATGATGTACATTAGGATGGAAGGTTGTTTAAGATGTTGGAAATTCTGAATCTCTCACTTAATGTGGCTGTTCCATATCCTTGTCTGGATAGACAAAAACTGGAAACTTTAGCAAGCGGCTCAGAGGCTGGACCCCAGAAACAAGGAATTTACAGAAGGAACATCTGGAAAGTGGCATTTTGTTGTCTGTGTATGCACCATATACAGTCAAGCCCAAAATTATTCATACCCCTGGCAATTTTTGACCTAAAGTTACTTTTATTCAAGCAGCAAGTAATTTTTTTTGAGGGGAAATGACATAGGTGTCTCACAAAAGATAAAAAGAGGATGCACAAGAGGCATTATTGTGTAAAAAAAATTCTCAAAAAAATTTACATTTGAGCAAAAATGTCAAAAATTATTCATTCCCTTCTCAATAATCAATAGAAAAGCCTCTTCTGGCTATTCCAGCAATCAAATGCTTCCTATAATTGCAGACCAGCTTTTTGCATGTCTCCACAGGTATTTTTGCCCATTCATCTTTAGCAATGAGCTCCAAATCTTTCAGGTTGAAGGGTCTCCTTACCATCACCCTGCTCTTTCCACCACAGATTCTCAATTGGATTTAAGTCAGAACTCTGGCTGGGCCACTTCAAAATGTTGTTGTCTGCTACCATTTCTTCACCACTTTTGCTGTGCATTGTTATGCTGAAATGTCCACTGGTGCCCAAGGCCAAGTTTCTCTGCAGACTGCCTGATGTTTGCCGTTTACTGTGATAAGGTTCCCTGGTCTATTGGTTGAAAAACACCCCAAAGCATAAGGTTCCACCATGTTTGACACTGGGGATGGTGTTCTTTGGGTTGAATGCTTCTCCATTTTTACACCGAATGAAGGAAACATCATTGTGACCAAACAAGTAGATTTTTGTTTCATCTGACCATAACACAAAAGACCAGAATTCTTCTTTGTCCAGATGAGCATTTGAAAAGGCCAAGCAAGCTTTTGTGTGCCTTCTCTGGAGAAGTGGTGTCCTCCTTGGTCTGTATCCGTGGAACCCAGATGTGTGCATCATCCTTTGGATTGTCTGCCTTGAGACATTGCCACCAGCAGAGCCCAGATTGAACAGGATGGCCTTGGTGATGATCCTTGGATTCTTTTTACCCCTCTCACTATCTTCCTGGACAGTAGTGTTGAGCTTGAATATTCGAATTGCCACTATATTCGGCGAATATCGACTATTCGAGAATTCGCAAATTACGCAAATATGGCGGCGGATATTCAAAATTTTGAATATTCGCCATTGGGATGCTTTTTGGGCATGGATTGCGAATATATATTTGCAATGCTAAAATAAATGTGACCATTCATTTTAAGGGGGAATTGCGGGGCGATTATAATATAAAATGTGAGTATTCGCGAATATAGAATCGAATATTAGTAGAATGATTCGCAAAATATCGCGAATTCGAATATTGTCTATGCCGCTCATCACTACTGGACAGCACAGGCAGGGCTGTGGAGTCGGTCAATAAATTTCCCGATTCCGACTCCTCAATTTCATATTCTTCCGACTCCGAAACTCCGACTCCTCTGTATGTAATATGCTAATGTATTGTATCCATCCATTGAAGGAAAGAA
>CM070040.1:34488627-34502007 GCA_036250615.1 Ptychadena robeensis
AAAGAGCCCTAAAAAGGGCTTTTGGGGTATTTTCAGGACTCTGTCCTGACAGCAGACTGAAAAGCACTGAAGAGTAGACTGTAGATCACACAGAACACTGCCCTAGCTAATGGTTTCCCCATAGCAGCAGCAACAGCAGCAGCAGCTCTCTTTCCTAACTCTTTCCTTCTTCAGCAGAATGTGTAATGGCGTCCTGTACTTGATATGTTATAGGGGGTGTGAGGGTCTGTGAGGTGGGGGGTGCTCATTGGCTGGATTATGTCTGCTGACTGTGACTCACAGGGGTCAAAGTTTCTGCAATGTTAAAAGATAGGGGGCGGATCGAACTCGCCATATGTTTGCGAAAAGACGCGGACGCGAACATGCAATAATCGCCGCGGATAGTTCTCCAGCGAACAGTCCGCGACATCACTACTGGGAGGGTTAATATGTGGATATGCTGGTGTTAAGGTTGTGATTCAAGAGCTCTAGGGTTTTCAGTTATTCCACCGTTCACACCAGTTTCATGTTGAAAAAATTGGTGAAGAAATGTATTTATGGTATTGTAAATCTAGTCCTACTTTTTATTAAAGACCTTTATAATAAGTGACTTTTAATGCTGACTTGAGCGCCTTGTGTGTCAGACCCACTTAAGGGATTCTAATATGATAAATAGTGATGGACGAACATCAGCTGCGATTCGAACTTCTGCAAATACCCGCCGCGAACATGCGAACGGCGAACTTCCATTGACTTCAACAAAGGGTGAGCTTCTCAAACCTTCAGGTGATATTTGTAGCCAAAATACCAATAAAAAAAAAGTCAAAAGTGTGCAACCACCTGGACAGTGTCATGCCAAATGGGGATCAATGGCTAAACTTCTCCCCCAAAATATGGATTTTTTAAAATGCTGTTTTCTTCAGGTCTAATCGCCGGAAATCACATGATTAAAGATGTTGCCAAAAGTTACCGGACAGTACCTTCTGCAGTGCATCACATTTAGTCAGATCTCTCTGAAATGCATAATACAGCATACCCCACCCCCAGAGAAGGACTTGTGGCTCAGTAATGATGAACTACATGTAACAGAACACCTTAGCTATAGCTACAGATTACTGGATGGAGTATAATCGCAAAGTAGCTTAGCTATCCCTCAATCAGCAGCAGCTCTCCCTATCTAGCTAGTACTGGAGACACAGGATACATGTAAAAATGGCCGCTGGGGGCTTCTTTTATAAAGGGGGGGGGGGGTATCCTCCAGGAGTGAAAAGAAGTGTTATTGGCTGTACTGTACCAACTGACTATACAGTAGGGTGTGGGGTCGCACTTTGTCTCCATGTTAAGGTGTAGGGGGCAGGTTAAACACCTATAATGTTCGCCAGCATTGCGAACTGCGAACATGCGAACTTTACGGCCATCACTAATGATAAAGTGATAACTGGTGTGGCACATGTTATTATTAGAAAACCCATTACTTCCCTACGTTTATACAAGTGACATCTGTACTCTTCTTATAGAGGGTTCCAATCCGTCTGGGTGATAGTCTATCTGTAGTAAAAAAGCCAAAAGTCACTTGACAATTTTGAATAACCACCACTATAAAATTAAATACAACGCAAAAGCATTGTGTTTACCCAAAAGTAGGTAGTAGTCATTGTAGTGTATTAGACCAACCTACTTATATCTGGCTCATATGGATTCTAAAGAGGGATCTCCCCAACTGGTCTGCCTCCATGCTTTAGTTTTTTTGTTTGTTTTTTTAATAAGCTCTCTATTCCCCAGTAAATCAGGTACTCAAGTTTACCTTGCAAAAGCGGAAGATCTGCAAGTATGTGATACCACCAATCCTTCCTTATTTTTTCTCCACTTTACAAATGGCATGGGAGTTGGCATAGGTTGTATGGCTGCTCCCAACCCCCAATTGTTGTAGGTAAATTGCTAGACTATGCCTTTCATGCAGTTAATTAATATGATATAAATTAAGGTCTTCCACCTTAACTGTCCCTTAGCTGGGTATTGTATTCTATGACCAAAACACTTCGATGTTTGCATTTGAAAATAAATGGAATGATCATCCATGTCTTCAGTTTTAGAATTACTAGTTCTTACATAAATTCCCATGGATCCCACAGAGTCAATGTTTTTTAGAGTTTCTACAAAGTTATCATCTATGTATAACCATCATCTAGGGCCATCATTTGTACCCAAGACCTGTGACGGCGAACTTATGGCACACATGCCCAAGACAGCACACAGAGCCCTCTCTGTTGGCATGCGTAGACCGACTGTATCAGTCTGCAGTCTGTCTCTGATTGGTGGGGAGGGGAGCTGGACTACGGCTGGTGTAATGTAGACAAAGCAGTGCCATCTTGTGGCCATACTGATAATTTACCAAAAATTTCCAAGTATTAGCCTACCTTTTGTCTTGTTGACTATTAATGTTACAGAGAACCTTAATAAAATGAGTTTATTGGTGGACACTTGTGTTCCTTAACTGTGTCTGTGATGTCGTCATCACTTCTAGTCAACCTGACTACGACAGCATCATAACAAGTATAGCCATGGTCTCGAAACGGACCTTTAATGAAGATACAGCAATGACACTTCCTTGGGGGTAAGGACAACGCAAGTTCCTCTCAAGACCTATGAGGTTTCTGAGCTCTTTGCTTTCACCTCATTCCTGTATCAGGGCAAACAGTAGCGTACATGCTAGCTGTAAACGTGACTGTTACTGGCAAAAAAATCTGTGTCTACCATCATTTAAACTAAAACCTCCGCATTCAGGTTAAATTGTAGTATTGGAATTTTAAGATAAAAAAAAGTTGGTTATGCGTTTCTGTTTGGGCACTTGGCCTGAAAAAAGTTTGCCATCACTTTTAAAAGACAGTGTATTGCACCATGCAATTATAGGGTATAATATATATATATATACATCTAGATGTACATATTTACATTCCACTTTGAAGAATATCAATATTTTAAAGATGTTTGCAAAATACTTGATCACCAAATCTTGATCACCAAATTTTGCACAAGCAGAGCCTTGTTGTTAACTTAAACTCAAACCATAAGGCTTTGTTTCCATTGCGTTGGGTCCCAACATAACAGATAGACTTACCTGCTCGGCGGACGGGTCTGTCTTCATTGCGCCGAGCTGATCCGCCGGTGTAAGGCTGAGCGTAGTCCAGTACGTTCAGCCTTTACACTGGCGGATGTGTAAACAGACCATCCGCCGGCAGGCAAAGTCTGTGGGATACGTCGGGACCCCTGCTTAGCATATACGCTTAGCGTAGGGGTCCCAACGTACAATGGAAACAAGCCCTGAGTCATTGTTGTAGAGCACAATGTTTTACAATCAGCAGCATTAGGTCTAGACCAGGCTGATAAGTATCATGGAAACCTTGCAGGAGTGTACCATTTCCATCAGAAGTTTAAATGTCAGTTTTTCAGTTGATCCCAATGAAATGTAATGATCATTTTTCCTCTGTTGTTTCTTTGACAGTACCAGTTTGTCGCCCCCTAGTGTCTGTAGAGATAACTGCATGGCAACATTTATGAACCATACACACCAGTCAAATTATTATTAAAAGAGTGATAATTTGTCCACCGTAAATTGTACACATTATGGTGTGAAATCGAATGAAATTTAAACAGTCACAGTGATGGACTTGCTTAAGCGTATTCTTATCAGTGATGCCGGTTTATTAGGAAAGTAATTGTGGTGTTATGCACACTGGAAAATAGTTTTGCTATTTTTAAGTCAGAAGGCAAGGGCCAGACTTAAAAATTTAGTTTGTTTTGTTAGGTGTTACAGTTGAACTATAGAAGTTTAATACTTGATATCTTATTATATTATTTGGTAGTTATGTAGTGGTATTTCACAAAACTCCCAATTGCAATCCTGCTACCTGCAGAACAACCACATGCTAGGAAATTTAACATGCATATAATGTTCCAACTCCAAAGTGAACTCCTGAATCTTTTGTAGTCATGACCTGTGGTATTAAGGCACTGTTCCATGATTAGGAAATGCATTAACTGCACAGCTAGACTTAATACAATGTACATAGGTTTCTTATTTCACATTAGCCCCGCTCCATCTGAAATGCTCCTGCATTGGGGTAACGTCCCTTCCCTCCTAACATGCATGCACACAAACCTTCTTTATATCTCCAGCAATTGTGGGGATAATGCCATGTTCATGGGCTTTGTAATTAACATGCAAAGTCAGATAGTGAAATCAATGAAAAGAAATTCCACCTCTAGTGGAATCTCTAGTGGTGCCACATATTTACATTTCACCAGCCTGAGTGAAGCTTGGGATTACCAAGCTAGACAACCCCCCCCCCCCCCTCCAAAGTGACTGATGGTGATCTAGCCGTGGGGAGGGGGAAGAATCATGGACCCCAGGTTGGGAACCACTGCTCTAAAAAGAAACTTTTAGCCCTTTTTTTTAAACTTAATATTATTTATAATAATTAATACTAAAGTCAATCGACGGGACTGTAGCACTGACACCCGTGGGTGCTGCTGTGTGTGAATGGACCTGGGTAGCAGTGACTGGCTCTGAGACAAAAGTATGCTTTGAAACTGAAGAAACTTTATTCATCATAGGCACAGTACAGGTGAAATTGTAACGTTGAAGGACAGAAGGTTAGGGTAGGCAGGATGCAGAGAGCAGAACAGGGTCTGACTCCTTCTGTGACACCAATCTCAGCTCCACTGAGATTCGCTTGTCACCTGTCTTACAGTATTTCCTCACAGTACACTTGATCAGGTCTTTACAGTATTCTCTCACAATACTCTTGAAATACTCTTGTCCTCCCAGAGCCGGGCACAGGGTAGGCGGGAGGGAGCTTGACCAGGTGGGCCGGCACAGGAAGATAGACAGCAAGTAGCTGGGCTAGGGGCGGGGTTAGCCGGGGGAGGGACCAAGCGTAAAAAGAGAGGAAGAGGAAGGAAGGAGGCATCCATTTTGTTCCTGCTTCGGAGAGGTGAGTATGGGATCGCCACTGGAGACCCTCATTGCCCAAATTCGGGCCTCCGCTGCCACCAATGGTGACAAGTGGGTGCGGGCGCTGTGAGATCACAGCGCCCGCCCCTCGTGCTTCCGCCCGTCCTGTGAGGCTGAGGCGCCAACCGCCAGCACTCCTCAGCCCTTCTCCACAGCCTTCCCGCCAGCAGCGCAAGTCTGTCAGCCCGTCGGCGGTTCGCGGGGGGACACAGTCACCACCGAAACCTGGCTTCACGCCCCCAGCTTCTCCCAGGGCTGGAGGCACCTCAGCTACTGCTGAGCAGCCGGGTACCACTTGCACAGCTTCCCGAGCTGTGGGCTGAGCTCCGCCTCCTGGCACGGCAACACAGGCCATGGCGGCCCCCCGGTCACTGACATGGTGGGAGGGGGGGCATTTCTGGGGCCCAGATAGCGCCAGCGGTGGTGACCAGGGCAGGAGGAGTCAGCCTTGCACCCCTGCAAGGTCTGGAAAGCATGGTGGGGCATCTGGGGGAGACCCCCCGTGGGGGGAGGCTGCAGGGCTTCCAGTTTAAGGGTGTGCTGCTCTTTCCGCACACGGAGGGCACGGCCCGGCAAGAATGGCATCGGGGAATATCGGACAGTGGGATTTGTGGCAACAGTCAGCCTCAGGCTGACAGCTATGAATCGGGGGAATTGGACAGCGGGGATGAGGGGTCCGTGGTCCCCCCTACCCCTTCCCAGCCGTTTCCAACCTCATGGGAGGACTGCCGGTACTCCGGATCGGACCGGGGGGGGGGCGCATGTCTCCAGGGAGTTATGCATCCAGGTTGCCCGTTCGCCGCAAGCGTTGACATAACCCGTCCGTTAACCCAGCTTATGCCAGGACGCAAGGCGTGGCCTCTTTCCTTTTGCTTCCGCAGGTGACACCGGATCCGGAGATTGAAGACGCGGATTTTCAGGAGTGGCCGGAGGACCAGGCGTCAAAAACCGAGCCGACTTTTCATATGAGGGGCCTGCCGGTTGCTGCACCGCCCAGGGGACGGCCGTCATGGAATGGTGAGCGACGTGGCCAGGCGGCTGGCTCTGCACCTGCACATACACCTACCAGGGGTGCCAAGGCGTCGGCGCTGGGCCCCCTCATTACACAATTTTCCCCATTAGACGGGCTTCAGCCGGGGCCCAAGCAGGGGCAAGGGTCAGTGTTTGATTCAATGAGGAATTTCGTGAATCAGCTGGAGCGTAGCTCCGCTGGGGGGGGGGCGGCAGCCATCTGAGGGGCTAATGTGCTCGCTTCGGGGTCGTCAGGTTCTGCTGCAGGGGGGCCACCCGTGGTAAAGGTTGCTGGGCCGGAGGTTGCACTGGCCGTTGAGCCAGTGGCTGAGCCAGCGGGGGGGTAAGCCTGCTGAGAAGGCTGACTCTGATAAGGATAAACCGCTCCCCATTTCCGATGCCGCCAAGAGCAGCACGTACATTTGTTACGAGGGCCCTTTGGGGGCTCACGTGAAACCTAAATTGAAAGAAAAGATTTGGAAACGTGAATATGTGGACATATTTACTTTGTTGCTGCTCGAACGGTTTGCATCGGAGCCATGGGTAAAGGGCAAGAAACACCGTAAGGAGGAAGAGGAAGTACCGGTTGATTCCCCGCACTTTTGCCAATTGGCAAAGGGCTTTTTCCATCATGGGTAGCATCATCGGCGTGAAAACGGGTGAATTGTGTTCGGCCCTTTTCTGTTACCAGGACGTTATTTTAGATGCACATGATACGTATGGGGGTACGACATGGTTGCGTTACGATGAACAATTTCGGCAGCGCATGTCAGCACACCCTGCATTGACGTGGAATCAAAAGGACATGGGGTTATGGTTGCGCTTAATGACGGCGGCACCGATGCCGCTTGGCCTATTGCCACCCTCCACGCAGTCCTCGACGGCGCACAAAAGGGGACTTTGCTGGCGGTACAATGAAGGCGCTTGCAAGTGGGGGGCCACCTGCCATCTTAAGCACGAGTGTGCGGGCTGTGGAGGTACCAATCATCCCCTGTCCAAATGTTTTAAAAGAGGCAAGGGTACGGCTGCAAAAGGGGAGGAGTCCGGTGAGCGTAAGCCAGATATTAAATTGGCTAAATAAATATCCTGACAGGATAGTGGCAGATTTTTTGTTTTACGGGTTTAGGGACGGCTTTTGCATACCCAGCACCGGGGGTCAAAGGGTGCAAACAATGCAAATTTGGTTTTGGTGCTGGAGCATGCCAATTTAGTGTGGGACAAACTGAACACAGAGGTTTCCCCTTTTTTGGGCCTCCCGGATGAGGGTGTTACGGTGTCCCCATTGGGCTTAGTGCCCAAGAAGGATAGCGGGAAGTTTCGGATGATCCATCACCTCTCGTTTCCGGACGGGGAGTTGGTCAACGATGGCATTGACGTCGCTTTGACGTCGGTGTCATACACATCGTTTGATGAGGCTCTGGTGTTGGTCAGGGGGGCAGGACAGGGGGCACTCATGGGCAAGGTAGACATCAAGGCGGTGTTCCGCTTGTTGTCGGTCCACCCGGACAGTAAGTTGCTCCTCGGGTGCGCACTGAACAGGTTCTTGGTTCTTGGACCGATGTTTGCCCATGGGGTGCTCCCTGTCCTGTTCTTATTTTGAGAAGTTTAGCACCTTTTTAGAGTGGGTAGTGAAACAGGTGTCGGGTTTACGAGGCGTAACCCACTACTTGGACGACTTCCTGTGTGTGGGCCCGGGCGACTCGGACGAGTGCCATCGGATGATGTCTGCACTGCAGGAGGTGTTTGAGGATTTTTGTGTGCCACTGGCGGCTGACAAAACGGAGGTCCCTTCGATCATCATTAAATTCTTGGGCATTGAAGTGGATTCGGTGAACCCAGTCTGCCGGTTACCGGCAGACAAGTTGGCCGATCTTCGGTCGGGGCTGGGGGGGTTTCTGTTTGCTAAGAAGGCTACATTGAGGGAGGTGCAGTCGCTGTTGGGCAAATTACATTTTGCATGCAGGATCCTGCTCATGGGCAGGATTTTTTGCAGACGCCTTGCAGGTCTTACACGGGGGGTTACCAGGGCCCACGGTAAGTTAAGGAGGACATCCGGGTTTGGCAGACTTTCCTGGGACGGTTCAGCGTTAAAACATTGTGGTTATCAGCCCCGTGTCCAGATTCTAAACTGCAGCTCTTTACGGACGCTTCGGGGTCGTTAGGATTCGGGCTTATTTCTCAGGAGAATGGTGCCATGATAGGTGGCCGCAGTCCTGGCCTAACCAAGAATCTAGCATTCTTGGAATTTTTTTCCATTAGTGGTAGCGCTGCAGTTGTGGGACCAGCAGTTAGCTGGTCGCCATGTGGTTTTCCACTCGGACAATACCGCCGTGGTGTCAGTGGTGAACACCATGTCTGCCTCCTCTTACCCTGTGGTCAATCTAGTGCGGCAGTTTGTGTTACTGTGCCTGGACTTTAACATCAAGTTCAGGGCAGTGCATGTCCCAGGAGTGTGTAATGAGATAGCTGACGATTTGTCTCGCTTCCAGCTGTACAGATTCAGGGCACTGGCCCCCGGGGCACGTCAGGATCCGGTCACCATGCATCAGCACCTTTGGGAGATAGGGTCGCCAAACTGGCGGGTTGGTTGACTCGTTCAGTTGCTCCCACTACTTGGAGGGATTACGGGAGAATCTGGAACGTATGGTAGGAACTGGAGGAGTCAGTTCTGGACTTGGGCGCCGACAGTGTCAGGAGGGATCTCTTTTGGGTCTTTTTCTGTGATTTATTGGATCAGGGGTGTTCGGTGTTGGTAGTAGGGAAACACATGGCGGCACTGTTCTTTCTGTTTAAAGCCAGGGGGTGGGTTGATTACACAAAACAGTTTTTGGTTTTACAAGTTTTGAAAGGCTACCGGAAAGGAAAGTGCCTTTCGGATAAGTGAGTTGGTGAGCCCTAGCAGGTTTCACCGGGGGGCATTTTGGTTCAGAATACGGAAGTGAGGGAGGGGACCCTGGGTATTTCCTTGTTTATACTCAAAACGGATCCGCTGGGTAAGGGTTTCCGGATATGGCTGCAGGGGATAGAGGGTTATGATCTATGTCCTGTGCGTTGCTACATGCACTTTCTCCAAGTGTGTCCTGCAGGGGAGGGTCCACTGCTTTTGCATGGGGGCGGATCTTTTCTTTCCAGGTACCAGTTTGTTGCAGTTTTTCGCCGCTGCCTTGCGCAGCTGGGGCTTGACCAAACTTAATTACAGATTCTCAAAAGTGCATCGTATGGATCTTGGGGCACTCATACGCCTTTTGAACTGGTTTACAATCAGATGGCAAACGGCTGGGATTTCCTGAGGATAAGATGGAAGTCCCCTGGTTTGGGTTCAGGGGTCTGAGATGGGAACAATTGCTGGCTAAGTTTTCTGAATTGCTAACCTTGCACGTAGCCCCTCACATTCTTGTAATTCATGCAGGGGGTAATGATGTGGGTTTGTGCCAACAGCACAGGCTGATGGGGTCCATTAAGTCCTTTTTTGGTCGGATTCTGGAGAATTTCCCAGAAATGGTGTGTGTATGGTCTGAGATCGTTCCTTGGTTAGTGTGGCGATCCCAATTGGAACATAAGATTGTAAACTGTAGCAGGATTAAGGTGAACATGGCGGTGGCCTGTTTTCTTTATTGTTTAGGGGGCATTTCGCTTCGCCATAATCTCTTGGAGGCGGCCTGTGGGACCTTCCGGAAAGATGGGGTGCACTTATCAGATGTAGGGATGGACATTTTCTTAAGCGGGTTACAGGGGGTGGTGGCCACAGCTTATCAGGAGTTGGGTGGGCATGCAGAGCTGTAGTTAGCTACCGCATGCTGTGGCGGGACCTCGCCAATGCGTTTTAATGATAAGGGAGAAATAGGTGGTGATGTGCTGGTATGGATGGCTGTCACCAAAGGAGGATTTTAAGATCATTTTATAGAGGGCAAAAGCCCTATGGGTTTTGTAAGTTGCCTGTATTAACAGGTTTGTTTTACGGATGTACCCACTGAGCTGGAGGATAAAGATGGCTAGTGGCTGGTACATATAGGTATAGTTATTCATAATTTATTTAAGTTATTATGGTTAATATTTTAATGTATTTAATTTATAATGCTGAATGTGGAAGGCACTGTTGAGGGACCTATTATTTTGATAAGCTGTGGCCTTTAAAATGTATCACATTTTACTACATAAAAATTTCCAACGAGAGTTTTTGGAGTCATGTCTTTATTTGATGGGGATGGATATGTTGGGATTGTTAAAGTGTATTCTGTATGCAGGTCAGCCCTACCTTGGTCATGTCCTCCCAGAGCCGGGCGCAGGGTAGGCAGGAGGGATCTTGACCAGGTGGGCCGGCACAGGAAGATAGACAGCAAGTAGCTGGGCTAGGGGTGGGGTTAGCCGGGGGAGGGACCAAGCGTAGAAAAAGAGGAAGAGGCAGGAAGGAGGCATCCATTTTGTTCCTGCTTCCCACCCACCCTACTTGTTTTGCTATTCTGTACTGTTTGTATTTTATATTCGTCTCAGCATGGCGGGTCCTCGCCAGTGCCTTTTCATGATAAAGGAGAAATAGGTGGTGATGTGCTGGTATGGATGACTGTCACCAAAGATGGCTAGTGGCTGGCACAGATGGTATAGTTATTCGTAATTTATTTAAGTTATTATGGTTAATATTTTAATGTATTCAATTTATAATGCTGAATAAGGAAGGCACTGTTGAGGGACCTATTATTTCCATAAGCTGTGGCCTTACACACCTAAGGTTCCAGTGACTTCCAAGATCCACCTCTGGACAGCAGCTTCTCTCCTGCAGGTTACTCGGCAGTGAAGACAAACAGGCTTTGAATAGCAGCAAGGCTCAGCACAATCTCTCAGCCATCAAACCAGGGCAAACAGCCTCAGGGCCCCAGAGGGGGACACCTCAGGGAAAGAACTCCTGAGCAGAGGTGATCACTCCTATTTATCACATTTACCACCCCCTCCCAGAATCTTCTATCTCTGGGCAGATTGGAAGTATCATTTCTGCACAAAGCTCTGTCAATCACCAAATAGATACATTTCCCGCCTCTCTGTCTAGGCAGCTGTCCTAGCTGGTAAAAAACCCCTAGAAACACAATTAACCCTTTTAATACTAGTCACCTCTCACAGAGGGGGCTACAGGACTGTTGAAAATCACTGTGCAAGGGTAGCCAACATACACCAGCTTGACATTTTACAGTACGGCATCAAAAGTGTTAAGCTGTGTAAAAAAACCTAAAAATATGGGTCTTCATTGCCCTGCTATACTCTACTTTCTAAGCACTGAATGATAGAAAAAGGCAATTTTTTCTCACAAGCAAATAAGATTCTTCAAGTGCAACAGAAAGTGTTTTGGGGATGAAATAAGACAGCAATTAGTCAGTATTGTCAGCATTAGTCAGCATGAAATAAGGCAGCATTCACACATGCATCTGAAAACGCTGTGTTTCCAGTGTCCGGACACCCAAAAATCGAGCCATAGCAGGGAGTAAACTTCTAGGAGTGAGGGTGAACATAACATTTCCACATTAAACTATTAAATACAAGAATAATCTTAAAAAAAAGGATTATAAAGACAATTTTCAACCTGAATCTAATAAAGACGAACTTAACCTGTAGGCACGTTTTGAATGAAGATCTGCTATCTTCCTAGGCACCATTAACAAATTTTTCCTTAACTCAGCCTCTATTCAGAACACTCTAGGGAACCAGTTTTTGCTTCTTCACAAGTTGTGGATTGTTTGTAATGCAAAAATATCTATTACCCAAACAGTTAGAAAATGAAAAAAGTTTTAAAGCCATCATCCCATATTATACGAAACAAACAACAAGCGATGCACCCAATTGTCGATCTCCTCTCTTACAAGGAGTATAGACAATTCTAGGAGGGACTATATCTGGCTATAGCAAATATTGAATGAGAAAGTCACACTTATACATTCAGTATGTAAAATAATTGGAGGGGGTTTGGATCTCCCCAATTTATTCAATTATAAATTAGTACATGCATAAGTCATAATAGACAAAGAAAACAAGTATAATGAAGGGTCCTATCATTTGAACTTGACGCGTTTCGTGGGGTAAGCCACTTCTTCAGGAGTGAGATAGGAGTTGTTCACTAGATTGAAACAATATGAGAGGACAAGCTCAGAACAGGTGGTTAAAGTAATCAAGCAAGGTTATATTAAACGAAGAGGTAATGTAATACCTCAAAGTTGGCGCTAGGCCATTAGGAGTAGGTCCAGCCAAGGATGGGGGTACGGGTCACGCCGGGCAGCAGAGGCGCAGAGAACAGTCTCCCATGGGGAACAGGGAGCAAATGCAAGGTCACACCTGTGAAATCGGTTCCTAGTATGGAAACGTTAGAGCTCAGGGTTGTCAGGCTGGCTGAGACCAGGGTGTGGGAGAAGAAGAAAAAGAAAAAAAAAGAAAAAGAAAAAAGGGGGAGGGGGGGAAAGAAAAAGAAAAGTAATGAAAATAAGTAGAGAAGAGGAAGAAAAGGAGGGAAGAAGGTGAGGAAAAACAAACAACCAAAACAAGAGATGAAGAAGATTGGTGTGACAGTGATTGTAAGGTGTGTGAATAAAATTCCATATAAATCTAATATAATGTGAATGTTGGTGATGTGTATGTGATGGTTGACTGATAAATAATAGTGTATATGAGAAGCTAGTGCTATGAAATTTCTGATGCACATGTACATTATATACACATGATTAAGGTGTCTAATATGAGTGATATAAAATATATGTGTTGTGAAAACAATCAGTTGAATAAATAAATAAATAAATAGATATATAAATGAGTGATATCTTAAATACATAGGTGAATCCCCACACAGAAGCCCACATATAAAGAAACAGTGAGAGTACCCTAATCACCACACGTCGGTTACATTACACACATAACCCTGTCCCAAAACAACCAAGAGTGTGCACAAGGCTCGAATCCTGGGAACATAATATGTAATGAACCCAGAAATTGCGTCCGAAATGAGGAAAAAGGAAAAAGACCCAAACAACCGACATGAATAAATACTCATACATGACATAAATATATGGTGTTGATCATAAAGTGAAATGGAAACAACCTGGAGAGTCATAGAGTCCCAGCACCAAAAGGCCCATATCAGTGGTCCAAGGCAGCCATCAACTGAACAGTATTATCAAACCTCCGTAGTAAGTGAATAAACATATCCTGCAAACTTGCTATGTAGTAATTGTATAGTTACTAGCTACAGTTTGGAGATCCTCCTATCCCCAAATCACATGTGTAGAGGGTATCCAAGTTCCCTGTATGTATTCAGGGATAGAGGCAAATATTATAGTGATAGTTGTTAAAAGTTCATTTTCTTGATATTTCGCATACTCACGAAATATTGTCGAGTGAGAAGT
>CM070040.1:34545076-34556492 GCA_036250615.1 Ptychadena robeensis
GCGTCGGGTTCTGTGGGTTTCGGGGCCTTCTTCCGGGGGCGCTGGTGCCAGGGCACTTGGACGTCGTCCTGGGAGGCTCTGGGTTTGACCAAGAATTTTTTTCCGATTTTGGTGGCCGTTACCGTGTGGGGGGATGACCTTCAGGACCGGGAAGTAGTCTTCCGCTCAGACAACATGGCAGTGGTTTGCACAATCAATTCCTTGTCGGCCAGGTCGGCGCCTCTGGTGTCCCTCGTGCGCCGGTTTGTGTTGGCTTGTCTTTGTTTGAACCTGCGTTTCCGCGCGGTCCATGTACCGGGGGTTAGCAACGAAATTGCTGATGTGCTGTCTCGCTTCCAGCAGGAGCGTTTCCGGCGGCTGGCCCCGCAGGCGGATGTCGAACCGACGCCCTGGCCGGAGCATCTTTGGGATCTGGGCTCGGCTCCCTGGGCAGTTGGGTGAGGGCTTCGTTGGCGCCGTCTACTGGAAGAGCCTCACGGATTTAGCCGGAATGATGGGGTTCACCTGACGGACCTGGGCCTGGATGTCTTTGACTTCGGGCTGTGGGAGGGGGCCGAGGCGGTGCTGTCCCTGTTGGGGCGGGCATCCAGGGTCGATGACCACTGAATGCGGTGGCGGGTCCGGGCAGTGTCCAGGATTTTTGACGAGGAAATCATCATTTCCAGGGCAGCCGCAGAACTGCAATTGAGCTCTTGCCGGGGTCAATGACCCACGTGGGACTGGAAACAAGCGGAAGGAGTCAATTGGTATGGCAAGCACCCACCGGGTTGGAACATCAAAGGCTGGTGGGATGGACTTGCTGCTTGAGGCGGGGACACTGCCTGGGGGACCTGGTTCTTCATTTTGCATTTGTAATTATTTATTAATAAAAGCTGTGGCCAGTTACATCCACAAGTTAAAAGGTTAATGCGTGTGTGTGTTTTCCTTAGGGGATGGGACTGGCAGCTTGGTGGGGGGAAAAGGTAGGTTGTTGTGTATTAACATCTCTCTCCGTAGTCATCCTTGCCCAGGTCAAAAGAAAACTACAGGAGAGGCAACTACAAGACCCTTCACCCTACAGAAGGTAAGTGAGAACTTAGGCACTAAGCACAACAACAGTTTGTGACAGTCTTCCTTTCATGCCACTTGACTATTATTAAACATTTGCATGTAATAATTTTTTTCAGAACATTTCGCAGCAAGGCATTGTGCAAGTATGATGCTATGCCAAAAATGGAAATGTCGACATCTAGGACTGTGACAGGAACCCCTATCTTCCTGTTACCAGAGGTTGGGAAGGTGTTAAATGAATCCTACCTCAATGTATTTTGATTGAGAAATCATACTTGGCAAGCTCTTACCTCCCAATGTATTTACATGGCCAGCAATTTTGGGGGTATGTGATTACTTTTCACATCAAATGTCAAATAAAGCCATAATTTTTCAATGCCCTGAGCATTCCTGGCAATCGGGTGCGCCTACCTGGACAGATTGACCAGGATCCTCCCGCATGTGGGATCGCACAGTTATGCAACGTGCCGGTAAATTCGTGGCCAATCCCATTAATTTGGATGGAGACGGCGTCCCCATCCAAAGTAATGTGCAGCACACAAAGTGTGCCCGCCAATTCTCTGAGCGACCGGCTGGAGCGTGATGATGGCCTGACGCGGAGGTCGGTCCCTCATCTATGGAGTTTGGATTTTACCACGTATAGGGACCTTAAAGTATGCTGCTATTTTGGACTCATAAACTACAAAAACTATTGTTCTCATACAGAAAAACATTGGCCACACATTGGGAATGAAGATTTGGGTCGCATTCGTCAGGAACTTCTGTGGCACTCTAAAGTGCCATCTTTTCCTGTGTGCCTTGGTATTGCGATGAGCTTGACCGGAATAAATATGAAATCTCATGTTATCTACTATGCCCCTAAGATAACCATTCTTGAACTTTAGTTTAGCTATTGTGACAGACGGGTTGTCTGCCACTGGGTAAATTTGGCATATTTATCAATGAAAGGGCCAGGGGGTGTATTCTGGAAAGTGTCCTGGATAGTATGGGATAGAGCAGTAGGTTGCTGTGCAGTTTTGTTAAGTTTTTGGCTACAGGGACCTGGATTCTGGAAATGGGAGGGAAGAAACTGCATGAGCCTTCCCATTCCACTCAGCCTCTAATTGTTTTTTTGTAATTATATATTTAGGGATGTTGGCACATATATCATGCCCCAATTTTTTGGATAAAGGTAATATAGAATTATACATACCTGATGCGTTGTGTTATGCAAATGAAGGCAGATCAACCTGGAGTTGTTATGGGTGTTTCAGATGCTCTTCAGTTAAGGTAGCCATACATGGTTCGATTACCTGAATCAATCGACCAATGGGGCTATGACAGGGCTGTCTCCGTTGGATCTGCGCCCGTCAGGCTAATGTCAATGCAGCCCATCTGCGTCCATAGTAACGTGACGGAGGCTTGTGCGGACATCAGCGGATGCCAGCGCATAGTGGAGCCTGGGGCTTAAGACGATAGCATGGGAAAATCGAAACGTGTATGTCCACCTTTGAAGAGATTTGGCATTAGACGAAGTCCCACTTTTTCTCTGCTTCATGGAAGTTTGTCTATTTTCTTCAATATATTTCTTATTTTGCTGGTTACTGAATAATCAAGGAAGCCTGTTCAGTTAATAAGGTATTTTGAAAGGACTGTCGCAAGTAGGGAGTGCCACCTTTTGGTATAAATGTCAGAGCCTGTAAAATTGTTATATTTACATGGTATCTGTGTAGGTCCTTTAACTGCCTGTGTTGTGCGACAAGAGGCCAGTTCTACTGAGTTATGCAGATATCGGGCTGGGTCTCATTGCCTTTGAGTGATCTTCCACTTCATTAAAAGACTCCATTAACTTCATTAAACTCCACAATTGGTCAATTATTGGTGAAGATCAAGGCATTGCAAGTGGTCAAGCAGCATGATGGGACGGTCATCTTTATAACCTAGTCCAGCCTTCCTTTAGGATGACACTGATAAAAACAATGATCATGTACAGAGGGCAGTAAAGCAATTAGTAATGCTATGCATTTCTCTTTTGACAGTAACCACAACAATGTCATAGACCACACATTTGTTTAAGTATATATATTAGTCACATTATATTCATCACAATTAACTGGACTTTTTCTGAAATATTCCAAAGCTAGTCAATCCAAGTCATTTCTTTAGTTTAGATGTGTTTTAGAATATACAGCAGTATTAATATGCTTATAGCACAAACAATTAATGGATTGTGTTAAGAAAGATGTTAATTGTCAAGGGAGGTTTTAAATTTATGTAAAAAACAGACCTTGAGTTTTGTTGGGATGGTTGTTTCAGCCTCACTTTGGTCCCTTTCAGAACTTTTGCAAACCAGTTGCCCTCTGTCCAATATTTGTATCTCAATATCCTAGAACAAATGTCCCCATACATGCATTTGTAAATACACAGAGTGGGCTGATACTAGAGTCAATGCCAGAGTCAGGGTACACTTCTGTCCCGGGTTGCAGGTCACTGAATCACAGGCATGGGCAGGCTCTGTGAAGCGCCGTTGCGTTTCAGACACCAGCTGATGTAAACAAACAGCACCACACTGCCATCTGGTGGCTGGTTACTGTTACTGGTGGCCCATTTATTAATTGTTACTGGAGAAGGAATTTAATAGAAATTCAAATAGAACACTCAACTACTTATGATTAAAACATGAAATAATTTTCCATTCCATGTATTGGTCCCAATAATAATAATAATAATCATAATATTTTTTTAAATAATAAGACTTTTTAAATGGAAACTTATTGTCATGTTTGAACATAAGAATTGCCTTAAAAAAACATCCTGTTATAACAATAGACCTATGTTCTCTTAAATTTATTGAGGTTAGGGCACGAAGATTAATCCTGTTTGATTCATTCCTAGGGGCAATGGTGCTTTCTCTATATTTTCCTCATTTAGAAAACTCCACTATCTGATTTTTCTTTCCCATACTCGGCTTATATTTGAATCAATACTTTTTCCTAGTCTTTGTAGATAAAATTAGGTACCTCGGCTTGTACTCGGGTCAGCTTATACTCGAGTATATACAGTATTTATGATGATTGTCTGACAGACATATAACAATTTATAAAAAAATTATAAAAAATTTGTCTAATGTGTAGGGGTGCACATAACATTTTTAGTGAGCTACTCGGATGAGTACCAGTAGATGCGTTTGGTACTCACCCCATATGTAGGGTGATCTTCCTCACTGTCATACTCAATGTCCTCTGCGTCAGTCTCCTGCATTGGAGATTCTGCTGCAGATGGACTTCCTTGTTCTTGAATGATTCTCTAATAAGCTTACTCCAACCACAGATCAACAGCTAGCTTTGGGTCAAATGTACCTCTCACAGTACAACACTATTTGAACCCCCATATCTCAGTATATATCTCAGTAATGCAACTTTTCTCTTGTCAGATTGTACCCTACATATGCCTACTCTGATTTTCGTCCCCCAGATCTCCAACACCCTTGTAAGTCCAATCTTTTTTTGCAATCAGTCATTTACATTCCCAATTTGGCACCTCTAACTGCAACCTTTTATAGTTATTAAAATTTCCTTGTGGTTAGCCAAGTGACATAAATTGTATACATTTAACAACAAAAACAATTAAAATTGCCAAAGAAAGTTGTTTGGAGCTGTTATCTCAACTCAATCTGCAATATCAGCCACGGAAGTGACTAGAAATCTTTTGCCATCAGAGCACAACACAAGCTCTGCCTCTCACACAGCAGGGAGGGGGGAAAGCTCCGTGCATCTCTCCTCCTGTATTACGCGGATGCGCTCAGTAATGATAATAAAAGGTAGGCAGAGCTAGGTTTTAAACCATTTTGAGTACCAGTGTACTGCTTTTGTGCACCCCTGCTAATGTGGACATTTTAAAAATGTTGTAATTAAACTGTTGTTTCCTGTGGACTATTTGTGCATCTTTAAAGTCCCTGGGGGCTGGACACCTCCTGCTTGTGTTGTTCAAGCTAAACTCAAGTTTTTCTTTCTTCTTAGTCATGCTACTATTGTCATTTATACTCATATTTAAATAGATAAGTATAAAAAATCTGCATACAGTTTTCATTTTTCCATTTAATATGTATATCACTGTACTGTCATTTCTGCATTAATACAATGAGCTGTATCAACAAAATGACACATAGCCATATGACAGATGTATGTACGTATGACTAGGATCTTGTTCTATTATGATCATACTTGGCTTTTCCACATGACTGTGAAGGTTTAATACTGACATTTTCATTTACTTTCTATATGTGTATGTCAAGATAGTCATATAGCATGGTACATTTGGTGCATGTGCTTCTTGATTCTGATCAAGCAAAAAACATTTAATTACCTTTTTTTCTGTTGTTTAAATGTAGCAGATGTGAACAGAAGATCATTCAATAAAATTACTGTGATATATAATCATGAGGATGTTTTTTAGCCAAATATGTATATTGTTGGCATGAATCGGACTTCCGTGGTACCAGTCTAATCAGGTGTAAACTCCTATATAGTCCTCATCAGTATCTCTGTGAAGCTTCTCGTTCATCCAGGTCATGATATAGATAAGAACATGTAGTTGGCCCTATTCTACTGGGTACTGGGCATGATTAATTATGTTGAAGGTTTTTTTTAAAGCCTATCCAAGCCAATCAACTCAAATGAGATCTGGGAACATACTCCAGTATTTATATCCACAAAATACATTCACTTTAATCCAGTCACCAAGGAATGGGTCAGATTTTGACTTTTACCCTAATTTCCTTTTCTATCTTCAACAGTTTAATAGAACCCAGACAGAAGTAAAACACTTGGGAATTTTAAACGTATTACTACTAACTAGTTGTCCACAGGAGCTTTACAGGAAAAATACTAATACAGGATGGGGTTGCAAAAGAGGGGTTGTAGTTTCCCAGTTTAAATGTGGTACTTGACATGTATGTAAACCCCTTAAACATCTAGTCCAGTGAGGTCTATAGGGTAAATTTTCAATTTCTTTACTTAATTGCTTTAGTTAAACTCTTTTAGGCTATGTTTCCCCAAAATGATGGGCTTTGTTGTTGCCCCCCCCTGCGTTAAGCGCATTCCTTCACAGGGAGGTCGACGGAGCCCATATAAGTTACCTGCCTCCCACACTGACTATTTACATTGCGAGGAGCCAAATACGTTGACCAGAGGTTACTGTAGTGCCCTGAGTTAACCTTTCCAACAGCTGATCAGCACAATGCCATGTAAACAGTCAGTGCGGCAGGCAGGTAATATATATGGGCTCCATCAACCTCCCTGTGAAGGAATACACTTCGGAGAGGGGTTAACAGAGCCCATAACGTCGTGGAAACAGAGCCTTAAACAGATTATAATTATCAGATAAAAAGAGAAGTTTAGTATACATACTATAATTTTGGTTAAATATCTGACTGAATTATAAATTTGTACAATAATTTCTGGCAAAGCAAAATTCTCTTTTCAGCTTGGATGATACGTTATACAGTTATTCCTCTTTTTGTTAACTCTTGTGAACTTGGGGGGGGGGGGGGGGGGGGGGTCCAGAGGTTCACCGTCAACACACTGGAGTTCAGCAAAGTCCAAAAAAAACACTTTTTTGTGCCAACAAAATAAGGCAAAAAGGCTTAACAGCAGCCACATCAAAGTCAAAGTCTTATAAGTAAACCCCAAAACAAAGAGTTATCTTACAATTTCTTGAAGCCTTGCCCCAGAACAACAGTTTGGGTATTCAAACAGGGGGAAGCAATCCAGCTAGGTTTTTCCACACCAATGTCTTTTAATACCATTCGTTCCTGATGAGGTCACCTGACATTATTATGTTGCTGCTGTGCAGCCAAACTAACCCCTCTCCAGCATCCTAGGGGTTACCTGAAAGGTAACCCAGCCCAAACATGGATGACACATATATACCATTCAGGACCCATCCCTGGTGTCCTGTACACTCTTTACATCATTATGAACAAGCACTGATATAAAATTTCCATATGACTGGTGGAGACTGTGGATGTGATACAGGAAATGGTTAGAGGTTATTACATGACTGTTAGAAATAAATACCAGGCGATCTAAAATTATGGTGCTTACATGTATGCAAAATATTACAAAGTGTTCACAGCCATAAAAGTATGACAATAATTAGAGTTTGTTTCTTTATATAACCCAGACTAAAATTCTTTCACCGGGAAATACCCACTCTCTTAGCATTGCAGACCACCTATTCAAAAACCAATGTTCTTTACCCCTACCTTTGGACCCATTACCAATATGATTTTATCTTGGGGCATTAACAATTCAAATGAAATACAAGACTGGCAGTTAGACAAAGCCAGCACAAGGGAGAGGTTTGATGATCGATTGTTATTTGACCTTCAGTGTGAAAAACCATTACAGACCCTCCCTTGCTTCCAAACCATATGCCTTTCTTTTTTTATTATTATTTATTTACTGATCTTTTCTTACAACCAGTACTTTTGTTTCCAGTGTTTTTTTTTTTACCTGTAAACATGTTTATTAAATTTGTTTACACCCACTTTCTATATCATTATATAAATTACTGTATTTTTTGCTTCATGAGATACACTTTTCAGTGGTAATATTTTTGTGCTTCTAATGGGATGAAGGCACAACCACCTGTAGCCAAACTGGCCAGAAGGCCAAGCACAGAGCGACCAACTGGGTGGAAGTTCCAGAAGATGTGGATTGGGAGGGTTGAGAGAAAAAAGAACCTCCTTTGGCTGAAACAAAAAGCCCCCGGCTGTGACTTTTGCCCTTTGACTGCGGGTACTTTTGCTTTTCCCACTGAGTAGAGAGAAGTGGAGAAGGTGTGAAGCAGGCCTTAACAAATTTCTTGTGAAAGACACCTTTGCATACCTTTGCATGGATGTTATCCTGGAGCAAAGTGTTTTTTTTAGAATAATTTCAACATGTTGGCAATTGCACTCTGAGGTAGTAAAAATAGCTTATTGAAACATTATCTGCCTCTGCAAAACAATTGTTGAAAGCTATGTCGGCTTAGGCAAAACCAGGTTTATTAATAACATCCAGGTTTGAACACAATTCTCTTGAACATTTCCTTATACAATGTGTGCACAATTATCAGACAAGTGAAAATTTTGAGAATTCCTTTTAATGTGGGACAAAGAAAATGCTATTAGTCAATCTCAAATGCTAACAAAGTTTAATAATTTACAAATGAAATGAAAGCTGACCATTCTCAGTGTGCAGAATTCTTAAGAAACAAAATACATATTTGCCTAGCTCCCTTGTTTATTTTTTATCTCTTATCAGAGGATTATAAAAATCTCTGGCATTTTACAAAAATAATAAAGTGAACAATAAAGATCCCCTCATATACAATCACAGGTGGAGTAGCATCCTCAGGCTGGCCATACATGGTGCCGCAATCGATTCGAGAACAATCAATTTTTGTGAACATGCACATCAATTGATTGTGCTTGAATCGTTTCAAAAATCGAAAAATGGCCACCTTAAGGCTAAGTTTACACTGGCGGTTTTTTACCGCCAGGTAAACGACCGTTTAGCGGTTTTCAGGCGGCCGTGCCATTAGACCTCTATGGGGTCCTTAATTAGACGCCCTGTAATCGCCTGCACTGTTTTGCAGACAACCCCAGGTAGTCGTTTTTCCCGTGGCTGCGGGAGCGCACTGGCGATTTCTGAGCTGCAAGCAGATCGGGAACCGCCAGTGTAAATTTGGCCTTAGCCTTCCAGACACTAATCAGAGATGCAGTGGAGTACTTCATGCAGATTTCATTCCGGGTAAACCACTGCTTGAAGAAAGTGCCTTCTAAAGCCCCCCATATACCTTTAGATCGCTCCATACAATTTCCATTAGATCTACCAACAAGTTTGTAGTATAGTGGTCTCCCTGATAGAATATATAGTGATTGGAAGGTTTAGAAAGGTCCTCATATTACATGGTTTCGGTAGAACAAAAGCTGATTGTACAGAAATTGTATGGTAAGATTGTAAGGTGTATGGGGGCCTTAATGACTGGCAGTAGGTTTCTGGATTCAGTCCATTTTCAGCTAGAAAAGGTTCAGCTAGCAACTGCCTGGCGAAAGGCATTTTTTTCCAGCCCATAGATGTCATTTGGCATGATCTAAATGCCCCCTCCCCGAGCACCTGCACAAGTTTGCAAGCACTCAAAGACAGTAGCGCCTGGTCGCTTTTTGGGCTGCTTTCAGTTGGTAAACTTAGAGTCCCCATACACCTTTAGATTTCTCTGTCAGATTTCCTTTAGATCTCCTTTTTTTTTTATACCAAAACCATGTAATATGAGGGACTTTCTTAACAATCAAGTCTACCTGTGTTCAATCGCAGAGGACCCTATACTACATAATTGTTGGTGGATCTAAAGAATATCTGACAGAGAGATCTAAAGGTGTATGGTCAGCTTTAGCTTTAGTGAGTTGATTGCAAAGCCCCTGAAGAGGGTATCATCGCTAAAAATGCTGGAGATGTAAAGAAAGCATGTGGAAGCACATGCAGTTTTTGCAAAAATCAAGTTCAAAGTTAACTAGAAATTTTCAAGTCAATCTCTAATCTCTGCTAAACCCATTTTTCTTTTCCCCCAGGAATAAAACCAGACATCCTCAAAAACCTACCCATCCTCAATAGTGAAAACATTGGCCGGAATCAGGGTTTAGTAATGTTGATATTATTAAAAATAAACAAAAGAGAGTGAAATATTAGACTCGGACCTATAAAAATGACTAAGCTGTTTAGTCCTGTCTTCCAGCAACCTGGAAATTGCAATGAATTTTCGTACTCGTTTTGTAAAGTCTGACCCCAGATGGACCTGAGTAAAAAAAGCGCTGAGTAACTCACATCCTCCCTACTTTTAGTTACTATTTTTGACCAGTGTTGAGTAATGACTGAATTTTCCTTTGGCCGATGGCCAATCAGAGCTCCCGCGCATCACATCCTGTTGGACTAAAGGGCACTGATTTCATGTATGTCTAGAAAGTGTTGTAAAATATAGCTTTTTTAGAATGTCATGAGTAATATTCAGCTTGTAAACAGGGATTCTGACCTCAGGATTATACACAGTATTCCTTTTTCATACCAGAAGAAGACTTGCATTGCAGCTGTTTGACGTCACTGAATGACAATAGTAACCTTATACGGCAAGATAATGATGTATACTGTACTGGAAACTCATCTTACTTGTAGTTCCGCCTGTAGTTTGCTCCTGTAGTTTGCTTGACCATGGTTTTACAACATTTTCCTGGCTCCTCATTCATGCTTTGATGTAAATGCTTTGATGTAAACGCAATGCATGGTACCTACCACATATTGCCTTCATTGTGCAAAGAGGCACTTGTACATAATGAGAATGCAATGCATGGTAGTTCCGGGTACTGGTGTAAAAAATCTAGTATATTCGGGATTACGAAGATATAGCACTAAATTTAAGGTCTTCGTAAACTCATGAAGTGCTGATATATGCAATAAAAATTTGTGATTAGAATATTCATGATCAACACTATTCATAAGCCAGAGACGACCAGAGATTTCCACACAAAGTAACTGTGTTAGAACCTAAAAAACACAAGGGTTTCTGGAAGATGAATGTAGTTTCTTCTGTTCATGCATGTGTAGCACCAACCTACTCAATGTGTTTTGAGTTGATTTTTCTTTGCCATGGTACTTGTTCTTTAAACATAGCTTGCCTTTCAAATGTCTACCAATCTACAGATTGGAATGTCCACTGCTAAATGAATACTTCACCTGTTCTAGTGACTTTTTCTACCCCCTAACACCCGATGATAGACTGAAGACTTTAGAGCAATTTCACATCAGCTACACTCCAGCTACAATGGAGACGCAAGTGCAGTGCAAACGCAAGTCTTCCCCCAGTAGCTTTACTGCTTGAGCATCCGTTACGTGCACAAAAAACACACCTCAGTCACAGAGTGAAGTGTGAAAAGGCCCTCACTGTTCTCACTTTTGTTTCCCCTCCATAGATCATAGAAGGATACATGACAGAGAGCTTTATAATCTTACTCACCGTAAGACCATTTAAGGGTAACATTATTGATTGTCTTTTTGGAGACCTATAAAGTTAGAAATAGACTCCCCAACCCCCTCTCCTTCCCTCTACAAGCTATCCACAGAAAACCAACAACACTGCACAAACTGTGCAGGGACAGACACAAGGACAACCCGATAGGAGTGCCTGCTCTTGACACGTAGAAATCTATCACTGATAAAATTAAATGCCTTAAGGCCCCCATACACCTTACAATCTTTCCATACAATGTCTGTACAATCGAATCAAATTCAAATGTTCTACCAAAACCATGTAATATGTGGAGCTTTCTAATCCTTCCAATCACTATGTATTC
>CM070040.1:34580772-34601187 GCA_036250615.1 Ptychadena robeensis
TTTATTGTGTGAAAAAAACATTTTCTTGGGAGTTTTGCCATGGATTCCCCTCTGTCATGTGATTGACCTGGTGTTAGACCCCTTTAAACAACTTTCCCAACACTATTGTGGCCAGAAAGGGTCCCTTTGTTTTTTTAAATTCGCCTCCCATTGAAGTCAATGGCGGGTTCGCCGGTTCGCCGGGTTCACAAACTTTTGCGGAATTTCGCGTTCGCCGTTCGCGAACATCAAATTCCGGGTTCGCGCCATCACTAGTGTTGGACAACGACAAATATGAGCAGATGTGTAGAAAATTGCTGAATAATAAGGATTGGTACGTAAAATCTAACAAATCAAGGATGTTAAAAGCAGTGGAGGAACTCAAGAAAATTATAGCACAGGCTTATACCTTGGATATCATTGACAGCACCACTCATACATATCTTCAACCTGATAACTACAGAGTCCCCACCTTTTACTGCCTGCCCAAGGTCCACAGAGATTGAGTTTCTCCCCCCGGCCGCCCAATCATATCCGGCAATCAAAGTTATTCTGAGAAAGCTAGCACTTTGGTGGACATGTACCTTAGACCACATGTTCTTGGCTTACCAACGTATCTACAGGATACGAAACACATACTACAATTGATTGAAAATGTAACCATACAGGAAAACTCTCTACTCGTGGGCCTTGATGTGGAGGCGCTTTATAGTTCGATCCCACATAGTAAAGGCCTCCAGGCCGTACAGTCATTTTTACAGGAACGGAGTACAGAATATCTGGCCTACAGCAACTTTATCCTAGATTTGCTCAGTTTTATACTGCATAACAACTTCTTCTTATTTAACAAATATTACTTTCTTCAGGTACAAGGCATAGCTATGGGGACAACATGTGCCCCTAGCTACGCCAATTTGTATCTGGGTGCATGGGAAAGGGAGGTCTTTTCCTCGGATTCGCTGGAACCCTTTACCAAAAATATAAACTTATGGTATAGGTATATAGACGACGTCTTTATGGTGTGGAATGGATCTGCCAACGAGCTAACAGCTTTTGTTGAAGCACTTAATGATAATGACTATAACCTTAAATTTACTTTTTCATCGGATACAAACAGACTCACCTTCCTGGATTTAACTATAATAAGGAACAGCGAACACAAACTAACATCTACCTTATTCTGTAAGGAAAGCGCTGGAAATACCATTCTCCATGCTGGAAGTTCCCATCCAAACTCGCTCATAAAAAGCATCCCTTACGGTCAGTTTATAAGACTACGTCGCAATTGTTCCACAGAAGGGTTGTTCAAGGAAGAAGCCAACAAACTAAGAGACCGTCTAAGACTACGAGGCTACAGCCATAAATCATTGAAGAAAGCCTTCAAAAAGGCCAGAATACAGACCAGGGATGACCTCCTATATGGACAAAAACCAAAACAAAATCCTACTGACACTACAACCCGCTTAATATCTATTTATTCAAGCCAGCATGCCCAACTAAAGAAAATCCTTAGCAAATACTGGCCCATTCTCGTAAACGATCCCAAAGTGAGTAAATTTATAAGTAGAACTCCGCAGATTACACACCGTAGAACGAAATCCTTGAAAGACCTCTTAACCAAGAGCCATTTTAGTGGGGCCCAACGTGGGGATACTTGTAAACGTCGGGCACTTTTAGATGCCAGGTTTGGAAATGTGCCTGCTGTAGATTTATTACCAAAACCAACATACTTACCTTACCCGACGGCAACCCCTACCAACCACGTCATTTTGCCAACTGCAGGACCGCGGGTAGAATACTTATGAACTGCTTATTAATATATAGTTGGTAACCTTCTTTCTCTTTTATGACATACACAAGATCTGTGGATAAAGCATATGGACTTGTTATTACATATCATGTTCATGTTATAATACTCTGGTTAGGAAAACTAAAAGTCCATGAGCCACACCAACCATTTAAATGCCATTTTACATACATGAAGGTATTGTTAAGAATTTACAAGGAACAGTCTAAAGCTTCATTAGACAGAGTGGCTGGGATTATTTGAAGTCTGGAAATCAGGCTCTTAGTACATTAGTTTCAAATACATATGGAAGGGTATTCTGTCTAATGAATGTAATAAAAAGGTATTTTGTTGTGTCTATCCTTAAGCAGTAATTTAGGACATTTAGCTTGACTCACTATAACATGGCTGCACAAAACTTATTCTAGTTGCAAGGATTAGGTTATTTGAAATAGAAAGGCCAAATGTGACAAAAAGTGACATTAAAAGCTCTACCAATGGAAACTCACAAGTAGAATATTCATGTGAATGTTGCCTAATAGGCAATGCCTTTTTAAAAATTCCTCTGTAGAGTTTCTGATGCAAAACTGTCTACAGCCGCCTGTCTACACGGTGCAATAATCTGATTTTTCCTTTCATTGTGACAGGAATCTGTGCTCAGCTTTGGTAGGCTGGAGTAACAGTAAAAAGGCATGAAAGCCTGGAAACTAGCCCAGATTCATAACATGGCACATAACACATTTTCTTTTATTTAAGCTTTGGAAAAAAACAGGACATAGCTATTCGCTAAGGATCTAGTTCTAGCATGAAGGTGCCAAAAGTGACATCATGTGTAGGTCCTTTATTCCTGAGCATGTCATTACACCTCTAAGGACCTCCATATTATCAAATACCATAGCAGAATTTTAGAGTAACAAGTAAGGCATAATACCCTATACCAGTGGCAGGCAAAGGTATTCCACCAAAGAGCCAAATCGCAACAATGCAACGCTTGAAATATATGTCACAAAATTGACACAGATTGAAATTACATCTTCTTTCCCCCAAAAATATTACCTAAAATTAACTTTATAAATGTAATAAGTCTTAATAAGTCTTATAAAAGAGACTTATAAAACTTGATATGATACTTAATAACAAATTCCTTACAATTTACTGTGACAACAACTGACAATGACTGACAACCACTAATGTGAACAATGGCTCCTTGGAAAGTTTGGGTAAAGCCCCCCATACACCTTTAGATCAATCCATACAATTTAGATCCACCAAAATCCATGTAGTATCGTAGCCTCCCTGATAGAATACCTCGTGATTGGAAGGTTTGGAAAGGTTCTCATTACATGATTTTGGTAGAACAAAGGAGTATGGGGGGCGTAAGTCAGGCTTGTATGTTGTTGTTTTTAAGGCATGATTCCAGGTTCTCATCAATAAGACAGGTTCCTAATTTACTATTGATACAGTTCATGCTTGAAAATGATTGTTCGCATAAATATGTAGACCTGAATAAGGAAAGAATTGCAAACGCAATTTTTTTCAATTGATTGTACATATTTTTTCATTAAATGTCAAAGTTGTCAAAATGTGATATTTTGCATAAATTAAATACAAATTAAAGTGGAAAATTTATCTCAAACATTTCAATTTCACATTGAACTATATTTATAAAAAAAACAAGTTCTTAAGCAATACTTTTTTTTGTAATATTCCTCCAATCCTTCTCTATATCTCCAGCAATTTGAGAGAAGATACCATGTTTAGAGGCTTTAGCTGAAAAATGAAATTCCATCTATGGCTCACAAGCTGCACTTTGTCGACCCCTGCTCTATACAAACATACCATATCCACAACAACCTTGATGCTTATGATTTTATTTCAGCCTTGGTTACAAGAGTTCACTGACTAAACTGAGGTTTATGTAGTACCTACTCTAATGGATCAAATGAGAATGTCTGGTTCTAGGGCAGACATGGGCAAATTACAGCTCCTGGGCCATTTTCAGCTCATTAAGTCTTTTAATCTGCCCCTTTATCACCTTGGTGTCAAGATGTTCTAGCTCTCCTCCACTTGCTCTCTGCGATAAGTAGAGATAATTGAAGATGATTGTTATGGTCTCCTTCTAGAGGCCGTAGTTTGCCCATGTCTGCAATAGAATGTTTAGGTTTGTGACGTTGGCCCATGAGCCAAGAAGTTTGCTCACCCCTTTTCTAGGGGATTCCTTTTCACCATAGTAAGCATGTTTTTTAGACATGTTGAACTATGCACACATCTCTTTTCTGGAGACATGCTTTATGACATGGTTTGTTAAAAATCAAGTCTCTTTACGATATATACTGTTCTATTGTCCTTTTACTTCTTCAGGGACACTTGATACTAAATATTGAGCTCAATCCAGCTGTAGTTGTTTCAAACATCAACAAATGTCATGCAATGATATCTCTACCCTCCCCTACCCAACATTTCTATAATCTAAAGTTGGGCATACAGTTACATTTTTGCATTTGAAAACAGATTACATTACCTGAATTGATCAAAAATAATGGAAAGCGAACATAAAATTGACAAATAGGCGGGGTTTCTAGGGATATTTATAATTTTGTTTACTGAAGATTGCCTGCCTTTAATTAGTCTTTAGTCTAATTAGTGTAATTAGTTAGGAGCCTGATGAACTAAACACATTTGACACTCTGTATAGACTCTGGCGAAGGGCTTTATTGGTAGCAATGTAGACTTGTCTTTGTTTATTATGTGAGCTACACCCTACAAAACTACTGTAAATAAGTTTTCATACTTTCTAAAGAATGACAGTTACCCATTTTACATATTTTCTACATAATTATAGTAATCCCTTTGCCTACATTTATGCATTATATATTAATATTTAGAGACATTGAGGAAAAAAAAGCTTCTGCCAACCATAGGTAGAGAAGAGGTAGAGCAGGTAATTAGACCAGGTGACTACCATATACCTTAACAATTCACAGCTTTAATTTTGAAATGAAAAAATAGAAGTATATGTTTACTGGCCTGAAGGCATAGATAACATTAAATGCTTTCATTGTTGCTATTAATATTTATTATTCTAAATGTTTTGTGTGCTAGTTTGCCTTTAACTAGCCATGTCTGGAATTTGTCAGAATTTTCCGTTGCTTATTACTGCTGGGCTCTGGACTAGTTTAGAGATAATTAACTGAGAGAAGGTCAGTTCATTTTCAGCAGAGGTTTTAGCGCCCAGGTGCCCAACCTGCGGCCAGGGGGCCACATGTGGCCCTTTGGGTGTTCCTTGGCGGCCCCCCTTGGTTTTCCACTTGCGGCCCCAGAAACTTAACTGTTAATGCATAGGGCATAGGAACTCACCTGTCCTTGCCCAGGATCTTCTTCGAGAGGGAAGAGGAGGAGAGGGACTTGCTCTGGCTGAGCACATGAAAGCCAATCAGCAACCCAGACAGGGTCTGAGCAAGTTCCTCACCTCACCAAGAATATTCCATTCTAAGAAGATGTGTGCCTATACTCCCACTATTCCACCAATGAACAGGGGATTATTGTATGTGGCACATAACCTCAGAATAGAGGAATATAACCTTTGATGTTATATATAACACAAAATGTGCATTACCATACTACAGTGTTCCCTAATGCTTGAAGTATAATGAAAACAAGTTTTGTTTCTCATTTTTTTTATGAAAAATAATGTCTTCTAGCAATGCCTGCTGTCATTTTTATCATTATAAAATGCTAGTCAGTATAGATTGAAAATGTTATGTGCGGCCCTTAAGTCATGCCAAGGGCCGCACTTGTGGCCCTCCATATCAACTCAGTTGCCCACCACAGTTTTAGCGTTTACACAGAAATAACTCATCTGGAAAGCTCAGTATATATTCAGTAATTGATAAATGAATAAATAAATGTTTCCGATTATTATAATTTTTAAATAGTTTTTTATGGTTTGAAAAAGGTGGGCTTTACGCTTCATTCTAGTGCAATTCACTGGTGTTGGTCTATACTGTTGGTGACCTATGGCAGGTGTTATGGGTACACAGGGTCCTGCACAAGATCATTTTCAAAAATCCTCTAAAACTCTCATAACCCAAACTAAATTTACAGTCATACTGGATTTGTATTTCTACTGCCCTGCAATACAGTTTAGCCGATGTGTGCAGGCAGACTACCCCCGATGTCGCTCCGGGAGGCTAACGTGATGACGTCATCACGTTAGCCTCCCATTGCATTCTGGGGCCCCACAATCGGCCAGGCACCCTTTGTGTGCCGGCCATAAGCAGCGATGGAGACGCCGTCTTCATTGCTGCTTATGGCAATCGGCTCCCATCGGCTCAGATTTTCCGACATGTCGGATCTCTGGCCGGCCGAGAAGTGGGGCGACAGGGATCTCGCCCCATGTGGGGACATGTGGGGACATGCCGATAAACGGCCGGATTTTAACCTGACCGACGGCGAGAGCGTGCACGCCCGTCGGTCAGATTAAAATCCGGCCGTTTATCGGTATGTGTATGCCCAGCATAAGTAAATGTTGCTGCAATATTTTTTTACTAGATTCTTTTTGTGTGCATACAAAGCCCGTAGTTTGACACCCTTAACAAATATGTAGATCATTTCCTTTTGTTGCTAAATAGATATGGTAAGTACTCATGATCTATTTCATTATGTGACTGGCTAAATCTTCCCTGATTTTCTGGCCAGTATAATTTCATTACATCTAATTTCTGCTTTGTATAAGATTAAACAGGATCAAACATTAGCAGCAATACTAATGTATCAGTCAATCAAACTAAGCATGTGCTTTTTGCAGGAGATTACTATCTCTAATCCTGAGAGTTTAGCTCTATATTGATTCCTTAAGCCCCCCCCATAGACGGGCAGACTCCCGGCCATAGTTGTAGCAGACCAACCTGCGTGCTCGCTCCCGCCGAGCACATCAAGGTTGGTCTGCCGCAACTATGTGGGAGCCCACCTTGAATTATGTAGAAAAAAAGCCGGCAAGTCGGATCGCACACGGATCCGACATGCCGGTTCTTTTTCCGTGCCACTGACAGCTGCAGGCTGTTACCGCTGTTATCTCAGAGGGGGAGTCTCCTCCCCCTCCGAGGTAATTGGCTTCAGTCTGCCAGGAATCCTGTGCGTCAGTGGAAGACACAGGATTCCTGTCCGACATGTAGCAGACTGCTAATCAGTCTGCTAAAGGCCTGCCATAGATCGAGGTGTCTACGGCAGGCTTTATGTGACTTGCAATGTTGGGAGGCCTACCTCATGGAATAGAGTGGGTAGAAGAGGATAAAATAATGTTTGGGTATATATTTTGGGTTTGTCGTTAAGCATTGAGAGTTGTTTTAATAATATGAATGATGCCAAAGAAGAAAAAAAGTAGTTCCAATGTATACAAATCTTTCCGGACTGGCTTTGGGATAGGAATATATTGTCCTTCCTCCAATCTTTCCATCATACAAAAGAAAGACGTATGATAATTGTCTTCATTTTCAATGGCAATGTTACACATGGCTCTATATATTTTACCTGCGTTCCATTGACGCAAATAATATGAGATATGTTGACCTCAGGCATTGTTTTCAGACATATTGTCCTGGTCCCTTCATGCAGAACAGGCTCCATTACAATTCACAGATTAATAGTTGTTTCCTGGGCTTTATTACCATGTGTACAGGTCCACATATCTCCATGTGCTTTTCCAAGAATGACGCAAGGTGCATGGGAGAGACAAGACCCCAGCCCAACTCAAGGGTTTAGGAAGCTGATTTCTACTTAAAAACAAACGTGTTCCAAAAACATGAACTGATTAGAAAAGTTTAGTAATTTAAAAAATAAAGGTGTTTCTAGCCAGTGTGCCTGTGACTGGACTACAGTTGTGGTCAATTAATTCTAGGTTCAACAATTTAAATAATAATCCATGGTGTTCTTCCACAGGTCAATATCCAGAGCTGCTGATTACACAATTCTTGCATAGATATGGAAACAGAGCTGCAACATCTACAAGGTTACATGGAAAGGAGATATACAAAATTAAAGGTCTCTCGATCCCTACCACCAAATGGCCGGCATCCCAAAATAATAGCGCAAAATTCTAACTCAGGGTGAGGTGTAGATCACCTCAGACTAGGTTAACTTTCCTCTGTTGGTACGGAGGCTGGGGGACTTTAAAGGTCAAATGGGTGGAGGCAATATATGCAATATACAGGTATGTAACAGTAATACAGAAATGTAATCAAAAACATAAACATAAAGAAAACAGTGGGCTGTGTACAGAAATAAACACAACAGCATCAATAGAAGGCCCCCATCTTCCAGGGACAGTGGCGACCACACAAACAGCCTGGTAATTGGTATGTCAAGTAGTCAGAGTAAAGGGTTACGTAGTTTGTGGTGGGTCAGAGAGGTCTGGTCGGCATGGTACTCCCGTGTGTAAGTCGGTAGTTTGGTCAGGATCAGCTGTCCCTGGAAGATGGGGCCTCCCGTTCCACCTACCGTTTTGTCTGAGCTGAAGTAATTCATCCTGCAAGCTGCCCGCCATGACATCCTGCCATTGACCTGCAAGAGTATGCCAGCAATCATCCCCCTGAGGAAGTCATTTAAATCACGAAACGCGCGTTGGGGTATTCATGATCCCTTCTTGGCATCGTTAGGTGCTTGGCACTGCCCGGAACATTGTCGGTGGCACGCTTTGTGTGGTTTGCAAACTGTTGATCCTGCAACAGTCATTATTATTGTCTTGGTCCAGTACCAAGCTACATGTCTGTATTTATTGTATTCTATTGATGCAGTTTTCTTTATGTTTATGTTTTTGATTAAATTTCTGTATTACTGTTACATACCTGTATATTGCATATATTGCCTCCACCCATTTGACCTTTAAAGTCCCCCAGCCTCTGTACCAACAGAGGAAAGTTAACCTAGTCTGAGGTGATCTACACCTCACCCTGAGTTATAATTTCGCGCTTACATGGAAAGGAGGTTTATATATGTCCATGTAGCCCAACAACAATCAGTAAGAACAGCAACATTATTGTGTTAGGTATGTTAGTGATTTATTGCCTTTTACCTGTGCTTATTGATATCAAAGAAGGATTTTTCAGGAACCCTATTGCTGAGATTTCTCATGGGATTGCACACCTGATGTGTCCATTAAAAGGAGTCCCCTTGTGGAATAGTGTATGAAATAGGTAAATCTCAAAAATTCCAAACTTTCAGGATGGTGTCAACGCTAGGAGATTAAAGATATGTTATATGGTCAATGTTTTTTGAATATCTGACCATCTCAATTGGACATTTTATATAAAATACATGGGCAAAAATATATGCAGTTGGTCCAAAAGAACTTATGTGAAGTAAGGCCTGGCTTGAAAATGATAATTCATCTAAAAAGCGTTTAGAAGAGTTTAGATCAGAAGCAAGATTGTGCACACATGAACAATGATTGTGGAACAGCACAGGGCTTCCCCAAACTGTTGTCACAATAAAAAAACATGCATTCAATGTAAACATCTAAACGTAATAATAAAAAAAATTTTTTGGGGGGGGGGGGTCCCCCTTTGCTTTAGATGCCAACGCAGATTTCAACTGAGTCACTTCACTGTTTGACATCACAGATCCACACCTAGTGACATCACCTTCCAGGTATGAATAAAGCATTACAAACAACATTTTTGTCTCAATAGTTACAATCCTGCCAGTAGTGTGTCAGCACAATTCAGCCAAACCTCCTGTGTGCATAACAGGGTGTTCCTTTTATGCTATAAAAAAATGTTTTTCAAAGTAAAAATAGAAAAAGAATAATTGATGATTTCATATTTGCCCTCCATTCATGTGAAGTTGAAGCTTTAAAGACACTTCAAAGACAAATTTTTCTGCCAGTTAAAAAAGAATAAGCACTCTACAGCTTAGCTACATGTAGCTAATAGTATAACTAAATTGAAATGAGCAACAAAATATTAAAAGCATCTTGTACCTTCAATGTTCTTTACTTATCACTAAAAAGTATGGGAAACCTTATCCACAGTAATCTTTCTGAACTAAATTTTTTTAAAAATAGCTATATTTTGGCAGTCCCCCTACCAACCACATTCATCACCCCTCCATCCTCCCACTCCGCGAGTAGAGAACTACTGGTATGGGCAAAATCTGTCCAGTGACGTGCCAGCTGCCTGGAATATTCTGGGATCCCAGAGTTGGAATACAGAGGTGTGGTGAGTTCAGCTGGTATGGGAGAGAAGGGTATCAGGATTAGTCAAGGTAAGGCAAAGTACATACACTGTACAAACAGGGATAGGGGGCACACATGAACTATACACACAGTATCTGGAGTGTTTCAATCAACTAGACTTGCTGTGTTTTAGTTTCTTGAAGACGTTTCGCTTGTCATCCGACTGGCTTTCTCAAATCAAATTGAGTGTACACGATCTTACTGGAAAGATATACTCTAGGACAGTGATGGCGAACCTATGGCACGACTGCCAGAGGTGGCACTCTGAGCCCTCTCTGTGGGCACGCGAGCTGTCAGCCAGCACAGAGGAAAGAACTGCAGCCTATTGACTCTAAAAGCTTTCAGTTCTTTTCCCCTCTCTTCTGATTGCACACAGCACCACATTTCCTCTCCTATTCTATCTTAAAAGATAGTAGAGTATGTGTTAACATGCTTTGTTTGTGTAAATTAGTTGTGTATTTGTAATTCACATAACATGTAAACATTCCCAGTGCAGGGTGGAAAAAGTATGTGAACCTTTGGACTTAGTAACTGGTTGACCCTTCTTTGTGTGTCCTAGTGTGAATCGCGCTCTTAAGCTAGCCACACACGGCTCGATAAAGTAACAGATTAGACGAACATTGGGCGGCGTGCTCGCTCACGGCTCCCGATTCTTCTCTAATCTGCTACTTCATCAGAGCCATCCAGGGTTCCTTCGAGCAGGATCAATGAATCCTGCTGGAAGGACCTCGACTAAACAGGTCGAAATCCATTGCATTGAATAGGGGACCGCGCTATCCCCTATTCAATGCAATGGATGACAGCTGAACTGGAGACACAGAGCAGCTAAAAACAAGCTGTGTGTTCAGATACCGCCATCTGCGTGAAGGGGGCGTGGCCAACACAGACCCAGCTAGCTCTGCCAGAAGAGAAGAGGGCGGGCTGGGTCCATGCTGTGTGTCTCCAGCTCAAGTACAGTGCTGCCAGGCAGCCGAAGAAGCTGGCTTCCGGGGGACTGGGAAACCGGGTCCCCATCGTCCAGTTATTGATGTGCCCATGTGATGCACATTCATTACTGTACGATTGACCCGCGATCATTCACAGCGTGGTGACGTTACCACGCTGTAATTGATCACCGGTCGATTGCATGGAAATCTACCCATGTGTGGCCAGCTTTAAGGTCACGCCACAGCATTTCAATCAAGCTGAGGTCAGGACTGGTTTGGATTCAGGATTGGGTCACTCCAGAAGGCTTATTTTGTTCTGTTGAAGCCATTCTTTTGTTGTATGCTTTTGGTCTTTGTCCTGTTTGCATCACCCATCCTCTGCGGAGCTTCAGTTGGCGGGCAGATGGTCTTATATTTTCCTGCAAAATGTCTTGATAAACACTGGAATTAATTTTTCCATTTTTGACAACAATCCGTCCAGGCCCTGATGCTCCCCCCGCCATGTTTTACAGTGGTGATGAGGTTTTGATGTTGGTGTGCTCAGCCTTGTTTTCTCCACACATAGTGTTGTGTGGTTTTTCCAAACAACTCAATTTTAGTTTTATCTGTCCACAGAATATTTTGTAGTGCTGTGGAGCATCCAGGTGCTCTTTTGCAAACTTCAATCATGCTTCCTCCATGGTGTCCTCCCATGTACTCCATTCTTGCTTAATGTTTTCCTTATTGTTGATGTGTCAACAAAAATGTTAGCATGTACCAAAGATTTAGCTGACACTCTAGGATTCTTCTTTACCTCATTAAGCATTCCCGCACTGTGGTCTTGCAGTCATTTTTACAGGACGACCATGAATAGGGAGATTAGCAACAGTGCAAAACTTTTTCCATTTGTAGACAGTCTGTCTTATCATAGACACATGAACATCAAGGCATCTGGAGATACATTTGCAACCCTTTCCAGCTTCATGCAATTCTTGATCGTAGGTTTTCTGAGAGCTCTTTTCTGTGAGACATGGTTCACATCAGACAGTGTTTGTTGAAACCAGTAAACCCAAAAAGGGAAGGACAACTTTCAGCAACACATCCAATATCATCACACTGATTGGACTCAAGGGCCATGCACTGGTGTAACTGTTGTTTTGTTTCTCCCACATAGAAGTCAGAGCACTCCTCGCTGCACTGCACTGCATATATGATGTTGCTCTTCTTGTGTTTGGGTGTTGGGTCTTTAGGGTGAACCAGTTGTTGCCTCAGTGTGTTGCTAGGTTTGACGCAGACAGGGATGTGGTTTCTCTGACGCACTTATGGCCACGGATGGAAGCACCATGTTCCTTCGCCTATCACACTTTTCCCTTTCTCCTGTAGTCTTGGTGTTATTTATTTTCTACTTCCGGTTTAGACAAAGGCCCAGTTTGGATAACCGCAACTTGTTTGAGATGTTTGAGCTCCATTTATCTTAGCCTCTCTGCTGGTGAGGATCTTCTCTGCTCTATGGTGGAGGGTTCTGATGACTCCCAGCTTGTGAGCGAGAGGATGGTGGGAGTCAAACAGCAGGAACTGGTCCGTGTGGTCCGTGTGGGTTGGTTTTCTATATACCTCGGTTTTCAGCCTTTCACCCTCTCTGGCTACTACCAAACAGTCTAATGCTAGCCATACACATGCCGATAAGCGGCCGATTTTTAACCTGACCGACGGGTGTGCGCGCTCGCGCCGTCGGTCAGGTTAAAAATCAGTCGCTTATCGGCATGTGCCCACATGGGGCGACAGATCCCTGTCGCCCCACAGCTCGGCCGGCCAGAGAACGGACATGTCCAATAATCTCTGGCCGGCGCAAGCCGATGGAAGCCGATGCCATAAGCTTCAATGAAGACGGCGTCTTCATTGCAGCTTATGGCTGGCACACAAAGGGTGCCGCCGACTGAAGGGGCCCATAATGCACCGGGATGCTAACGTGATGACGTCATCACGTTAGCATCCTGGAACATATCGGGACAGGTCTGTCTGTACACCATCGTGGTGTGTATGGCAGGCATAAGAAAGCCAATGAATTGTGTTGCATGTCTTCCCATGTGAAGCTTATGTTCAGGTCCACCATGTTCATGTGTTCAGTAAAAACCTGTACCTCGTGTATGTTTATTTTAACCCAGGTGTCATCCACATATCTGAACCACTGACTGGGCATAATACCCCTAAAAGCATTTAGAGCTTTTGTTTCTCCTTCTTCCATGTACAGGTTTGCCACAATCGGAGAAACTATAAAAAATATCCTTATACTTGAAATATGTGGTGCTCAGGCTCAGGTCCAGTAGGGAACACATTTTTTCTGGGTAAAGTGCTGTCCTGCTGGCCATGGTGTTGTCTTGTAGCAGTCGCTTCCTCACCACTTCCACTGCCTCTGTAGTAGGTATGCAAGTGAAGAGGGATGTAACATAATATGACACCATTGTTTCTTCTTTGGTCAGTACTAAATCTTGAAGTTTGAAGGCAAAATCTTGGGAATTTTGGATATGATGTTGTGTATTCCTAACCAAAGGAGTTAAAATGCTGGCTAGGAGTTTTGCCACTTTGTAAAGCCCCCCATACACGTTCCGATTTTCTCCCGACCGATTTTTCGTCCGATCGGGTCACCCAATTTTTACCTAAAATTTTATGGTCGGTCTGCTGGCACGAAAAATCGGAATTCGGATTATCACTGATTTTGTGACACTATATTTATCAACAGCAGCTCGACCAAAATTTACGGACAGGTCTGAAGTGGTACATTATTCGTCATCCGATTAATCTCCCGATCGATTAATCTCCCGACCATGTTGGTCGGTCGGGCAAAATTTTCATAGGCGAGACTGAAGAGGAAGATTTTTAGGGCTTTTTTAAAAGTGCCAAAAGTAGGAGCAAGTCTAATGGGGCGAGGGAGAGAGTTCCAGAGAGTAGGAGCGGCCCTAGAGTCCTGAAGCCTTGCGTGTAATGAGGTTATGAGTGGGGATGTCATGAGTAGGTCACTAGAGGAGCAGAAGGGGGCGGTTAGGGGTGTATTTGTGTACCAGGTTGGAGATGTAAGGAGGACAGGAGGTGTGGAGTGATTTAAAAGCAAGACATAGAACTTTGAATTTGATTCTCTTGACAATTGTAAGCCAGTGTAGAGATTTGCAGAGAGGAGCAGCAGATGAGGAGCGGTTAGAGGAGTAAATTAGTCTAGCCTCTTCATTCATGATGGACTGAAGAGGTAACAGTTTTGTTAGAGGGAGACCAGAGAGGATGATGTTACAGTAGTCCAGACGAGAGATGATGAGAGTGTGTACCAGGACTTTGGTGGTCTCTGGGGAGAGGAAGGGGCGGATTTTGGAGATGTTGCGGGGATGGGGGCATACATGGATTACACACATTGTATGCACTCTACAGTTTATATGTAGTCCATGTGTGCCCCATCTAGTCCAGGGATGTCACACTTTGACCCATTGGGTAAAAAAAATGCCTGCAGTGTACTTATATTTAGACAAAAATCAAGGTTGTTCTGTGACATTGTTCAGGTTTTTTAAATTAGCCCGGTGTGCATTTTATTTTGACACCCCTGCTTTACAGACCTTTAAAAAAATACGGGGGGTGGGGACAGATACAAGACCAGTCCCCCTGCACAAAAAGTAAGAGGAGCAGTGAGCAGTCTTCATCATAGCAAACCCATGTAAAAGACACAGTAAGGCTATGTTTCCACTCGGCTGCAATCACCCACGATTTTAACTATACATTAATTTAAATGTGGTACATTCCACAGCCACGACTGGCCGCAATCGGGCGTGACACACGATCTGAATGACAGCTTACCGCGGGCAGTCAGGGGACACGCGTGGCCGATCCTCACCAATCACACCCATAGAGGTGAATGGTCGCGGTTAGAAATTACGTCTCCATCCATGGAGTCTTTAACAGCTCCTATTCACTGTCTATGGGTGTGATCAGGTAGGAAGGGGCGGGCGTGGGATAGGACATCTTGTCACCCCCCACTTCCTGCCTGCAGGTCCCAGCCCACGGTTTAAATCGCTGGAGACTGCGGGAGATCACTGGGTGCTAGCGATCTCCCACGTGGGCAGATGCCCTAAATTTATTATGTAAGCCAGTTTATTAATCTGTATTTGACTTGATAGATGTGGGCAATATTGGCAAACAAGCATCCATTATCTATCTTACCTTTTATCTTGGTGTCACACCACAAAAAAGGATCATGAATAATCCTGACATTTATTCATTTATATGCAGCAGAATTGTGACATTTGAATTTGATCTCTACATGAATTCAGAATTTCATAAAACTGTAAGATCGTTTGATGTATCGAAGCTTTGTATAATTGTCAGACAGTTAGGTAAGAATGTGTCAGCAGAGAGAGAGAGTACAAGCCAATGAAACCTTCATGTTAGCTGCTGAATAAAATGTTAGACTCACACAATGGAATGCTTAGGCAATGTGGTTCTATACACTGACATCCAGGTGAGTACAGTGCATAGGAATGATGATGGAACTTCCTTCAGCTGAAGGCACAACCAAATGATTTGATTGGTTAATAGACTTTGCAAAACCAGACAATCACTCTTATCTTCTCTTTCATTAACTTCCACTCTTTCAGGTTATGCCATTTGCATTAAGCAATATCGCAATCGAAGCTATATAATACTTACAGAAGCTGAACTGAAAGTGCCAAGGCGGGTGGTATAATTTTTTGTGACAAGATTGTCACCAGTTGGGCATGTAGGCTTGAACTGAGCAGGCAGGTGTTCAGTTCACTACACTTTAAAAGACCCTGGGTGTCTGTGCTTTACAATATCTTTTTTTTTACTGGCATAGCTTTTGGATCCTTTCCCAAAACACAATACATGGTAGCCCAAACATGTCCATGGTAGGCAAATAGACCCTGCACTACCGCATGCTCCTACGCAAGGTCTTCCATACTAGCGTAAAGAGATGTGGGAGTGTGGAAGATGCTTGAGCTGTTGTAGAAAAATGGGTGCTGCATAGTGTTTGCTTGGCAATGCAGCACAGTGTAAAAGGTATAATAGGATTCATATGGAAACTAGTGTATTTTGCATAAATACAACACTGATACATTGCATTGCGTCTGCAAAGCACCTACTGTGAAAAGGGCCTAAGTTATATAATATAGAATTTCACACTTGGGGCAAAACAAAATTATACTACGGTATATGTCTATATATATATATGTCCTTTTTTTGCTCAGTGATCTACCTAAAACACTTCTACTTTGCTGAAGTGCTGTGTAATATCTGGACATGAAACAGGGTCCATGTTCCAAGATAAACATCATTTAATTAATTTGCACCAGTATCTTGTGGCACTTTGGGGAAAGTGGGATGGCGAGAAATCTTGTGCACCTGGTTATAATGGCATAGTAAGCAGAAACGTAAGCCAACTGAGTTCTGTGGTTGATTGTTGGCATTCGCTCAAAAAGCCATGTTTATAAATAAGAGGGATTGCCGGGGGATGGAAACACTTTATACAATCAGGAGGCAAGTGGAACAGGAAACCTCTTCTGAATATATTTCCATTTATTTGGCTGTAGCATGACTGTGCAAGTGTGCGGAATAAACAAGATCTAAACCAGTGGGAAGTTTTAGAGTGAAACAAGAAATGTCTCCGCACAGCAAATAATCACTGATCAATCATTTATTAGTTTTAATATACTGTATACTTTGCTAACCACAATAGGAACTTTTTATGTTAAAGAGCATATACTAAAAGAGATGACCTTAAGAACATGGGGTATGGTAAAAGAATACAACTATTTGCACCAACTCCATATAGATAGCTATGCACTGCACTCGATTGTGCTCGAATCTATTAAAACATCTAGCTATGTATGCCTAGCTTTAGGTGCCAGTACAAATCGTTTCCCATACTTCTGCTACAATCAACCAAAATTAATCGCAATTGAACAACGATTCGGTAAATTTTAGTAGATCATACTAGTATCCAGTAAACAAAGCTCAAATCCTTAATGGACTCCTTCTTTGAACATGTACAAGAACACCACCAGACACAACAAATGTCCTCATATTTGCTGTTCGTTGGGTTCAATATGCTCATCAGTTTTGGCCAAATCCCAGTGTTTCTTTTGAAAATGTAACTCAAATGAGCCAAATATCTTTGGATTCTGAATGGTAACATTTGCATTTCTATGAAGGTAGCCTCAAAGGAATCTCTTGAAAAGCCAAAATAACAAAACATTGGGGTATAAAGTTTTACATTATTTAGTTGGATGCCTTTTCTTGCATTCTGTACATATGGTTATATGTTTTAACAAATTCTTGTATGGATATTGATATTATTTTGAATATAATGAATGTAATGTTTCCCCTTTGTTTAGAAATGTTCCCTTTCTCTTTTCATTGTTCTGTCACATCATGTGTTTTGTCACTTTTTTTTTGGGGGGGGGGGGATTTCTTGTTTTAATGTTCTCAGAATGTAACTGATACATGTGCAACATATATGTGTTTTTCTGTATAGGAAATGTATATGTTTGGTTAAAAAATTATTGAAAGTATTGTGAGTTGTACTTTCCATGTCACCTGGGCAGTGTCCCCCATGTCTCATGCCTTCTATCATGTCCAGCCATCAGTCTAGTATTTATGTCTTGAAGTGGGATCTGAGAAGTTTTTATGGTTGCTATGTAACCTCTGATTGTAGAATTCCAGGTGTTTTCATCAGCCGTGTACCTGCCTACGCCTGAGGGCATTGGCTGCGTCATCTAGGTGTCTTCACTTGGCTTAGGGTTCCTTTATAGCTTCATATTTCCTTCCAGGGATACTGACATGATATAGGAACAATCTAAATGTCCCACCCTGTGCTATTAAGCAGAGGTAGAAGAGACTGACTCTACTTACATATATATTATACAGCTTCCATCTCTTGTTGGATTCAGTCATTGCCTTGCCTAAAAAACCACAGAAGCTGTAATTGATATGTGTCTATAACTAAAGGCATGAGCTGGCAACCCAATAGGAAGCAATATACAGACTTACTACGCTCAGTTATTCTTCCCTAACAAGGGAATGCTATTTCATTGCCACAGGGCATGAATGTCTTATATTATTTAATAATATTATTTATTTATCTCTGTATCTCTTACAGGATGGCTCAGGAGCCCTCACACAAGTCAAATGTGGTATCTCTTCTGAAGACATCTTGAAAATAAGTATCCAGATTCCTTCTCCTAGTAATTAAATTTCTGAAGTTTGATATTCCTAGCGTCTTTTAACATTTGAACTGAGCTTTTAAAGGCAGTACATATTCAGCCTAACATATAGCTAATGTGTATTTGTAATGCATTACTTCCTTTTGCCCAGTTTCTTTAGATACTAGATGTATTATGAGTATACTGGTTAGACCACTTAGTAATGGTGAGGCCCGGGGATACAAAGTATATATATGAATAAAGCTGGGCATAGACAGGACTGCCGAGCCAACCTAACGGGTGCTAGTGCTGAGAATCGGCCTGGCACCCTTTGTGTGCCGGCTATTACTTCGGATGGGATAATGGGATCAGGTCTAAATTATCCGTCATGTCGGATCACTGTGCAATCCGACATGACAGCAGATTTTAGGTCAATATGGCCAGTTGGCCAATTCCATGCCGACCCAATCCCGATCAGATGCGGAAACGCGCACAGCATCGGACAGGAATCGGCCCGTCAATGCCCAGCTTTAGATATTTTGGCAGGTATACCAGTCTCTATTAGAGTATTTGGCTACAGCTTACTTATATAGGATTGTAATGTATGTCATAACTGGTACAGTCAGACAGCTCAGATATAAAAAGAAAATCTTCAGATCCTTTATGATTGTGGTCAGTGATGTGGTTCTGTCATTATCTGTAGCACAGTTTGTTCTCTCTTTTATCTGTGAGGCAATGAAGATGAGCATTTTACTGGAATGCTGAGAGATTACAAGGAGCTCGCCACATAATTCATCACTCTAAAGAAGTAGCAAAGAAATTAGAAAGAAATTAGCAAAAAACATTGTTATAACATGTAATACATACATAGCATCCATAGCAAAGTACCAGGCTCACCTTGATGGTGACTCCACCAACTGCACATTCATTTTTTCCATTTTTGTGGCTGTTGGGTTTGCAGAAGGTTTAATTATAACTTGGACAGATTGGCAGTCCTCAAATGTGGAGGATGAATTGTAAATTTTTAGTCCAGAAATACTTTTAGTAGGTACAAAAAATACCTGAACCTCTCAGAAATCATGTGTCATGTCAGGTAACTTAAATAGAACCACAAACAACCTCATTTTTCTACTACTAATCCATTTTGATCCATAATTTTGACACAAGCGTCATCTGTCTAATACGGTACTACTATGGATACTATTACTACTAAGACCAATAGGAAATAATGGGCTGTGTTTGCGGCATGTCAAAAAGTTTTGATGCATTGGAGACTAGGCCTCACACTGTAAAGGCGTGCCTCCATTTGGTGTCATGGATACGTGTAAGTGCAATGCAAATGCGTCCAAAAACAGTTAATACATCCATTCCTTCTCAATGGATAGGTCATGCCCATGATGACTTGCTCCAATAACAATGCTGGAAAATCAATCGGACAACATGTCTGACACATCATCTTGGAGGGATATCTGACATGTGAACAGGTGTTGGGCGAGGTCATTGACAACTGCCTGCGTAAACAAGCCCTGACCTTCTATATGTGTTATCAAGATAATAAAACAGGTACAAAATAGGGATGGGGTGAAGACCACCCCAAACCAAGTTTACTTTCCTCCGTGGGTACGGAGGCTAGGGGACTTTAAAGGTCAATTTTATTGGAAACAGTATGTACAATGTGTAACAGTATTTATTAAGTAGAAAAAGATGCTTTAGCTGTTACCAATGCTAAGAGCATCATTGTAAAATACAGTAAATACATAAAACAAAAATCAACATGGAAATAGAACAAAAGACAACAACTGCTGCACTTTCAGCCGCTCAGTTGTTGTCTTTTGTTCTATTTCCATGTTGATTTTTGTTTTATGTATTTACTGTATTTTACAATGATGCTCTTAGCATTGGTAACAGCTAAAGCGTCTTTTTCTACTTAATAAATACTGTTACACATTGTACATACTGTTTCCACTAAAATTTACCTTTAAATTCCCCTAGCCTCCGTACCCACGGAGGAAAGTAAACTTGGTTTGGGGTGGTCTTCACCCCATCCCTATTTTGAATTTTGTGTGTTTTTTTTTTGGGATGCCGGTCATTTGGTGGTAGGGAGTTAGAGGCCTATAATTTTGTGTATAATAAAACAGGTACAAAAGTTTACTAGAGGAACTCTCTACAGTACTAGGGGGGCCCGAGAGTCAGCATGTGCCAGATTGGTACGACAGCCTCTCTCTGCTCACTGGGTTTCCCCGGACTGCCGGCAGCCACTGTGTATGATTTTCTGCTAGCACCAACCCCCACCCCTGCTCCTCTTGTCGTGGGGGGGGG
>CM070040.1:34605456-34617502 GCA_036250615.1 Ptychadena robeensis
AGGATCACAGGTGTGTAACTGCAGGGATAAGGATCACAGGCATGTAACTGCTAGGATAAGGATCACAGGTGTGTAACTGCGGGGATAAGGATCACAGGCGTGTAACTGCGGGGAGAAGGATCACAGGCGGTAAGTGCAGGGACAAGGATCACAGGCGTGTGACTTCAGGGATAAAGATCACAGTCATGTTACTGCAGGGATAAGGATCACAGGTGTGTGACTGCAGGGATGAGGATCACAGGCCTGTGACTACAGGGATGAGAATCACAGGCGTGTGAATGCAGGGATGAGGATTACAGGTGTGTGACTGCAGGGATGAGGATCACAGGCGTGTGACTGCAGGAATGAGAATCACAGGCGTGTGAATGCAGGGATGAGGATTACAGGCTGTGACTCCAGGAATGAGGATCATAGACGGGTGAATGCAGGGATGAGGATCACAGGCTGTGAGTGCAGGGATGAGGATCACAAGCTGTAACTGCAGGGATGAGGATCATAGGGATTGAGGATCACAGGCTGTGAGTACAGGGATGAGGATCACAGGCGTATAGGTGTCAGGGACATGTGTTGTGTACAATATGAGGATAAGAAATCAGGGGCCTGTGAGTACATGGATGAGGATCAGGGACATATGTGGAGTACATGGATGAGCATCACAGGTGTGTAAAGATGGTACCACGTGTGAGTGCGGGCATGAGTGTCACGGGCATATGAGGATCAGGAACATATGTGAGTTCACGGGTAAGGATTACAGGTGTATGAGGATCAGAGATGTGTAACAGTAGAAATGGAAAAAAGAGATCAGAGACATCTGTGAATGCAAAGGAGAAGAATCAGGGACATGTACATTGTATATTCCGAGTGCAAAGATGAGGATCCTGGATATATTCATGCAGGGATGATGATAAGGGGCATGCCATTGTGTATAACCGAGTCCAGGGATGAGGATCAGGGACATGTCTGGGTGCAGGCATAAACATGAACGAATAGGGATATTCTATTATATGTCACAGTGTGTAGTTAGGAGATTAAGGACATGGAAATAGTCATTGTATATCCCTAAGGACATGGATTTGGGTATACATATAAATATATATGTGTATATACCATGCTTCAATATTAGGAACAGTGTGACATATGATACATATGTCACACTGTTCTTAATATTGACATGTTATATATACAGTAACATGTTACTATACAGTGAAGTGCATGATATTCCTAATTACTATTACACAATAAGAATAACAGTAAGAAAATATAATGTATTACTATACAGGGGCAGTGCAATGAATACGGGGAGAGTGCAATGAATGGCTGAGTGTACAGTACAGTATGTAATGTACTATAAATTTCGTAGTATAGTGTTCAGTGTATACAAAATATAAACTATTTATATATATATTGATACAGTATATATGTAGAGACAGAGTGTGTAAGGGCTGAGTTCTTTATATAAACCTTCTGCCCGCTAACACACATTGTTCTAATGACCATCTGTACACATAGTAAGCCATAATGGTAACCTATTTCAGTGTACTGTGTATGGGCTCTTGTTTATTTTTGGGCCAAACACACAGGGGGTATACGCTGACATTTTAGGAGTATGCCAGTGTTAGCATTCATAGTTAGAAAGTGGAAAGTTACACAATCCTCAGAAATGCATGTAATTAGTGGTCAGGGACCTAAACCCCACAGCCCCAGCCAAGTATTTCACTTAGCAGCTGAGACTTGGATCATGTAACACATTTACCATCACAGCAACACAGCTCAGCATCGCATTGTGACGTGTAATGTTTATTGTGACCGTGTATTCATTAACGACAGCCACTGTGATTGACACCTTACCTGCGTCACTGCCTGGGAAAACCTGCAGAATCGGCGATGACTGCTAAATAAAAACAAAGCTAAAGGAGGATGGATTTCACATTAGTAATCATAGTTATATAATTGAGTATAAAAGAATACATCATACAGATCCCCCTTCCCACCTCATTAAATGATTAGTTATGTATCAGTACAGTAGAAAATTTTCATACTGTCATGGCCTGACTTGTATGTAAGAAAATTATCACTTTATAACGGTAATTAAGAAAGATGTAGGACTAGCGAAACATTTTCAAAAGCATTTTAGCAAGTCCAGTTGCTTTGACATAATACACTCATGACCTGGATGAATGTGAACCTTCTCAATCACACATAACCTTTGTAATAGGGGCCCCTGGCATGTAAAAGTAATTTCTTCTGATGGTAACATCCTTACTGGTGTCATAATGTACAATGCAGAACCAGACCTGAGAATGTCAGTGACCTTCCTTCATCCCAAGAGGTCGGAGAACATGGACAAATATGTAATATGTAATCTATCTATGCAATAGGGTACTGTACATGCCAAAGTCTTTTCATAAATATGGGGGAGTAGCTAAGAACCGGTGCCATGTTTTATTGATGACATTTTCCCAATCGAGACACAGTGGTTATCACCTACCATACATCCTAACCCTTCTCTATCCTAGATGAAAAAGCTTTTAACATGGCCACAGTTATATTCACAACATACAAGCCCTCTAAATCTGATGATGTATGCCCCTACAGTGGCGCCTCGCTGTGGTATGCAATAGTGACTACCTTTTTTTTCTCCTTTTGCTCAGCAGCCTGCTGTGGTGGCACTGGAGGGCTGGAACATGGCAGGCTGTAAATTCGGATTGGTGGAGGGAGTGAGACCACAAGGCCTGATCCTCACTTATAGAAGATGTCCAATGACCAAATATATTAGCATTCAGATATGTCTCGGTATCCACCCAGAAAAAGTGATATTTATTTTTACATGAGCCTGCTCTAGTAGCATTGCTGATAATACAAGTTACTGTGATCTAAATAAAGCACCATTATATAATACATGCAGGTCTGTCTGTGACATACTTACGTGAGTTACATGCTGCGTGGTGCACCATGACGTGGTTTTAAATCCAGTCTGAACTTGTGGCGTCATTAAACTCGCTGTGATTTTCCTATAGAATTTAAGTTGTCACACAATGACTGTGTAAACACATCTGAAATATTTCTGTGGCTCTATTGTGTCAGTCACGAGCACTTTACCATGACCATGGCAGGTGAAGAGACTAATGGGCCCATGACTGTAGCAACTCAAAGGCCACTTCTTCTCAGAACTACAATGCGACTTTAAAGACGTAAGAAAAAGGGCTACGCTTTCTGCTTAATTTACAACAAAACCTGAAATCCTCTGTAGTTCATTCCAGAGGCTTCTAATGAAATCTTTGCAACCTTTGAAGCCTCTTTAGCTTTAATGTGCAAATGCTTGTGAAGAAAAAAAGTGGAGACGTGTGTAATTGTTGGCTGAAATGCCATTAAGGTCACCTTTAATAATGATAGACATGCAGAGACATGTCACTAATTTTAAATAAAGGTTCATGGTGGGGGGTTAAGGATGAGGCTGCAGATTTAGGGCTAAAGGTGGCCATACACGGTTTGATATTTTCATTCAATCGAGTGGGAACTGAAGATTTTTTCTTCAGTCAAATGTAAATTGAGTACAGAACAATTTGTTCGTTTGATAAAAAGTTATCGATATTAAACAAAAAATCGTTGTAAAGTTATCGCATATGTTGGTAAATTTTGATGGAATTGGTAAACATTGAATGTAAACTGAACATTTCTAATAATTTTATTTGATCTTTACCTGTTAAAAATCAAACAATATTTTGTTTGAGTACATCCAAACGAAATTTCATTGGGTCGAACAAAAATATATATACAAGTGTATACATTCGATGATTCGGCACAATTGATATTCATTTAAAATATCAAATATCCTGATTGAATCTATCATAAATTGTGCAAAATTCTATAAGTGTATCAAATGCTTCCCGAACCAACCAGACACCTGCTGGCGCTGTAAGACCCACCCAGACACATTGCTACACATCTTCTGGGAATGTCCCAGAATACAAGGTTTCTGGAGACTCATGTAAGAATTAGTGTACAAGCTCCCAAGAGACAGACCTAGGTTGGGAGCCTTTAGCCTACCTCCTCCATAATAACGCTATCCCTTTCAAGAAAGGGCAATTCATTTATTGAACTCTGCTAAGGTGTGTATTCCAGCCCTGTGGCGCCAGACTGAGAGCCCTACCAAGGCCCATTGGTATGCCAGGATATCGGAAATCCTGGTCGGCCCAGAGTCAAAACGCCCGCTTTCAAAGGCAATGGTTCCACTGGGACTATTTTCAATGCTCTAGTGATTATGCCACTTTTTTGGCCCGCAGTGATTGATCTCTTTTGTTTTGCTCTCTGGATGACTGGGGACCATGAAAAGTTTTGCCTCCCAATTTATGCAAAAATACATATGCAAAACTTTTTTTTTCAATGTTCCCACAACCCTTCTCTACATCTCCAGCAATTTTGGTGAGGATATCATGTTCAGGGGCTTTGCAATCAGCTCACAGAGTCAGCTAGTCGAAAAATTCGACCATCTCTATTCAGAAATGTGAATCAGATGTCACAAAGAGCCCTACTTTGTACAGGAAACTTCCAGAGGGTCAAACTCTCCAACATTTATTCAGATTACCCACATCTCTTTTAGTTACATGTATTGCTATTGTCCTGGATAATGATTTAGTCCTGCTTTATATTTTCCCTTTTCCAGTTTAAACAAGCTGTGTATCATATCCCAGGATGCCATAAATAAAAATGTCTCTCATACTGTGCCATGCTGAGGCATGCAGGTTACCCGGTCGGTATATGTAATAAAAGAGATCCAGTTTGACAACTTTTATAACTGAAATGTATGTTTTAGAATTGTAAACTTAGGATGATGAAATGTGTCACTACCCCATCTCCTTTGTGGACTTCTAGTAAAGTTCCCACCCTTCATACTGTAGAACCACCTATGGGCCATCTGCTCCTACCATCTCCTTCTGTTAGGTCATAGAGCAAGTATTACCACTGAAACTAGTTTTTAGTTGATGGCACTTTGTGTAATGGATGAAACTCTTTTATCAGACAACATAAAGGTTGGTTTAAAAAGTATACCCACAGCTGATATTTAACTGTGTGGATGTTTCTGTCTCTAGTTTCTATATCATATAGGCTAAGGCTCCACTTAGGCTAAGGCTCCACTAATGTGGACAGAAAAACACATGCGGTTTACTGGCGAATTTGCTGCTGTCAATGGACAAAAAAAAACTTATCTGATCCACATCCATTGATTTCAATGGATGCGAACGGGCGGTTTGGATGCAGTTGCGGCGCAGTGCTGCTTGAAAAATGCGGTAAACCGCTTATATTTTTTTTCAAACTGCAGCAGTGGTGACAAACTTATTGGGAGTAATGGGAGCAGTTCGGGCGTGGCTAAAAAAAAAAACTCTGTCTGTTCCCAAACTGCCCAAGTGGAGCCTCAGTATATTACAGAAGGTTAATGTATGAATGATTCAAGTAATCGGTTTTCATCCAAAACTGACATTTAAGTGATAGATAGTCTAACCATCAAGACACGTAAATCTCTCAAACCTCCTTTGATCCATTTCTAAATTGCTGAGGCAATAGTAAAGGGCTTAACAAGATACAAAAGGTATTGTGCAATAGAGCAAGCCAAGTTCCAGAACAATAAAGGATCCCTAAACAAAGAGCATTCCTGAAATGCATTAGCAGAAATTGTACTTACTAAATACAGACTATGCGGGCCGCCCTGATAACAGCAAAGATGACAACATGCTTAAAGCTAAATGTACACAGTTGCTTCCCAGGCTGCTGTTTGTCCACAGAAGACTGGGAAATGACCTGTCACATGCTCCTGCAAATTTGTGTAGGCGCTCGCGGGTCATTTTGATGACAGGTCTATCGGGTGAAAACCGCCTTAGTCGGTTGCACTTATTGTTATCGTTTACAGTTTAAACTAGCCCTAAATGTGGGAATACTTATTCCCTGCACTTGTCTGAAATTTGAAGCTCAATTTAAAACATAAATAATAAACAAATAAAAAATAAACAAAGATATAAATTACACAAATTACTACAGTCTTGGGAAATAGATTTCACTGTTCCCCTATTTATACAACACCAATTACATAAAAACCTAAGTATAACAGCCAGGGCTGTTTCTAGCTTTTTGGGGGCCCAATGTGAGATGTTATTGGGGGCCTTTTTTTTGTACTCTAGGACGCTAAAGCTAGCCATACACGTGTCGGATTCCATGGCTGATCGATCACCCATCCGATCGTTTCCGGCGATTCCGCCGGGAATCGGAGGTCTAAGCGATCGGCCAATTAAGTGTGTCCGATCGCTACATACCACCTTGGCCCACGGATTCCCGCACGATTCCGTGTCCGATCGATCACACTCCCCACCATCAATCGATCATCGCCAGGACCCACCAGGATGGGAGTATCCTTTCCGCAGAAGTCAATAAGAGGCTGTGAGGGTCTCCCAGCACTCTGCTGCAACCCTGCTAACACGTGGACAGCTGCCGAGTGGAGGACACTTTTGGTGGCAGCACTCCTGCTGTGGCTAGAGTGGAGACGGAGATCAGAGAGGAGAGAAGGCTATGGGCCAATTCCTGGCTGCTCAGGAGGAACACCTATCCACCATGCCCCTCCTCAGACATCTCAGGGACAACCCACCCAGATGACTACAGAACTACCTGCTGATGACTGAGGACAACTTCACCCTGCTCCATAGCGTCTGCGCCTGGCTAACCAGAGAGACAATACATCGGAAGGCCATCCCCGCAGGAACGCCTGGTCCACCCTGCGCTTCTGGCAACAGGACGCTCCTATGAGGACCTCAATTCACCTGTGCCATCTCTTCCCCTGCCCTGGGGCGAATTGTGCCGGAGACCTGCCAGCCACCGTGATGAGCTACAGGCCTCAGTGGTTACTATCAAGTAGGAAACCATGTAAATCATGCATGTATATCATTTAGTCTGTAATCAAGGTATGTGAACAAATGTATTGCCTTCCCAGCAACAACCCCCTCCAACTAAAAGCACACACCACCACCCACTCCCCATCAATCCACCATTCATCAGATAGCTAGTGCATGTGAGCCCCATGCAGTAACTAGGTCCGGTCCCAAACCTGTGAGACCCTTCCCATCATAGTGACCAATAGTGCCCCTGAAACAAACTCACTAGTGTAAACCAACCCCCCCCCCCCCCCCGTGGAACTGTTGTGCAGCAGGGGTGTCACGGCCATGTCCCCTGGGGTAAGGGATGTCCACATCCCAATGCTGACAACACAGTTGCCCTGCTCCTCCCCCAATCACACACAGTACCCCCACCTGTCCGATGCTACAAATCCTTGGATGCCACATCCATGCACCTTGTATGCCACAGGCCTCATCCATTACATCCCCACTCTTCTTGAAGTCCAACCTATTGATCATCAATTGAAATTGTGTAGTCTGTATACCATTAATGTTTGCCTCGCTTGGTTCCAGATACCCACCACCCAAGGAATGGCGACTTGTCGCCCAGCATTTCGCCGACATGTGGCAGTTCCCCAACTGCGGTGGACCCTGGATGGGAACCGTCCCATCACCGACCCCAGGAACTCTCTGGCTCGTACTACTACACTACAACTCAGGGCTACTACAGTATTGTATGCTTGGCACATGGTCATGCCAAGCTGAAGTCCTGTGTGGTTTGTGGAAGATGGGCGCAATCCTGGTGGGTAATGGCTGACACTGATTCTGCCGGCGGATGAAGGGAACTCCTCAACCTAACCACCCCCAAAGGGGTGGCTGAATTTTGTGTTGTGGCTGATAGGCCTTTGCCTGGCGAGAACCCCTGAAACATTTGGATGCGTTCCTGACACCTGACGGCGGGTATACCACTACTGCCTCTCCCGCCCGTAGTGGTGGACTCATTCGGTTCTCTCCCAGGGTTCAGGGTCCCTTCCTCACCACCATCAATGGCCCCCCACGAGTGGACAATAAGTGTTGCGGCTTGCCCACAACTCCTCCGCCGCAAATTCATTGTCCTATCCCACCCACATGTATGTGAGGACATCAACACCGGTGGGCAACCCTCGTTCAGGCGAATGAACCAGGGCCCTCCTGCTGCAGCACTTCCACCTCAGGGAATCATTGCAGCCCACTCCAACCGTGAAGGCTATGTGGCCTACTTCAATGGCCCTCACCAATCGCCCACCACCTGAGCCCCCCATGCACCCTTTGACAAGCCAAAATTAGCATTGAGTTAAGTGCAAAACTTTTTTATTTTTGCACAATAACTTTCTTTAAATACAGTTGTGCTGTGTTCGTTCAACAATCACAATACAAATGACATCTCATGCCCTTGAAACTAGCTGAAGGTCACAGTCACAGTGCTGTAATGTACCCCCCTCCTCGGTCACTGGTGCCCAATACGGTATTGGCTGCTGCACAGCCGCCAGATGACGGGGCAATGGTCCCACAGGCAACACCATGGACCGAGCCGACCGGGGGTTATCAGGTCCAGTTGGCCCCTGCATCCCTGACGCCATCTCAGTCATGAGATCCTGTGAGCAACGCTGGGCCTCAATGCCCCCGCAGCCTGCAGCAGGAACAGACCATAGTTTTCACACTCTCTGCCCTTCTGCCAGGTCTGCTGCAGGGTCTGGTTAGGCTGTTCCTCTGCACGGACTCTCCCCTGCGCCACGTAGAGCGCGGGGAGGAGGATGGCGGACGGCTCCTCCTCACACGAGTGTCCAGGCTCCTCCACATGCGGGCCAGTCTGTCTGGAGGGAGAAAACATGTCGTGACAAGCAACACATTGCAACACAGACATTTACGACAAACCCCTATCACTCACTGCATGGAGCATGGAGCTCAGGATCGCCTCCCCTGGAATGGGGCAAGTTCCCCAGGCCCTACAGGCCCCCACCTCAGGTCCTTGCCCCTCTGGGAGTTGCCCTCCTCTCCTCCTGTCCTGATGATGACGAGGTCGTAGTACCAGACCACGCCCACTCCTCACCACACCTCCCCCGCCTCCTGCTCTCCCCACCTTTTTGTGCCTTTTGAAACCACCGAAGGTTGCGATCTTGTCCTTCATATGGACATGGTGGCTGGGTCAAAAGCCCTCAGAAGGCCACAATTGCGTACCCCTTCCTGGCTACTTGTTGGAGTATCAGGTCTTATTTTCCACGGCAGTCAGCTGACGGTATTGCTCTTAAACTGCGTAGCGGTCTGTCGTCTCTCCAGTGGGGCTCCTATTTTGGGGGCCTGGCCTGCTGTGAAGAGGACAATGTCCATTGAAACAATCCAGTGGTCAAGGGTCTGAGCACCCAGATGCTTTGGACTCCCTGGCTTCCTCCACTCCCTTCCCGGAGATCCCTGAGTCCAGGGCATGCTGGGCCCCCATGTGGAACTCCTACACATCTACACATTATATGGGCAGTCCTGAGACTCCCCTTTCCAAATGCCACATTGTCACGCAGATACCTGCTTTCTTTGATGGTTGTGCGTACGGCCCCCACTAATTCAACATCTCTGCACACTCCATAGTTCAAGGGTGGCACAATACAAGGATCTGCATGCACATGAGTCAATGCCCACCACCAACAACCATGTCATATCACAACTCAACTGTGATCACCAAGACTCCAGCCACCACAACTGCCATGGAAGTCACACACCGTGAGTCAAGAGTAGAGGCTTCCTCAGCAACGGCGTATCACCAGGGGGGAGCACTGTGATAGGAAACGGAATACACCCACAGATCACACATAATGCATTGAGGTCTCCATTGTGGGAGAAGGCATGTTTGCTCTACGTGTGGATTGGGACAGGAATCGCCGTGCCGGGAATTACTTCGGCCGGATCGGCGATTCCTCGAGTCGCGTGGCAATCGGCGCAGCACCACGGAATCTCAACAAACGTGACATGATCGGGCGAAAGATTAGCACATGGGGGCCATAGCACATCGGGCGAGTCGGCAAAACATGGCGAGCTCGACTGGCAGTGGATGTTGGCGTGTGACACTCGATGCGGCCGGAATCGCGGCCCGGGAATTGGCGGCAACACGCGAATCTGCAAACACGTGAATGAATGTCGAAAAGACTTCACATGGGGGCCAATGCACATGGGCGAGTCGCAACACTGCGTAGCTACTCCATGGACATTGTTGTGGCTGTGCGCGTCGAGCAGCTCGAATCGGCCGCGGAATCGTCGAGCGGAGCCTCGATGGGGTATTTTATAGCGTAACACGCCCCGGGGAATTCGGCCGAATGTACAAACCGGAGCCGCCCAGGGGCAGGTCTCTCGCCATTGGACGGGAGCGCACGGTGAAGAGCAGAGACCATCCAGAGGGAATGGGAGGACCAAGCGCGATCCGGAAGCGATCGCGGAGAAGTAGCTTGGGTGATCGTGAGGGCACAGGTTGGTCATGGCAGTGAGGACAGGTCATGACATAGGTCATTATGTTTTCAGGGTGAGGAGAGGGAGGGGCCTTCCGCGTCCGTGGTCCAGGAGCCCCAGCCGTGACACCTGTCCTTCTGATCAGTAGGTGACTGTGCAGGCCTCAGACTGCTAGTGTTGCGATGTTGCTTCAGCCCGGGTTGCGCTCACGCTTTGTAGGCCGGAGTGTGGGTGATCCCGGGCCAGGCTGAGCGCGTGTGGACGTTTGTGACATAGTCCTGATGTGTTTTCCAGGAAAAGAAGAGAGAAACCCGCACCCACAGAAGTCCGGACCGTAGCCCCTGACGGCGAGCACCTGGCACTTCAGAGTAGGCGACTTGGGGGTCTGTGCAGGCTCACTCATGTTGTTTGGTTATTAGGGTCAGGCTGGTGCCTAATGTCATAGGACAGGATGTGGTTGAACAACTGACATCTGTGTTCATTTTTGAGATGCTTTCCATGACCGCCAGAGTGTATATGGGCCTATGGACCACTGAAGTAGTGACATACTCCATTTGGCCAGTGTTTTCTTGTACCTGCTATTGTACGGTCAGGGTCAATGTCGCCACTTCTCTGTCCTCCCGTGCCCAGAGCTGACAGGGGAGGAGGGCGTCAGGTGGCAAGAGGCCAGCCCGCTGAAGGTAGATGTGAAGGCACCGGTGAGGTGGAGGGCGTGGCCTTATGCGCTGAACCGACCATACCTTGCAAATTGTCGTTCACAGGATCCAGAGGGCCAGTCAGGCCTGTGTGGCGGCGAGGCGGCCCTCATGTAACCTCTTCGGGGAGGCTCAGACACACCCGAGCCCCCCGAGGAGGGTAAGCACCACCGCCACCACCACGGGGACTGAGGGTCCAGACCAGCAGGCCGATGGGGCGGCTGCCACGCACCCTGGGACGCAGGACCGTGGCCAGCTTGCCCACCCCCACCGCCAGAGAGTGACCGCTCTGCACCTCAGGACCTGGGGGCCCCATTCCCATGTTGCTTGTCTGCCTCCTGGTGGGGCTTCGACGCTGGGGATTTGATGGGAGGGCTGACGACGATGGGTTGGCCATGAGGAAGCGGGCCCTTGATTGCCAGGGTCAAGGAGGAATATGCAGCGAGGATGTGGGGAGGGGTCGTACCACGTGATCGCTGATAAGAATTGGTAGCGATACCTCAAGAACCGCCAGAGACCACCCTCGCCACACCAAGGCTGTGTAAGTTGAGCTTTGCCAGGTGCCACCCACGAATCCTGTAACATGTCTAGGAGGGTTTTAATTTGTTTGTCCTTTTTCAACCGCAAGCCCCCCACCATCCCAGAGTCGAGGGCCTGGAGCAGCACCAGGAGCAGGCCCAGGAGCGGCCCAAGGTAGGCAGTCACCTTGCACAGACCACCCCCCTCCAAACGTGGCGGCCTACAGATGGGGACGGCTAGTGGGAACTGTTTGATGGACTAACCTGTGCTCAGCAGTTGTTAGGGGTTCTGAGGTTTGGGCACAGGGCTCATTTGACCAGGAATAAGTCTCCTCCTGTTTGTTCAGCTATTTTCCTGTATGTGATTAGTGGACCCACAGGTGGCAACCATTGCCAGCATCCCCTAGCCCATGTCCGCTCATGCCCTTATTGTTTGGTTGTTCAACTGGGTGGTTTCTCTTCATGTCCAGTAGCATGCGGGCTG
>CM070040.1:34617527-34628359 GCA_036250615.1 Ptychadena robeensis
ACAGAAACATCTACACCACTTGAGGGGTTCACATACTTTCAAGCAGCACTGTATGTAAAATGAAAGTTTGACTTACCTCTGAGCTGGTTGATGGTGGCTTAGGGCTCCACGATCCTAAAATAATATACTTACCTGCTGTTGGGGTGGAATCGTATGTGCCTTTTTATATTTATTCGCCAGGCTTCCGATGGTCAACTGCGGGTGCGACTGGGGGCGTTCAATGGTTTTCTATGGTTATTTTCATACTTTAAATGGAAAGCCGAGATCATAGAATTACCCAGAAAACTCCATGCTCAGAGATCTTGGCGGCCGTGGCCGGGCCAGGAATTAAGCCCCCCATACACCACATACAATTACCATGCAATTTCTGTACAACCAACTTTTCTTCTACCAAAACCATGTAATAGGAGGACATTTCTACACCTTCCAATCACTATGTATTCTATCAGGGAGGTCACTATACTACATAGTTGTTGGTAGGTCTCATGAAAGTTGTATGGAGGAATCTGAAGGTGTATGGGGGGCTTTACAGGTAACTTCCTATAATCAGCACTACTAGTGCCATTCATGTTATGGTCATTTTCTGGTGGTAGGTTCGCTTTAAGCAACATAAGACTAGGTAATCAAACTATCTTTAAGCCCCCCATACACCTTCAGATTCCTCCATACAACTTTCATGAGACCTACCAACAACTATGTAGTGTAGTGACCTCCCTGATAGAATACATAGTGATTGGAAGGTGTAGAAAGGTCCTCCTATTACATGGTTTTGGTAGAAGAAAAGTTGGTTGTACAGAAGTTGCATGGTAGTTGTATGTGGTGTATGGGGGGCTTTACTCTCACAGTACAACACTGCTTGAATTCTCAGATCTCATACCTCACTAGTGAAACCCTGAAATTACTAAAAAATTTTCTACACATGTATACATGATAAAGTGAAGTTTGTACATTTATTAAATGTGTTCAAGCTTTAATCTCAATGCAATCTGCAGTATCAACTTCAGCAACGAGATGTGCACGGCTTGAAGAAGACAAGACCAAAAGCTTGCTTAATGACTTAAAGGTGGGTTTACACATGTAGATTTTTTTGTTCAATCAACAAAGAACGAATGATTTTTTGGTTGATTGAACAAAAATCTATAATGGCCAATTTGTTAAGGCCCCCATACACCTTACAATCTTTCCATGAAATTTCTGTACAATCAACTTTTGTTCTACCCAAACCATTTATTATGAGGACCTTTCTAATCAGGGAGGCCACTATACTACACAGTTGTTGGTAGAACTAATGGAAATTGTATGGATCGATCAGATGGATACGTTTTGTTCAATCTCGAACAAAAAATCATTAAGCTGGCCATAGACACCTCGATCCATGGCAGACATTTAGCAGACTCATTACAGCGTGGTGACGTCACCACGCTGTGAGGAGTCTGCTACAGAACGAACAGGAATCTGTGTGTTCCACTAATGCCCAGCGATTCCTGGCAGATTTTAAGCAGATACTTTGGATCTGCCTGAAAAACTTCCACAAGATAGTTTGTCATGCGATCTGTCTGGCTGGGCTTATCAGGTCAATACATGTTGTCGGCATTTTGTCTGAAGCAAAAAAATCTGCCAGCTTCCCCTACAATTGCATATCCCCTGAGCATACTATCTTCACCAGATTTTCTGAACATATTGGAACAAAATGTACACACATTGCAAACCAAGAAGTGAGTCTGTAGCATGTGTATACCAAATAAACCCTAAAGTCCCCCATAAACGGGCAGACTCCCGGCCATAGTTGTAGCAGACCAACCTGCTTGCGCGCTTCCGCCGATCACATCAAGGTTGGTCTGCCGTAACTATGAGGGAGCCCACCTTGAATTATGTAGAAAAAAAGCCGGCAAGTCGGGTCGCATAGAGATCCGTCCTGCCGTTTTTTTTTTACTACAACTGCGAGTGAGACCAGCTGCAGCTTGTAAACAGTGAGGGGGAGTCTCCTACCCCTCCCTGTTATTGGCTAGTCGGACGGCAGTCAGTGGAAGACACAGGATTGTTATACGACATGTAGCAGACTGATTAGAGCGTGGCCACGCTCTAATCAGTCTGCTAAAGGTCTGCCATAGATCGAGGTGTCTATGGCAGGCTTTAAGAACACAACATCAAAAGAAATTAAATAAAGTAAATGCATCACACAATAACAAAAATGTTTCTAAAAACCTGGAATAACAATATAACCAGTCCATCACATTAACCCCTATCCGACAATCACCAATAATACAATAATAAAACATTAATCCACATGAATTTCCCCTAAACAGTGTTATATGTCATAATTTAATACATTATGACATATAACTAATATCACAATAACCACATGAATAAACAAACAATGGTCAAAGCCCGAAATGAAACATTATTCACATAATAAAATCACACAACTAATGAAACCCGACAATTATTAAACATCGAACATACATATACATTGAAATAAATATAACATATAACATACATCACACGTAAACCCATCTATTTATAACAATTAAACATAGTTTACATGTAATAATACCATTAATTATTACATGTAGCCAATATATATAAGACATGTATGTTTTGCAGATGTGTTGGTGAGGTTCTACCACAAATGTAAAACATATAAGAAATATACAAACCCCCAAATCACATTAAATAAATATATTGAAATAAATGTACTTACAGGTATATGTCCAATCCTGCGCAGTATTCCTATCACGAATCAAATCCAATTAATCGATTGTAGTCCAAGAAAAAAACATAAAAAATGAATCCCTCATTCAAAAAAATAAAATAAACTAAATGCAAAAATAAATAATCCATCCGATCCACCAAAAAATAAAGATACAACAGCTGACCTCCGCCGCACCAAAATTTCTTCCAGGAAAAAAGAAGGTTAAAAAAATATGCAAGAAAGAAAGCTGCTATTCCAAAAGCGCAGAAAAAACAAACAAACAAAGATCTTCCATCCGATGGAAAAAAGAAGTAAAATCTTCACTCCCTGTCCGGAGCACTGACAGACAGGTCCCCCACCTTCAAGTCCAGGCTTGGAAAGAGTGTAATTTCCGGTTCTGCGCATGTGTAGCTGCATATTTCCCCACACTCATGCAGTGGCTTTGTTTGACAGCAGAAACCACATGTTGTCTCCATGACGTCAGGGTCCTGAAGTCACACTCTTTTCGATGCCTGGAGGAGGAGGACCTGTCCTATGCGCTCCAAATGGGAGTGAAAATTTAATTTTTTTTTCTTTTTTTTTGCTATCGGATGGGAGTTCATTGTTTTTGTTTTTTTTTGATCCTGCGCTTTTGGGGTGCTTTTTTTCTTGGGAGAGGAAGCAGCTTTTGTTCTTGCATATTTTTTTATCTTTCTTTTTTCCTGGAAGAAATGTTGGTGTGGATGTCAGCTGTTTTATTTTTATTTTTTGGGTGGATTGGATGGATTAATTGTTTTTTGAATGAGGGATACATTTTTTATGTTTTTTTTCTTGGACGACAATCGATTAATTGGATTTGACTTGTGATGGGAATACTGCGCGGGATTGGACATATACCTGTAAGTACATTTATTTAAGTATATTTATTTAATGTGATTTGGGGGGTTTGTATATTTCTTATATGTTTTACATTTGTGGTGGAACCTCACCAACACATCTGCAAAACATGCATGTCGTAGGTATATTGACTACATGTAATAATTAACGGTATTATTACATGTAACCAGTAGGGAAATGTATATACATTTCTAATTGTTATTCAATTGTCCTGTTTTCTTGTGTTGTCTATTATATGTATTTCAATGTATATATATATATATATATATATATATATATATATATATGTGTGTTTGATGTTTATTAATTGTCGGGTTTCATTAGTTGTGTGATTTTATGATGTGGAAAATGTTTAATTTCGGGCTGACCATTGTTTGTTTGTTTATTCATGTGGTTGTTATATGTCATAATGTGATTAATTAGGACATTAGGGGAAATTTATGTGGATTAGTGTGTTTTATTGTTATCTGTGATTGTAGGATAGGGACCAGTTATATGGTTATTACAGGTTTTTGGATGTATTGTGTGATGCATTTACTGTGTGTATTTCTTGGACACATTTATTTCATGTTACGTGTTTTAGGGTTTTGCTGGTGTGCTGGTGGTTAGTTTGGATTTGGCAGGGGTCATTCTGGAATAGCTATAGGGGGTCTTATGTGTGGTTTGTAGAGTATTACTTTGATGGAATGGTTGAATTGCCGGGATTGCGGTTTTATATCTAATAGTTGATGAAATTATTAAATATGAAACCTCTGGGGGGCGTGGTTTGGCGCCGTAGCTGATGGCTGCAGATTTTTGAGCTTCCTCACCCTGCCTCGTGCCACTGCTCCATTCCCTACTCTGAGGGGGCCTGTGGTCTACCCCTGTGTGTACCCACAGTCTTCCTGGACACCGAGCCGCATCACCGCCACCTCCGCCGCCCGGCCGAAAATAGAGGCCCCGGCTTCGGCCTACTCGGGCGGAGGACCTCCATCTTTCGGCGCACCGGCGCAGGGACGCGAGCCCAGGGGTCCCCCCTGCCCTCCGCTACCCGCGGTTTGAACTTGGCTGCCCTGGAGCGCCTCCTGGGACCCTTCCAGCATTGCCTTTGCCGAAATCTAGGCCCCGGCTTCGGCATACTCCGGCAGGGGCCCACCGCTACAGGTACCTGGCTGAGCCCCCTGACTCCAGGCTAAGCACCCCACCACCCTGAGGGGGCCTGAGGAGCACTCCTGCACCCACCCAAGCAGCGCCGGGCCGCATCACCACCACCTCCGCCCCGCGGCCTGAAATCGAGGCCCCTGCTTTGGCCTACTCGGGCGGAGGACCACCATTTGGGGGCGCGCAAGCACATGGACTCGTGACCGGGTGACCCCCCCTGCCCTCCGATACCCATGAGTGGTGCCTGGCTACACTGATACTGCCTCTGGGACCCTTACTTCGTCGCCCTTGGAGGAATTGAGGCCCCGGCTGCGGCCTACTCTGGAAGGGGCCCCCACTGCAGGTGTCTGGCTGAGCCCCCCTTGCTGCTCTCTCACCAGCCTGCCACCCAGGCCCTGCTGCTTAGTACCCCCTGTCTCCTGGAGTGCTGCCTCTCCCCTGGAACTCTACCTGGGCCCCACCATCTACTTTGGGCCGCGGATGAGGCCTGGTTCCTCCAGCACAGACGCCCAGCCCCCCTGAGCCGCATCACTGCTCCTCTAGCTGGACCCGGCATACTCTGCCGCCGCTTACTGCCATTGACTCTTTATTTGACTTTTGTGACTCCTGCCACGCTGTGCACACGTTCCAATCTCACCTTCTCTACAGGAGGACGCCTGCACTGACAAGGACCTGACCTGATCATGGCCGAATGAAGTAGCTACCTTCCCAAGCTCCCACGCCCGTCACCCATCTACCTGGGGATCCGGTCTCCATTTCCCTCCCTCATCTGCCCCGTTACCATGGCCAAACAGGGTAAGGCCAAAGACAAAAAAAGCCATCCCGAGTGACCCAGTTCTTCGGCTCCCAGCGCAACGACAAGAAGGCCTTGCCACCTAGTAAACTAGCGGACGCTCGAACCCCTGCACGCGACACCGACAGGACGCCATCGGGTAGCTCACGCCGCCTCCGAGCAGACCCACAGACATCGCCCCCGTCCTCCCCGCCCTCTCCCGCAGGGTCCGACGGTTGAGCTGCAGCTATGTCTCCCACAGCCGTCGACGACCTGCGGCCCACAGAACAGCCGCGGAGCGCCGCCTTGTCCGCGGTCCCTGAGGTTCTCCAGCGAAATCCTGGACACCATGACCACTAAAACTGATCTGGTGTCCTTGGCTGCGCGTCTGGAGTCGTCTCTGCAGCGTGACCTTCTCCCGATTTAGCAATCCGTGACCGTTCTGGAGTCCCGCGTAGACGGGGTGGAGGAACGCCTGGAGGCTGCTGAGGCGACGATCGCCGGCCTTACAGATACTCTCGCCCAACACGCTACGCGTCAGGCACACTCGCAGTTACAGGCGGAGGATATGGAGGATCGGCAACGCCGCAACAATCTCCGTATTCGTGGCCTCCCAGAATCAACCTCGCCAGCGCAACTCAAAGACACCGTCTTAGCCATCTTCGTCAACCTCCTTGAGGGCACCCCTCCCGGTGATGTTGTCCTAGACCGCGTCCACAGAACGGCAGGCCGCCGCCCGAACCAAGCAACAGAGCCCGTGATGTCTTGTGTAGAGTGCATTTCTTCATGGTCAAGGAACAGATCCTGCGCCAGGCGTGGCTGAAGCGCCCGGTAGAGTGGGATGGGGTGTGCCTGCAAATCCTCCTGGCCTCGCTGGGGCATCTTCAAGATACGTGAGTGTTGCCTGCCCTCTTCATCATTCCAGTTTACTGCCCCTTCCCCCCCCCCAGCATCCGCCAGTCGGCCTATGTCTCCATGGACTTTCCTGGCCCTCGCCCCTCCCATCATCCAGCGCCCGTTGTCCTCAGTTGCTCCCTAACCGAATTGCCTAGCCATGGACTCCCACATTGGACAGTGGTACCCCCGCCTGGCTCTCCTAGGGACGCATGATGGGGCTGAACCACCTGTGCATGTGCCGATGCTGTTTTTGTTTAACGTTATGTGTATTTCTCTGGCTGGATGCTCCCCTTGCCCCTCCCTTTCCGGATCCCCTATTAGTATTATTCTCACATGCAGTTTTACCAGTATTTGTGATGGGTGGTGCGGCAGGAGCTTCGCCCGCGCCGATCGCCTCCCCCCTATAGATAGTGTCAGCTCGGATCGCTTGTCCTAGGACGAGATCTCCGATCTGTGTGGCTCTGTGAGCCTTGTCTAGATTTTGTTGTTACGTTCCGGTCCCCCTGGACCAGGATTTTCAGTTTCTCCAACGTTTTGTTGTTCCCATTTTCTGAGGAGATTTTGCTGTGTTGTTTTATTATTTGTTTGTAGTGTCTTTGTTCTGTCCCCCCCCCCCTGTCTGTTTCTCCCCGCTCGGTAGTCCCTGTCCCCTAGCCTATTGGTTGCCATGGCCTCCCCCCCTGCTGTGGCACAGCGCCTGAGCGTGGTGACCCTGAACTGTAAAGGCCTTAATAACCCGACATAGCGCTCGCAGATCCTTTACTCCATGCACAAAGCTAAGGCCCGCATACTCCTCTTGCAGGAGACTCACTTCAAGGCTGGGTGTGAACCACAAGGCCGTAATCGTTACTACACCTCCTGGCTGCACAGTACTGACCCAAACACTAAGGCTAAGGGGGTGTCCATAGCGTTTCATAGGTCCCCCCAGCACCGGATCTTGGACTCCCGGGTGGATCCTAGGGGTCGATATGTCCTTGTTAATGTTTTCCATCTGGAACCGGACCTACACAATAGCATCCGTTTATCTCCCAAATGCTAATCCTGTGACAGAGGCCTTGAGCGTCTTGCGCCTGCTGACTGACTTTGCGGAGGGTCCTGTCATTCTAGGGGGGGACTTTAATTTCACACTGGACCCACGTTTGGACGCGTCCTCTGGCAAGTCGTGGGTGTCCCACTTGAAGCTCACTGCCTTCAAGAAAGGCTTGCATGCCCACCACTTGGTGGACGTCTGGCGTACCCTCCATCCGTCCACCAAGGATTATACCTACTTCTCTGCGGTACATCAGTCCCACACTCGGATTGATTATCTGTTTGTCAGCCACCTGCTGCTAGACTATAATCCTACGGCTTTAATTGCCTCGAATGTCTGATCGGACCATGCTTCTGTCGCCCTCACGTTCGCCCTTCCGGACTCTAGCTGCCCAGCCTGGTCGTGGCGACTTAACGATTCGCTCCTGCAAGACGCAGACTGCGCCCTAGACGTGTCCACCACCCTGTCCCATTTCTTGACTGACCATGCAACTGACACGACTCCTCTACCGCTCCAGTGGGAAGCTCTGAAGGCTGTCCTCCGAGGGGTGTTTATCAAGCATGGCTCTCGGCTTAAGAAGGCTCAGAAGGCGGACATCACAGACACCCTTGCCAAGCTACTCCGCCTGGAAGCCTTGCATAAACCGAGCCAGTCTTCCACGGTGTGGTTGGAACTATCCGACACCCGGGCCCACCTCCTTAGCCTTTATGATTTATCTTTTAGGAGATACCGTGACCAGTTCTGACAAGTGTGGTAAACAGCTTGCCAGGTGCCTACATCCTACGGGAGACCCTACCTTTATCCCCTCCATTAAGTTGGCCACGAATCGGACTCTCACTTCACCCAGGGACATCACGGCAGCTTTTCATTCCTATTACCAGGATCTCTATTCTCTCCCATCGCCCCGCGCGTTCCCCACTGACTTACGTGCATATCTCTCCGAGACGGCCTTACCCGTGCTTGATGATGCCGCCATCCAATCCCTGGAGGACCCCTTCTCAGAGGACGAACTTAGGGCCGCAATCAAGGCCTTGGCCGCTGGGTAAGAGCCCGGGCCCGGATGGGTACACGCCTCACTTCTACAAGACCCTACAAGACCAACTTACTCCTTTTCTCACTTCGGTACTTAATGGGGTTTTGCCCACGGACTCCTTCCCTCCCCAGAGTCTGGAGGCCCACATATCCCTTATCCCTAAGCCCCACAAGGACCACACCGTGTGTGCGAACTTCCGCCCCATTTCCTTAAACAATATAGATGAACAAAGGGATATATAGATTGGAGGGTGTGTAAATTCACTGTTCCCATTCCTAAATAACTGTAGAGATAAGAAGAAGGATCCCTCTTGGGACTCTGATTGGAACAATGAAAATTGGTTCAGATCCCAGTGAAGTTAAAAAGACGTTTATTGAAAATACCAATTAAAATGTATGGTCTCTTAACCGTCTATGGTGTAAGAGCAGATGTTGAGGAGCACATTGACAGGTTTACCATGTGAATAGAATACAACACATATACAGGTATATTGCACAGTGCCCTTGGCATCAATCATACATATAGTGATCAAAGATAAAAGACAAACTACAGACAAATAAGCGAACAGTTGAGGTAGATGGTTATAGGTGCATATAGGGCAACATGTTTCGCTATAGGAGCTTCATCAGGCCTATGCACCTAAACAATATAGATGTGAAACTGTACGCTAAAATGCTAGCCAACCGCCTCCAACCACACTTACCCTCGTTGATCCATCTCGAACAGGTTGGTTTTGTCCCGGGCCGCGAGGCAGCTGGCCCTGTTTGGAGGCCTCTCTCAGCCAGATTGGCCTTGGTCCCGTTTTTCGCCACAAAATTATGGCCCTCTATTCCTGCCCAACGGCCAGAGTGAGGGTCAACAGCCACCTCTCGGACCGCCTGTCCATCCGCAATGGCACGCGCCAGGGGTGCCCCCTGTCTCCCCTTCTCTTTGCAATTGTCATCGAACACTTGGCCATCGCCATTAGGCGTAACCCCTCGATTAGGGGCCTTCGCGTTGGCTCCACAGACTACAAGGTATCCCTGTTTGCCGATGATTTACTTTGCTATGTCACCTCCCCTCATGTCTTGCTGCCCTCAATTCTCCATGAGTTCCAGAGGTTCGTGATGCTAGTAACTTCAAGGTGAACTATAGCAAGACGGAGCTTTTGAATGTTTCTTTGGAGGCCTTTGCTTTTGCAACCGTCCTCTCTAACTTCCCCTTTCGACCCTGCCAGGACTCCCTTAAGTACCTGGGCATTGCGCTGACGGCGGACCCTGCTGCGCTCTTTTCTTCCAACTACGCGCCCCAGATGCTCCAGACGATTTCTGACCTCCTCTCCACCTACAATAAGAACCTGTATTCGTGGTTCGCGAGGATTAACATCTTGAAGATGGATGTGATGCCCAAACTGCTGTATCTGTTTCAGACGGTCCCCATTCATCTCCCGCCATCGTTCCTCGCATCTGCCCGTGCCCTGTTCCGCACTTTTGTCTGGCACGGCCGGCACGCACCCTGTACCTTCCAAAAATGTTGGGGGGATGCGAGTCTCCCAGACGTGTCGGCCTACCATTCGGCCGCTCTCTTGACCAGACTTGTCGACTGGTTCCACAATGCAGACCACAAAATCTGGGTGTCCTTGGAACAAGCCCTGGTGCCCTTTCCTCTAGTATCCCTGCCATGGCTGGATAAAGCTCACAGGACGCCACAGGCTCTTCCTTTCCTGACTGCGGCTCTGCTCTCCAAATGGGATTCCCTCCTCTCTGCATCTTCTGAGCTGTCCACTAACCCGGGGCCCCTAACCCCTCTTTTCCACAACCCGGCGTTCCCCCTTGCCAGACACTCCGCCTCCTTTTTGGCCTGGAATGCTTACGACCATCGACAACTGTTCCAGATCCTGACTGACGGGGAGCCTCCTCAGCGGGGGTCCTTTGACCGCGAGGTCACTACGTTACCTCACTTCTGGCTGAGTTTTCTTCAACTCCGCTCCTTCTGTCGCGTCACGCCTCTCAGATCCTCTCTCGCCAGGGCTCTTACACCATTTGAATATCTCTTGACTGATGACGAACGACCTTCTCACACGGTGTCGGCTGTATACTCGCTGTTAGTGGGGGGTTCCCGGGTCCAACTTCCCCCCCATGCTTTGCGATGGGAGAGGCAACTGGGTGAGACCTTTTTCCCAGTGGACTGGACCAAGGCCTTTGCTCTGACGTTCAAGACCTCTTCCACTAGTAAAGCTCAGGAAACCAATTTCAAGATCCTGACTCACTGGTACAGATGCCCGGCAGTCATGGCCCATTTCACTCCCTCGGGCTCGGACCGGTGCTGGAGGTGCCTGGGACATCGGGGCACAATGTCCCATATATGGTGGCAATGTCCTGTACTCGCGCCTTTCTGGGACTCCGTTTTCACT
>CM070040.1:34721238-34732290 GCA_036250615.1 Ptychadena robeensis
CCTCCACTCTCCAAGTTAACCCCTTACCTCACTTAACTCTAGCACCCATAGGGGGGCTACTTATGGTATATAGTCCACCAACGTACTTCGATTGCCAAATGTTTGACCAAAAAAAACCAACATGTCGGTTCAATGTCCGATTTTGTTTGGTCGATGGTTCAGGGTTCATACTAGTTTCTACTCTTGTCCATAGACATATCTACCCTCTTTGTTCGAGTAACCACCATCTGCTACTAATGGAAAATCTCAAGAAAAATGTAAGTATATATTAAAATATTTTACCTGAATGATCACCATGTATCCATTGACCAGCAAATCTCCACATACTCGAGTCACTGAGTTTTTCCAAGTTTCTTATGTAAAATTAGGTGCCTCGACTTATATTGGCTAGCCATATTTGGGTTGGCTTATACTCGACTATATACTGTAACTAATGCAGGTATAGTGTGAGAGGCCCTATATTTTTTTATATACCTGTAGGTATAGTGCCACATCCCATCTATTAGATATAAAGAAAAAAAGGGGGAAGGTCCTCTGAAACCATACCGACCAACACAGTAGCTGGTGGGGAGGTTCTAGGGTGACCGGGACTTTTACAGGCACAATTAGAATGATGTGAGTAGGTGTGTTTATTTAAAAAGATATCATTTTATTTTGGAACATGAAAAAATATAACATTAAAAATATAATCAACATAACATGATTAATTCCGTGCAAAAAGGCATATTAAGTACATAATAGGTCACAGTCTGTTGTCATAGTCACGTTTATACTGGTAAATAGAAGATATACATCACTCCTGGCGCAAAGTGCCAATCCGACGCGTTTCTCCCCTATGATTCAGGGGCTTCCTCAGGGAGGAGTGAGTTTGTTGTAGGTTTAGTCGTCCGTCATATGGGCAGTAAGTCAGTCAAATAATATTTTTAGGCAACCGTTGTCGAGTCTGTGAAGGTGTCACATCCTCCTAGTCTTGGAGATGTCAGGTGTTAGCTCCTTCAGAGATAACCTTCTGCGTTGTCAAGATGCGGTATCTCTTGGATGACCAAGGGGGATTACACACAGTGTAACAGTCCTCTTTGAGGTGCTCCGGGTGAAGCGAGGAGTCAGAGGGGTTGGTCCAGAGTGGCAGAGTGTATCCCCAAATCCACGGTCGTGCACATTCAAGATGTTTGGCGTTGGTATCAGCGCTAAACATCTTGAATGTGCACGACCGTGGATTTGGGGATCCAGAGCAAAAACAGAAAGCCCCCCATACACGTTCCGATTATTCTCCCGACCGATTTTTCGTCCGATCCTGTCACCCGATTTTCACCTAAAATTTTATGGTCGGTCGGTTGGCTGGCACGAAAAATCGGAATTCGAATTATCACCAATCCATCAGCCTGACCCTATTTATTAACAGCAGATCGACCAAAAATTTACGGACAGGTCCGAAGCGGTCCCGACCGATTTTTCAGCCGATTTTGAGAAATCGGGATCGGTCGGGTACATATTTCCGAATCCGATTAATCTCCCGATCGATTAATCTCCCGACCACAATCGTACGAAAAATCGGGACGTGTATGGGGGGCTTAAGTGTTTTTTAATTTTGTTGTTGTTTAAAGAGGTAAAACAGTATGTAAGGATTTAATATACTTTTGTAAAAATACAAAGAAATTAAGAAAACAATTCTGTTTATCTTAGTATCTATTATTTTATCTTCATCATCTAGCTGTCCCTGGAATTATGTGAAAGATTCCATCTTTATTTGCCAGACTTCCAGGGGTTAATTCAGAATGTAATATTGGGAGTGTCCACTGGGGAAGTTTATAACGGTTTTTAAAGGAGCAAAACGTCCAAGTGTATTTCAGTCCAAGTGTATTTCAGCGCAGAGCCAAGTTTAGGTACTTTTCCGCCTGCTCTTCCGCCCCTCCATAGTACTGCATTATGAGACACAGGGAGAGAGGAGGGACTGCCTTATCACCAATCATACAACAGTTTAAGGCCATGTGTCCACAGCTGATTCCCTGTGCTGAAGGTACATCAAGATGTGTGCTGGCACATTTGCCAGGCAGATTCCCAACGGCTTGCAGGCAGTTTGCCCACAGAGTGCGTACTATTGATGCTGCAGAAAAAAGATGTGGAAAATCAGCGCCCCAAACAGCTTTGGGCACTGTTTTTACATACCTTGAAAACGCGCCTCATCTGCTGCTGCACCGCATGGTGCTGCTTTGAAGAAGCGGCAGCCCACAGCTTCAAATCAGCACCATGGGCACACTGCTCAGAAATTAGAATGGGAAGTGTCCTCTCTGTATCTTTTTCCTTGCTGCGGAAACAAGCCCTGAAAGTGAAGTGTATTGTGATCCACAATGGTGATCTGTGAGCCCATAAAAATCTGGCAGTTTTTTGAAAAAAATTCCCTCCTTGTGTGGATAGTACCTTATCTCAACAGCTGTTAAGCAAGGAGGTCTTAAGGTGGGTTTACACGTGTAGATTTTTTTGTTCGATCAACGAAGAATGAATAATTTTTTGGTTGATTGAACAAAAATCTAGAATTGCCAGTTTGTTTGATGGATGCATTTTGTTCGACCTTAAACAAAAAATCGTTGAAAGGTCATCGAACATGTTGTTAAATTTTTATCTGTCCTTCAAATTCATTTTAAATGTATTTTCATTCAATATCGGCGTTGAACGAACAAAAAATCTAATGTTACATGCAATAAATGAACAAACGATGTTGGACAGCGACATCGAACAAAAAATCTAATTGGCAGTTGATTGAAGAAGAAAATCTACATGTGTCCTTTATTGACTGTAGGACACATCGCTCCCTCAAGTGGCTAATCTATGAATCTACATTTAATACAACAAAAAAACAAATAAAACGTCACATAGTTTAATTTGGACAGAACAAAGGTGTTTTGCAGCTTTTGTACCCCAGGGTAGGGGAGTTTTTTCCCCATTTTATAAAATATAGAAGTTAAAGCGCACCTAAACCCACCAGACAAACTTTTCCCCCTGGCTAGCCAACCCCTGACTAATGGGGCAATATGTAAATAAAAAATTGTTACCTGTGTGGACATATCTATTTATCTTTTTATACTGCTTATTATACGTGTCTCTTTGTTATTAAATAAATTATACCTTTTACCTTATATTTGTCCCGAATTCATGTGCCGTTAAAGTCTCAGGGTCTAGCCACCCCAAAATGTAGTGACCAGAGTTTCACATATTTGTTTTTTTTAGTTGAGATATCTGTATAGTTGTCCCCCCACACCTCCTGCTCTGTGTGAGCATCTCCTCATCCGCCGTGGTGTTTTTTGCCGATCTCCAGCAGCTATTCACGTTGATTTATTTATTTTTCTTACTTTCATTTTGTGTCCATTGACATACATTGTATCTGGAGGCCCCCAATGGCCGACGGCGATATTGCAGCTTCAACTCATGCAAGCCCGGAATCAAACACTGAATCTAAAATGGCGGTTTCCACAGGCATCAGCATGATTGCTAAATTAATATTTTTTGGTTTTTGAGCACCTTTAAGCTTTTGGGACAGTTTAAAGGTAAGTAAAAAAGTAATAAAAAAATTTTTGGTGCTTTTATTATTTTTAGTTTAGGTGCGCTTTAAGTAACAAGGAGTAGGGCATATTAATTTTACAAAGTAAATATCTCCACAGCGCTGAGTGATCCGTCGGGACTCTCTATGTTAAGCGCAGTGCTTGGCGGGGGTCCCGACGGATCACATACACTTTACCTGCTCGGCAGATGCTCTGTTCTCACAGCGCTGAGCCGCCCTGCCGATGCAGGGGAACGAAGTGCAGTTCGTTAACACCTGCATGGGAAGATGTCTAAACAGAGCATTCGTTGGCCAGCTAAAGTGTATGTGATCTGTCGGGATCCCTGTCAAGCACTGCGTTGAACGTAGGGGTCCTGACAGATCACTCAGTGCTGTGAAAACATGCCCTTAGTAAAAGCTGTGCTGTGACAATTTGTCTTTTCTGATTGTCTTTGCACATAAATCTAAAATATATATAAAAAATATATATATGTAAATTTGCTTTGTAAAGTAAATTCTCTCTACTCCTATAGTACCAGGGTTATTCAACCCTCATGTAAATCATGTAACAAAATAAACAAATAATGCAAATTTGGTTTATAACATTCTAATTATTGATACAACTTCTGAAATAAACCAAAAAGTTTCATTTTAAATACCCCTTTTCAATAAAACATAAAAAGCTCTTTTTAATGTTCTTGGAATAGTTTCAGTTTCCAGTTAGTAAACAGTGACATATCTAATGCCCTTGTTGATATATTCCTTCATTGTTGTAAATGGAAACATTTATCCAAGGAGCTGTACTGACTTAGAAGACTTGCAAACAACAGAGATGTTTGAGTGAGTCTGTCAAGTCCATCCTTTTAAGGTTTCCTAGTATGCAGTGTAGACAACCAGAGCACACAGACAGAAGATTTTGAGATTGATGTATTTTTCTATGTTATTCTATTACATTCAACAGTAAATATTCTTTGCTTAGGCTCTGCCCCCAAAGGGCCTTCTACTTGTTGTCAATGTGCTCCTTATGGTCAAAGCTTGATTTTTCTTCTTAGGCCTTTTAGGCTGACAAAATGGTTTGTCAACATCCTCAGCACGTTCACCTTCTAGCAAGGAATAACATCTTAAGGTGTCTTTTCTTATACAGAAGAACATAGAAGGAGTTTATTTAGATTTATAAATTGGTTTACAGGTTAGGGTACTTAAAACTAAGTAAACCTAAACTGCCATGGTTGATACTAACTGAAGCTGCTGTGCATGACTCCTTCAATATTAACTTCTATGCTTGCAGGGGTATGCTGCCTATGGCCAATAAGGCTCTACAGGTATTTGTATTAGGTGAGAAAAACCACACAGGTGTTCCTGGTAAAATTGGTATTAGAAAAAGTATTATTAAACTTACAGACTCCCTTTGATGAATTTTGAACAACAAACTGAGTGTACAAACCAAGAGGTTTACTCCCAACGCTATGTGTATGGATGCAGCAGATTCACTTTAGCTACCACCTGTTTGCACCCAGTGATGGAGTATTGCTTGTCCTCTGTAGTGTAATATTTTAACTGTCCTGTCAAGCTTTCAATGTTGTTATTGTCAGGGTAAAATCCTTCCCTTAGGAGCTCGTCCAAAAAGCAATGGGCGATGTGGCTTTTCTCTAACAAGGTGAAGGGGACAATTTCAGCAATATCCCAGATTCTGTGGTGCTGTTTCAAAGACGATTGGATGACACTTTTCAATTCTTTTGGCATGTCCAACGCAGCACTGGAGGAGTTTTGCAGAATAAACTTGGTCACCTCAATTCCTCCAATGTTGCTGATTAAGATATATATGGCATTGAGATATTCATTGTTTTGGTCTGAATAGAAATAACCTTGTAATGTGTCCAAAAGCGGAAGGGGCATGTGCTCCAATTCATCAAATATAAAAACCGGAATCTTTTCCTCAATCTCCGCTCGGGTCACCATATCAGAAATCATGTCAATCATATGGTTTTTACAGGTCTCAATGTCGCTATCTTTTGGGCAATTGTGCAGGACATAATATTGCATAACAAAATCATTCTCCATGACTGCACGAAAGTGTCTGGCCAATATTCTTCCCATGTGGCTCTTGCCAACACCGCTAGGACCATTCATGGAAATCACAAGTGGCTTACTATGACAATGAGTTGCCAGGTAGTCCTTCAAGAAGTCCATTATTCCATCAATGGCAATCTTTTGCCCAAATACTTCTCGTTGCATTGTTTTCTCTAGTCCATCTAGTTCATATTTTAGCACATTGTCATCTAAATTTTCAATAGCATTCAAGATTTGAAAGCAAATGATCCCAACTAACAACATTAGGAATCGTTTTGCTTTACTTTTCTGCTCCACTGGTAAATATTTTTTGGAGTTTCCTGGATAAAGCACCACTCTAGACTTTCTGCGTTTTTTCTTACGCTTTACATTACTGAAGGCAACCTGCTCCAAGGTTGGAGTGTCAAAGTTAAAATAATTAGGTGTGTCAAAGCTAGTAGGCTCATAGGCAGACTGGTCAGTAGATAGCTGTCGACGTATTAGGCAGGATTTGGTATTGTCCAGAGGTCTTCTTCCTGACAGATCCAAATGGAGGTGGTTTTTTTTGAACATTCGGATCTTTCTTCGTATACGAATGGCAGCACGAATAGGAGTGGCTATTGAAAATTTGTGTCCTGTAGCTGGGGCCTCCTGGATGGGTTCCATATTGTCTATTTTTACAATTTGTTGGATATCGAAGAGTCAGATGTCCTGCAAAAAAAAAAGATAGGTTTAATTATTAACCAGCTCTAAAAAGAGCTCTTGTAATTACGTTACAATAATATGATTTCTACATTTAATGGCCTAAATTGATTTTTGTCCAGCCCAAAGTGCTGCAACATTGCTAAAGTATGTGATACAGCTAAAAATACCTCTCACTTGTAGGTTTGTCAAGCTTCAGTTAACTATTCAAACAAATCCCCTATATCACAGGTAGTGATAGATTAACATTAGCTGTTGCTGTTCGCGAACAGTAGAATTTAACTTCTGCAAATACTCGCCGTTCGCATGTTCGCGGCAAACTTCCATTGACTTTAATGGAGTGCGAATTTATCAAACCTTCAGTCAAAAAGGTACAACCACCTGGACAGTCTCAAGCCAAATGGGGATCAATGGCTAAGCTTCTCCCCCAAAATATGGATTTTTTAAAATGTTTTCTTCAGGTCTAATGGCCAAAAATCACATCTAGATTAAAGATTTTGCCAACAGTTACCTTACAGTACCTTCTGCAGCGCATCACATTTAGTCAGAGCTCTCTGCAATGCATAATACAGCATACCCCACCCCCAGGGACTTTTGTGGCTCAGTAATGATGAACTGCTTGAAACAGAACACCTTAGCTATAGCTACAGATCACTGGATGGAGTATAATAGCAAGGTAGCTCAACTATCCCTCAATCAGCAGCGGCTCTCCCTATCTACTTGTACTGCAGACACATGATAAATGTAAAATGGATGCTGGGCTGTTTCTTTTATAAAGGGGGTGTCCTCCAGGAATGAGAAATGTGTTATTGGCTGTACTTTCCCACCTGACTATAGGGTAAGGGGTCGCACTTTATCTCCATGTTAGGGTATAGGGGGCGGGTTGAACACCCACAATTTTCATCCATCACTAATTACAGGTTGTGCTCATACAAACTATATATATAGCAATTGCAAATTACTACTTCTTTTGACAATTACCTTGGATAAGATAAAACACAATTATGTCTGTCTTCTGTGTGTCTAAATCATGTATTAAATGTCCCAATGAGACAACAAAAGGTAGTGGACTTTGTCTATGTATACACTTTAGGTAAATCCATAAAGAATTATTTTAAGCCTACTCCCCTTGTCATCTACTCCATCACTTCTGTTGGACCTTAAGTCTTCTGTTACCTAGCACATGTACGAAACTCCTGCATATGTGTTGGGAAATACTTTGTCCCATTGTCCAGCTCTTAAGCTGGCCCTATGGCACACACAAGATTCCCTTCAGTTCCGCGGACGACTCATCACAGTGTGGTGATGTCAATCGACACGTCTCAGTCATGGCTCCCAGGTGAGGTTGGAGACAGTGCTGCTGGGTGCAGCACACACAGGGCACACAGGGAGCGTGTGGCCCTATGCCGATGGCTGCTAGAATGCAGGCCATGAAGGATTCCTAAGGGAAGGAACTGTTGTTGATCGGGGCCAAGCCAGGAGGCTTGGCATTTTCGAGGAACTTTGTTTATTTTGATGTCTATTAACCCCTGCGAGGGTAACCCTTTGTTTGGACGGTGTGCTGAAATAAACATGGGCAGGAGCCCTTAAAAGGATAAAAGCGTGTGGATTGATGCTATGCGAGTACACCTTTGAGCTGATTCCCCACACCATCAACTTTTGTTCTACCAAAACCATGTAATATGAGGACCTTTCTAAACCTTACAGTCACTATGTATTCTATCTCGGAGGCCCCTATACTACATAGTTTTTGGTAGATCTAATGGAAATTGTATGGAGTGATCTAACGTTGTATGGGGGGATTTACCATTAAATTATTTCCGTCAAACAGGGTTTAATGACACAAATATCTTCTCCCATAGGATTATAACTGTGGATACATATTTTACAGGTAAGTATAGTTGTACTTTAAAATCTCATCTACTCTCCGCATGTTGTACACTTTGGACATTTACAAAAAAAAGTCAAATGACTTGGCCAAACTCACAGGAGCTGATCTTATTCAAAATCAATGCTGATGCAAGCCAAAAGACACTTATCTCTCTAAACATACATTGCAAATGATATGTCAGTTCTGCAAAAACAGGAAGGAATGCTTTGCCACACATCCACATTCAAGACAAGTGGAGCTAACGCCGCAACTGACAATCTTTATCTTGCAATATAAGAAACAGAAGTCAAAGTTATCCTTCAACAGACATAACTTCTATTGCATGACACCATCACATCCTGTTTTAGGCTGCTGAAGAAGACAGCAATAGCCTCAGACTAGAGTGAATGGTAGTTATTATGCTGGTTAGGTAGATACTTTTTGAACTGAAAAACAACCAACATGATATTTAGTTGGGCAGCCTTTGTACAGGTTGATTCTATTAGGACTCTTTCAAACTACAAAGCAACATAAAAAATAATTCTTATGCAGTGATGACTCTTGATCAGTGTGCTTCAGTGTGCCACACATCTCAGTTAATATGTTTCCTTAAAGGGCCACACAAGGTTATGTTTATGGTAACATGACCATTGTTCCATGAATGTTACTTGCTTGTTATAGTAAGTGGCTAGACTGAGCAATACCCCCCAGTCTTCAGTGGCTTGCAGAGACCATACAATAAACTTTCCCTATTGATGGTCAATGTTTTTTTTACCTATAAAAACAGCCATCCCCATCCGAACTAATGGGATCGGATCAAAATTATCTGACATGACAGCTGATTTTAATCCAATCCTGCAAGTTGGCGCACCTGATTCCTTGCTGACCCGATCCCGATCAGATGCAGGAATGTGTAAGGCATCCGATCGGCGGATCGGGTAGGAAAAGGCACATCTATGCCCAGCTTTAGATACTTCACAAAAACTCAAGCATGATCATTATACTGTTAAAAGATTTGTGGCTGGGGGGGGAGACTCCAGAGAGCACGGAGATGTGAGTGAAGGGGCGTGCACGTGGGCACGCCGCGCACGGGAGCGCGCCAGCATGACCTGCAGCCGACGGGAAGCATGAGAGGAAGCACAGGAAGCGGACTGAGCAGATCCAAGCTACAGCATGGGTAGATGGCGGTTGCGTGAGTACCACACGCCGTTAAACACGCCGCGAACACCGCGTGGAGGACGAGGAGAGAGGACCCACATAACCACCAGGGAACCACCGGGGGGGGGGGGGGGGGGGGGGGGGGGGGGGGGGGGCGACGGGGACGACAAGGGTGCGACCTGTCGCATTTTTTGTTTATGGTGTGGCCTGTCTCCCCCCCCCCTGCCCCCCCTCCCCCTGCTTTGATGCCAGGTGACCTGCTATAAACATCATGAGTCCGTATACACCGTGCAGGGAATCCCTAGCTGTCATGAATCTATAAGGAAAAGCTGCACAGGATAAATGTATAGCGGGCCTGGGGGGGCCTTTCTCCCCGAGGGGGGGGGCCCCAACAGGCCCAGGTGGGAGGCTGCGCGTTCCCGGGCTCCATCTGTGTGACGATGGACGTGTGGCTGCCGCTCCCCCGGCATGGATGTGGTGGCGGGGGAGAGGCCCCCACCCAAAGGGAAGGAAACGCTGCTGTAGCAGCGGAAATAGATATGTGTTGCAGCAAACTCAAGAGACAATTGGTGATCTTTTTATTATTTGTGAGATGTATGTGAAATGTTGGGAGGATAAATGTATGTATATTACCAGTAAAGAGCATGCCCTGAGTGACATAGGTAAGGACGAGGTAACCCAAGGGGAACATCATCTGATAGGGGTCAACTACTTAAAGAGGCCCAGAAGAGGATCAAATAAAAATTTGAAGTGTACATTAATTTCCCTTAATGTAAAGGGGCTGAACTCTAATAGGAAAAGGAGTCTATTGTACCAAGAAGCAAAGGAAAGGAAAGCTGATTTTATCTTTGTTCAGGAAACCCATATGGATAAGAAGGGAACATTTAAATTCCTGGAAAGTATGTACCCTCAAGTGTACCAGGCCAATTCCGAAAGTAAAAAGGCGGGGGTGGCAATATTGGTGGGGAGAGGAGTCCACTTTGCGCCTACAGAAATGGATATGGATCAAGAAGGGAGATACGTTATAGTAAGGGGCAAGATGGGAGGTAGGGAAATCACGATAGTAAATGTATATGGGCCTAATAAGAATCAAATAAAAATTTTTACACAAGTTTTAGATAAAATTAAATCTAAATATGATAAATGCACCGGAAATGGATAGATTTAAAATCACAATGGGGAATATACCGAGGGATAGTGAGAGAATGTCTAGAAAATTTAGGCAATTGATGAAACTTAATTTAATATATGACATATGAAGAACACAACACCCTGGGGAACGAGAGTATACGTTTTTTTCAAATGCACAAAATGTCCACACGAGGATAGATTATTGGTTAGGAAACAGAGAGATGTTAAGTAACACAAAAAAGTCAGATATAGAATCAATATCCTGGTCTGATCACGCGCCGATTATGTTGACAATAATGATAGATAAAAATACACCGGGGCGAGGGCACTGGAGATTGAATGAGAGTCTGATAAAGGATGCACACACCAAAACCTGCCTAGAGGAGGCATTAACCTCCTGAGCGTTTCACCAAGGTCCAGATTTCTGTACCAAAAGCGTTACGCTGTTTATCATTGAAAAAAAAATGTTGTAGGCCTGTAACTGACCACAAACATGGGTCTAGTAGACATCCTGAATATATAAAGTTTTAAACGCTTAAATATTTTTTGAAATCACATTTAATGATCAAATAAAATATAAAACACAAAAATCTGCTCAAACTAGAAT
>CM070040.1:34781293-34796446 GCA_036250615.1 Ptychadena robeensis
TTGCTCTGCACGCTGGCTGCGTGCAGAGCCTTCCCAGGATTCGGGGTACCCCACGGCAGGAGTGAACCCCTCAAACAGGTGAGTGCTCATCCTGGGGGAGAACCTGTGACGCTCGGGGACCCCATTAACCACACAGGGGACCCCGAGGGCGCCGCAATCCCCCCAGGGCATACAGAGGGCTGACAGTATTACAGCACATTTTGGGTATGAGTCTATCATCATGGCACATTTTGGGGATGAGTATCAGCATGGCACATTTTGGGTATGAGTCTATCAGCATGGCACATTTTGGGTATGAGTCTATAGGCCCCCATACACGGGTCCGATTCCCAAGGGATTCCGGGACGATCGATTCTGGGCACGTGCACGCTAAACGATCGTCCCGGAATTGCATGAAGCCCACCTTGCCCAATCGATCACGTCCGATCGATCGGGGGCCCAGAATCGGATCGGACAGAGAACCAACATGTTGGTTCCATCAGATTGATTCAGGGCCGATCGGGCACGTTGGTGGTGGACCACAAATCAATCATCAGGAGATCTGCACAGAGGACCACATCATGTCCTGGCAGCCCTTGCACGTTCTAGCACTGGGGGAAAAAACTCACCCTCCACCATTCCCACCCCTCCGCAGCAGTAAAGACAACACACACGAGAATGCAGGGCAAAGGATTTTTACTAGTAAAAACAGCCATGGTTGGCCCTCGCTCCATACCAAATTACAACAACAAAACACATTAAATTTTTTTAAAAAATTTACATACAGGTCAACATGACCAGGGCAGGGGTAGATAAACAGCTGGCCACCCCAAACCAGCAACCAGGAACCCATAGGGTCCACCAAGTCCTTTAAAGGTCAACGTGACCACGGGGGGAAAAGAAAGGGGTGCCAGGGATCAGTTGCTCCCTTCCAGCTCCTGACGCAGGCCTGACAGTGTCTCCTTCATTTTGCCCATGCTCTCTGTCACCGCCTGCAGCTTGGCCTCCATCCTCTGCAGCTGCTGCTCGCACCTCAGGAGGCTGGATTGGACGCGGTCTGTGGCCACTGGTTGTGAGTCTGAAAAAAGAATACAAAGAAATTAGTCCCCACTGCTAAACTCATCCCAAACATGTGCCAGTAGTTTGCCTCCCTTCAGCTCCTGATGACGAAGGCCTATGCCTCCCCTGACCCCTCTGACAGTGTCTCTTCATTTGCCCATGCTCTCGTCACGACTGCGTTGCAGCTTGGCTCCTCCTATCCTCTGCAGCTGCTGCTGCACCCGGAGGCCCGAGGGCTGCGATCCGGGGATTGGCGACCGAGTGGGGGTCTGTGGCCACGGTTCTGTCTGCCCTGAGTTCTGAAAAAAGAGGAATACAAAGAAAGGAATTAGTCAACATGCAAAACTCATCCAAACATGTTGCACTGCTATACGCCCAGGCCATGTGACCGAGGGTCATATAGTTGACCTTAGAGGCAGGAGGGAGAGCTACCATGGGGGGGCCAGAAGGGGGAAAGGAGGGGGTTCAGGGGGTTTGTCGGGGGGCCCACACCACAGTCTTCCACAGGGAGCCCACCAACCACCTCATGAACAGTGGCAAAGAACAGCAATTCCGGTGCTTGCTAGTTGCTATGTGGTCATTGAAAAGAAACACCCAGTTGAACTACGAAAACAATTCTAAGGGCCAGGAGCAGCAAGCAGCCTCGGAGCAGCAACATGTGGCCTTAGGGGATTGTGCTGGCAAGGTTGTCTCTTGTTGGGTCATCACTAATCATACAGAAAATCGGCCTGGAACAAAAGGAGTCGACTCCGTATTTCCTGCTAAATGAGCCCTGGTCACACTTCAGGACCCCTCTCTTACTAACTGCTGGGCACGGGTATAGTTGTCCATCGGAAACAGTTCCCACTAGCTCAGTTCCCCAATTCTGTAGCCCGCCAAGTCTGGCAGGGGGTAGTGGGGGGGGTGTGCTGCGGTTCTGGTTGTGCATGGTTCTGGTGTGGGTCTGTGGGTGTGGTCGTGCAATGGTTTGGGACTGTCTTAACCTTGCGTCTCTACACCTCATGCTGCTCCTGGCCTGTCCTCATCCGTCTGCAACTGGGGACGTCTTGTTCAAATGATGGTAGTTTAGGATTTGTTAGGATTTTGTAGGATTGCTTAGGTAGGATTTAGGATGTGTAGGATGTGGAGGATGCTGTGTTGTTGAAAAGGAAAAAGAAATTTAAACCCGTCCTAGTGTTGTTAACAGCTCATTTGTGGTGGAGGCGGCACCCATGTCACAATATCAACAACATGCCTGATGTTGGGCCTATTTGCATCGGCCGAGAGGCGAGGAGGATTGGACTTCTCTTCTGGCGGGTTTTGAGTTCGTACCACTTTCTTGAACCAGAAAGCAACGGGGGTTGGGGATACGACCATCACCACACCTTGCCTGGACTAGCATAGGTCCTAGGACCTTTTCGATGATAGGTACCGCTTCCTCTGGCAATCACCAGCCAAGCAGTCAATCTCCCCCTTCATAGTGCCCCACCAGCCTCGAAAGTGATGGACCAGCATTCATGCAGACCTGCTCCATGGGCATGGCCCCCCAGGGGTCTCGGAGGTGCTGCAGCCAGCAGTGGTGACTTGTTGGTGGTGGTTAGGGTCGAGTGGGGCACGTGGCTCCTCTGGTCCTCTGTCCACCAGAGCCAGAGTCCAGCAGTGGCGTGGTGGGTGGTGAGACAGGACGCTCCTACTGCTTGTCCTGCTGGGTCCTGGCCCCTCAGTCCTCCCTGTGGTGGCGGGGGTGGGGTGCTCTCTTCATCTTCGGGGGCTGGGGTGTCATCGGAACCTCCATGAAGAGTCCAACTGATGGCCCCCGCGAGCCCACCTAGCACCAACCTCCAATGGCCAGGCTTCCCCTATGGATCTGGGTGACGAGAAATGCAATTAGTATGCGGTATGTGTTCAGCATAAATACATGTACAAGCCATCCTTACCTCACCGATGCCCTCTGTCATATCATCCTTCAGCTGGCTGGCTTCTTGCCCCCTTCTGCCCTGACTCCTGCCCCCTGGCAGGTCCCGGGGCCACATGGGCAAGGACAGCAGAGAGAGTGCGGCGGACATTGACACACTCTGACTGTACAATAGCAGTAACACACATAAACACTTGTCCCACCAATTGGAGCATTGTGACTACTTCAGTGGTTCCACCATGCCTCCACAATACACATCTAGCACAAGGTCATATAGAAAGAATTGCCCGAAACGGAAACACTAGTAGTCACTGTTATGAGCCCACATCCTTGCCCTACAAATCATTAGCTGCAACCAGGTGCTCCTCAAGACTATGGCCCGACCGAACTGTTCGTGAGAAACTATCCGTGGCACCCAATCCATGTTCACGTTCGCGCATTTCGGCGAAAACATTATGGCGGGAGTTTGAGTTGACCCCCCCCACCCCCTATGTTTTTACATAGTTAAAATTTGACCCGTGAGTCACAGTCAGCAAAATAATCCAGCCAATCCGCACCCCCCCACCTCACGGACCATCCAACCCCTTAGAGCTAGCAAGGAGGAGGACGCCATTTCACAGTGTTACTGAGAGGTTAGTTTGAGCGTTAGATCAGAGAGTGCTCTGATGCTGAACATAGGGAGGGAACCATTAGATTAGGGCAGCAGGTGTTCTGTCTGTGAGCTACAGTCTTCATGAATTATCCCCATCCATCCAGCCATGGGGATATTCCATCTCCACAGTGTCCTCCCATTAATGACCATCACCACCAGTGTTAATCCACATGTCCATCTCCAACGTGTTCCTCCATAATGACCATCACCAACCCAGTGTCCTCCATATTGACATCACCACCCAGTAGTGTCCTCCACACTGTCCAATCACCACCAGTGTTCCTCTACCATGTCATTCACCACCAGTGTCCCCCAGCACTGTCCATCACCCACCGGTGTCTACACAATGCCCATCTCCCCCGTAGGTCGTAAGCTAATGTGTGGACAGTCCCCTCCCAAAAGTAATGTGTGGCAGTCCCCATCCAAAAGTAGGTGGGGGACAGTCCCCATCCAAAGTAGTAACGTGTGTGGCTTCAGTAAGTCACCACCAAAGCACATGTGTGATGTGACAGTCCCCACCACATCCAAAGCAATGGGCAGGGCAATGTTGTGGCAGTCCAAATCCAAAGCAAATAAGTAGTCCCCCATCCAAAGCAATGTGTGACCAGTCCCCTCCAAGAGTAAGTAATGTTTGACAGTCCCCATCCAAAGCAATGTGTGAAAGTCCTCATCCAAAACAAAGGTGGCAAGGTGGACCATTCCAACCAAAAGCAATGTGTGACAGTCCCCATCAAAGACAAAGCAACTGTGTGACGTTCCCCATCCAAAGAATGGTGACCGTCCAATCCAAAGCAATGGTGGACAGTCCCCATCCCAAAGCTAGTAAGTGTGACAGTCCCCATCCAACAAGTAATGGTGACAGTCCCCATCCAAAAAGCAAGTGTGACATCCCCATCCACAGTAATGCTGTGGCCAGTCCCCCATCCAAAAAAGTAAGTATGTGTGGCAGTCCCCATCCAAGAGTTTAATGTGTGGCAGTCCCCATCCAAAAGTCGTAATGTGTGCCAGTCCCCATCCAAAGTAATGTGTTTGTGGGACAGTCCCCTCCAAAAGCAATGTGGAAATCCCCCCTATCCAAAGGCAATGTGGCAATGTGGTGGCAGTCCCATCCAAAAGTAATGGGTGGCCGTCCCACCAAAGCCCAATGTGGACAGTCCCCATCCAAAGCAATGTGGGCAATGTGTGTGGCCAGTAGTCCCTCATACAAAGTAGAATGGTACAGTCCCACAAAAGTAATGTGTTGTGACAGTCCCCATCCAAAGAATGTGTGACAGTCCCCATCCAAAGCAATGTTGTGGACATGCAGTCCCCATCCAAAGCAGGCAATGTGTTAGGGGACAGTCCTTCATCCAAACAAATGTGGCAAGTGTGTTGGACAGTCCCCCATCCAAAGCAATGTGTTGGACAGTTACCCATCCCAAGCCAATGTGTGACAGTCCTCATCAAAAGGCATGGGCAATGTGTGACAGTCCCCATCCAAAGCAATAATGTGTGTGACAGTCCCATCCAAAGCTGTGGGACAGTCCCCATCCAAAGTAATGTGACCAGTCCCCATCCAAAGCAATGTGTGACCGTCCTATCCAAACCCAAATGTGGTTGCAAGCGTGTGACAGTCCCCATCCAAGTAAGGTTGACAGTCCTCCATCCAAAAGCAATTGGGCAGTTGGGAATCTCCCATCCAACGGAAATTGTGTGACCATCTCCCCCAGTTGTTCAGCCATACTGACCATCACTACCAGTGTCAAAACCAGTTGTTTGTGCTCTCCAGCTTCAAATCCCATGGGGACGATCATTGTAGAATTCCTTGGAGTTTTGCCATGGATCCCCCTCTGTCATGCATTGTCCAGGTGTTAGGACCCCTTGAAAACAACTTCACCCACACTATTGTGGCCGAAAGGGGTCCCTTTTCCCTTTGTTTTTTAAAATGAAGCACTACTCCCATTGGAAGTTCAAATGGCGGGTTCGCCGGGCAGGGTTCGCCGAGTTCGCAAAAATTTGCGCTTATTCGCCATTCGCGAACGGCAAAATTGGCGGTGTTTCGCGCATCACTCCCCCAAAAAGCCAACAAGCATGTGTGAGGCCACAGGCACCAGTCCTCCAATCCAAGTCGCCCTCTACCTGTGGAAAAGAAGTGTCAAGGCTGCGGGCTTGTGTGAGGGCTCATGGGCACTGGACACTTGGTTGGCGGATAGATAATAGATCGGGCCTCCATTCTGACTTCCCCCCCGGACAACCACATCATGACCCTAATGTCACTGAACTGTCCCACGTTGCTCAGCCTCTGGGCCCGCGGGCAATCTCAACCACAGCTCTGGACTACAAAGCAATGAGCTGCAACCAGGGCTGAGGGGATGAAGCACCATGAGCAACACAGCATTGTGTGAGGCCCCCCGCAGAGTCGCCTACCTGCAGAGATGATGACCAGCCTGACGGCCTTTCATCCGTGGCTCATGGCCGTTGGTGGCAGCTCGGGCTTCTTCTGCTTCCCCCTGAAAACCATCATGGACTCATGTCAGGAAATGTCCTCACTGTGCATCATGACCTAACCCTGGGCCATTCCTCAGCGATCACCCCACGCTAACCTTATCCGTCGGAGCGACTCAGGGAATCCTGCTCACTTCTACCATCTTGGCAAACTCTGCTCCTGTCTACACCTGCATATCCTCTGGATTCTCTCCCCTGCGCTTCTCTGTCCAGATGGCGGCAACGACCTGCCCTGGGCGGGGGCCCACGTTTGTTTTGCTACATTTAGGCAGCGAACTCTCCGGGGGCGTGTTTTCTGGCTGCTATTAATAAAAGACCCCCAATACGAGGGTCCACGCATCGCCGATTCCCCCGGGACCAGCGACGATTCCCTGGACGACCTCGACGATTGCTGGTGGCTCGCCCCGATCCACACCAAATATACTGACCAATGTGAGGAGACGCACAGCTATGTGTTTGCCGAACTTCGCCCGAGTGTGCGGAGGCCTCTCGTGTGCTATTGTTTCAACTGCTCCTTTGTCCCTTTTTTTGCAGACCGCGTGTCTGTGCGCATTATTCCGGCCACCTCGCCGGATTCCTTGGAGCATCCGCCGATTCTGGACCACGCCGATTCCTTGAGGCCTCGCCGATTCCACCCCATATCTTCAGACCCATTGTGAGTTAGCACAGCAAGTGTTGCCGATTCGCACGATGCTGCCCGGGCATCTCGTTTGTGCTATGTGTTTTCACCTGATTATGTACCCGTTTCTTGCAGATTGTGTGTGTTTGTAGTTGCGCCAATTCCCCCACCACCTCGCCGATTCCGGAGTGGATCGTCGATTCCTGTACCTCGTAAGTTTCCCCAAAAATCACAATCCACACGTGAGTCGCCAAAAATGCCCTTTTTTCGATGCATGGGCCCTCAACATGCGTTGATGCTGGATCTTGTAGTTAATCTGCCGTTTCATATGCTCCCCAGCTTGTTCCCCCTTCACTCGGTAGTTGATACGCCTGTTTGCTGCTCAGGGACAAGGCTCAATCTTGACCCATAGGTTGAGTGACCTTTGCCATGGCTGTTTTGGTGGGATCAAAGCCGTGGTGGTGCATCACCAGGTTGTATGTTGTGATATGGAAAGGTTGTTGCGTTGCTGGGCCGACAATCTGTACTCATTGTGCAGCACCTCCTTTGAAGTGCCATTCCATTGAACGATGTATATGGCAGAGATGTTAGTATTGTGGAGGCCAGTGGGGTCAACTGAGTTTGGTTTCATACTAGGCGGGTTGTTTCGGGGAATTATTGGTTCATTCTATGGAAAGTGGGTTATCACAGTGTTTGGGACAATTGACCAAGGGTAAAATAACTGGGATTCATACACTAGCTCTATTTGATGAATGGTTGGCCGATGGGAAGTCGATGGAAGAAGTGGGGGCGTTGGAGGTGGTTTTAGTTTGGAGTGGGGGGGTGTGGTAGGACGGCCTACATTTATTCACATTGCTTAATTACCTTGATATACTATGGGGATAAAATCATCCACCAATGGGCCTGGCATGTCTCGGCAACAATTCGTCCCAGAGCTTGTGCTGAGATGGCACGGAGAAATGGAGGTCAGCGGAGGAGAGTGAAGGGTCGAAAGGAATGCGAAGGAGGGGGGAAAACCGTGCCACCATCCCCTACCTTTATCCACCCCTTCCCTGGCATTTGGTCCCCTATACTTATTCTGTCAACCTTATCCCAGGCGTTCCTCGCGTTTGGGGATGGCCCTGGGCGCAGACGCCTAGGAGATGGTGATGTTGATGAAGTTGTCATCGTCTATGCGCAGGGTAGTTTTGCAAAGTCATCTGGGTGATTGTCCCTGAGATGTTGAGCGGGGGCCTGGTGGAATAGATTGTCCCTTCGGAGAAGACAACCAGGACTTGGCCATTAGGCCTTTCTCCTCCTCCTCCTGCTCTGATTCTCCGTCCAATTACAACAGTCGTGTCTACACTCGGGCATGCTGTCGCGGTTTTGGGCACAGGTCCAAGCAAATGTGGATGGGGAAAAGCCACACACCCTCTTTATTGGACCTTTGCTGGAAAAGGGATACACCACTCCTGATGAATGGAGGGCATGGCAGATCGATTGATGGGTGGGGAGTATGAGCGAATAGGACAAGGAATAGTCAGGAATTAGGTGGCCCAAGGGTGGTTTGGCCCGCAGATTTGCGGGAGGACTTAATTGGCGATCGATCGACATCGATTCCCGCTGTGGCCATCGCGGAGGAATCGATTAGGATGGGTTGTTAGTTGGCCATGGAACGACCACATGTATGGCTGCTTATCAGTATGGCACAATTTTGGGTATGAGTTATCAGTAGTTAGGGATGGCTGAACCCGGAATTTGATGTTCTTGACGCCTCCTTGCAGGAAAGGAGAAACTAAAAATCACCGGTAAAAGTTAGAGAAAAAAGGAGAAAACCAGCGAACTCTCCATTGAATTCAATGGGAGCTGCGAAATTTTAAAATTAAAAAACAAGGGACCCCTTTCTGGCCACAATAGTGTTGGGAAAGTGGTGTTTCAAGCGGGGGTCAGCTTCAAACACCTGGCACCCATGACATGACAGAGGGGAAATCCATTGGCAAAACTCCCAATTTTTTATGAAAATTTTTTTTCACACTATAAATCCGCACCAAAGATTTCTGCAAATGATAGTCAATGGGAAATAAAAGTGCAAATGAGTGGATTACCCTTAGACAGTTGTTTTGCTGGACTTATCTCATTGGTATGACCCCGGTGCCACAAACCTGGGACTTTGCATCTGTCATGTTCTTGCACCTCACTCCCTAGAGGGCGGGTCTTGGAGGATTCACGGTTCTCAGTTCTAAGGTGAGGTACCTTGTGCGTTAAGTCCTGGGGGCAACCGTAGCGGGTATCCAAAAAAATAATTAAAGTTTCCATACGACAAAGTATTCTCAACGATCGCGTTTGGTATGATCACTATGACGCAAGAAATTCGCAGAGGGGGTACTTGGGTGACCTTAGTTGTTTGTCGGGCCAACATGGCCAACCCAATCAGTGAGGTTCGGATCGCTCTTGTGATACGCAAGACCCCGTTCACATACCTGGCAATCGGGGTAGCGATCACAGAAAGGGAAGTGGCAATGTATGTGCCTTGTTTAATGGAAGTAACAGCAATGACTCCGGACAGATAACAAACTCATCGGGTAATATACATTTGACATAAAAAAGGAGGGCCTATCCGGTCCCCGGTTAAGCCAAGCCAGCTGTTTTGTAGCAGCGGCCAGAAACATGAGTTTTCCGGCAGAATGGAAAGGAAAAACATTGAGGACGTGAACACTAAGTTGGATGGAGGAGGGAGGGAATTCATGAAAGACATACGGTCGATAGGCAGCGTAGGGGGACCATTTTTAAGGCCAAAAGGCATTTTGTCAGGCATGTAATCAGGCCTTTTGCTAGGGCAAACGTCTCCCCACTTGATCAGTCCCTTCGGAGAATCCATGCCTCGTTCATCTTCAGGAAAGTTGAGGTGGACCACACTTCTGTTGACCCAGGCAGGCGACTTCGATTCTCGGTCACTATTGCGCCTGCAGCCACTGAAGGTCCTGTCTGACAGGACACTTAGAAAGCAGGACAGGACAGAAGTTCAAGAAGCGAACTGGGGATAGCTCTGGCCAAGGTCAAGTATGCACCCCCGTAGTCAAGGGGTTCATCGCTTCTCAGCGTGTCAATATCCGCAGTTAATTAAGGCCAGTAGGTTAGTCTGAGATTCTGTCGGTCCAGCCGTTCTCTCATGGGTGGAGGATCCGAGGGCTGTGGCGGTGCGTAGGACTGAACTGAAAAAGATCCGCATGTACCTTCCATCACGCCGCTGTGAAACGCCCGTCCTTGCGGCACGGTCGTGGTACGCAAGGAGGATTAGTGTCACATCTCCCTAGTATAGAGTCCGTTGTGCTGTGACATCACTTAAAAGCGGTGTAGAGAGGATGTTGAGCCAGCTCTCAACTGTGCATCACTACAGACCTGCAGGGGAAAAACCGGGACACATTTCCACTACTTTCTGCTTGTGAGCGGGGGTCTAGTAGTGTGGCCACCCAGTTGACAGATCAGTTGTCTTCATCCTTTTATCCGGGGTCCATAAACAGGCACGACAGCATGAAACGGACCCCCATGCGCAACAAGGATGGATGCCGAGCTACTCCAAATCGAGTTCCTCCTCTCACTGATCTCATTGAGGGTCTGTTCCTCCCCCCAGCCAAACGTACAACACAATGGGTCACAGATAGTGACCACAAGGAGGCACCGTGGGGGATGCTGCTGAGGTGGTCTTCATCTCCTGAAAGCCACCTTCCTCCTCGGACTCCTCCAGACTCCTTTCCAGGTTGCCGCAGGTCCGGCAAGCGAGGGCGGCTGAGGCTGGTTCTGGTGTTGATGGTGACCAAAACTCTACTTCTTCGCGCTCATTCCAAAAGCCTGATCCAAGACTCTTCGCAGGGAAACGTCCAGGAAGAGAGGGCAAAATGGGATGAGGTCGCGATTGTGCTTCGCATGAGACTGACAAGCGTTTGTCCATCTTCGAAAAGGCGCATGAGCCTACAGGCATTGAGTATGATCGTCCAGTAGGATGGCCAAAATAAATAATCCCCAGTGCTCCGCCAGATTGGCTGTTCCTAGAACCCTGGTGATACAGAACTCATTCAAAGGCTTTCTCTTGTTGGGACAGGTGCGGTCAACATGTGGAGTGTGTGGAATTCCACGGTAGGGACTGTCACAAATCAAGCCGCCTCAAGGGATTGTTCGGGGGCATGGGTTCCGGGGGTTTTTTGTCGCGCTGAATTTCTGAAAACTTAGCCATAGCCGTGTAGGAAGCCTGACGGAAAATGGGGCACCAGCACCTCCTAGCCTGCTTGAGGACGTCCTGTAAGCCTGGGTACTGTGCACACAAAAGCGTTGCACAATCAGATTTAAGAAAATGTGCCATTGCACTGGCACACTTGTGACAACTTGCCCAAAATCAATTGCCGCCAAACAGGATTGCTTCCATGGTCACACACCACTTTGCCCATCCCCAGTTTGGGCGGGGTAGCCAATGAGCCACCTGTGCATTAAGGAGGCGGAAGGAGTGCTTGTGGTCCGGTTGTGGATCTCTGTTTCAGGCAAGGTCAGCCCACAGACAGCGTGAACACTGTCGTTATCCCCCGGGAATTGTGGAATAGCCCTGGGTAGGTGGTAGCTGCAGGGATGCAGATGATGTGGAGGAGACGCATTCAACAGAAGAGGGACTTCAGCGATGAGGATGGAGTAGGAGGAGTAGAAGAGGTGCCAGGCAGGCCTGCCTGCAAGTAGTTCTTGGCCGGGGTTTATTGTGTAGGGTTGAACAAACGCGGCTGCCAGAGAGCCAAGCATTCCATGGCTGGGCAGTGTCAGCAGGTTTACCCAATGCGCAGTGTACACGTGATGTACCTGCCTGACCGTGCTTTGCAGACCAGGGTTAATCAGTGGTTCAGATGGACCCTTGCCCCAAACACTGACGCCAGAGATGGCAGTGGATGACTTCTTTTTCCACAAGGGAAAAAGATTGTGATTGCAGGTGTAGGTGAACAAAAAAGTGTAGGAAGGGTACTACACTGACGGAGGGTCACAATAGCTACAAACTTTGGGAAGGAACTCAGAATACAACCTGATGGTTTTATGGTAAAAGCGACGGGCTAAGAGCTCAGTTTCAAGCCAGCTGTCAGACGGGGCAAGGGGGGGACTATGTGAAATGTTTTTTAGATAGAACATCTCATTCCGGAACACAGTGAAACCGTGGACAGAGGACGAGGTGGAAGGAAGCAAAAGAGAAGAGGAGAAGGAACCCAATCAATTAAAAGTGCTGGTGGTGGTTTGAGAGCGGAGGCAAGGGGAAAAGAAGTGGTTTGCAAGTGGCTTGAAAGATGCTGGGGGACAGGAGGGGGAGGAGGGTGGCTTTGGTGTGTGTCTGCTTTTTGTTTAGCCATCGTGTTGATCCCAAAGGCGTTTGTGATGTTGAGCTCATGTGCCTTTCTCAAAGCGTTGTTACCGAGGTGGCTTTTGGACTTCAGACTCTCAGTTATTTATGCACACGTTGCAAATGGCTCGCTGCTAATCAAAAAAGCGGCAGACACCACAAAAAAATGCCACACTGGTGAGCTTTGCATGATGCATATGGTGGTGGCAAACAGCATGGGTTGATTGGCGTGATGTCTGGCTGACACCCAGGTGCCGATTAAATGATGGACCTGACTGTGCCACTAGTCTTCGCGGTGTGATGACAATGCCCCTGCTTAAACTTCGTCCCCATCCTCCTGTCTGTTCTCCATCTGACTTTCCCCCTGTTTTTCCTTCTGCGTGTGGCAACCAGGGGACACCACGGACAATCATCATCATCATCAACCGCTTCACCTGGATCTGACACCTCGCCAAAGGAAGACGCAGCGGGACAACATCACGTCATCCACACCGCAACCTCAATGTGTGTAAGCTAATGTCAGAGGCATGTCCATGTCATCTACATGCTCTGGCCATACAAAGTTTTTTATTGGTTGAGCATCAATCATCTCCTCTTCAAAAGGATGTCGATGAACAAAACTCATCTGATGGGTCAATGTAGCGGTCGTGATGGTCTAGTATGGGGGCGGGCAGGGGAGTGGCAACTTGAGAGGATGGTGTGTCAGGGTCAGAGAGAGTGGTGGATTGTGGAAGATTGGGTGTTCCTCTGTGTAAAACCAGTCCAACTAACGTCCCCAGCATTTCTTACGTTGACTGGTGGTAAGGGCTATGAACAATGGCCTTATCTAGGGCACAAAGGAAGTTCACCACCACGACCAGAACAACACGATCCCGCGGGATGGTTGCCTTGACTCTGCCTGTATGTTTTATGTTTTTGGTTGTACAAGGGCCCTGTGGCAGCAGATAACTAGGGGTGGGCACGAGACGTTGGCACAAGGCGTTTGTAATTTTCCTTTTTTGTATTGGTGTTTGTTGTTGTGTAGGTTGTTTGGTTTTGTTGTTTGATGGTTTGTATGTTGTATTATTGTATGTTGGATGTTTTGTGTGTTGTTGTTGTTGGCTTGTAATGCACGGGAACTCCTGCATTTTTTATTAAAACCCTAAATAGGGTGAAAAAAAATTGTGGGTATTACCCTTCCACCAGATAACTGTGGCTGGGCAAACACACAGTTGGCACAAGGCTGTAATGCACGAGGAAAGCCTGCACTTTTTATTAATACCCTACAAGGGTGAAAAAAAATTGCTGGGTATTACCCTTCACCAGATAACTGTGGCTGGCACCACACAGTTGGCACAAGGCTGTTAATGCACAAAAAGCCCTGCACTTTTTTATTATACCCTACAATAGGGTGAAAAAAAATTGCTGGGTATTACCCTTCCACCAGAGATAACGGGGTGGGCACACACAGTTGGCAACAGGCTGTAATGCACGGAAAGCCCTGCACTTTTTATTAATACCCTAAATACAATGAGAGTGTTGAAAAAAAAAATTGCTGGGTATTACCCTTCCACCAGATAAACTGTGGCTGGGGCACAACAAAGTTGGCACAAGGCTGTAATGAACGGAAAAGGCCCTCACTTTTTTATTAATACCCTACAATAGGGTGAACGGGAAAAAAAAATTGTGGGTATTACCCTTCCACCAGATAACTGTGGCTGGGCACACACAGTTGGCACAAGGCTCGTAATGACGGAAAGCCCTGCACTTTTTATTAATACCCTACAATAGGGTGAAAAAAAATGCTGGGTATTACCCTTCCAACAGGATAACTGTGGCGGGCACCACAGTTGGCACAGGCTGGTAATGCACGGAAAGCCCTGCACTTTTTTATTAATACACTTATGGCTAGGGTGAATTGAAAAAAAATTGCTGGGTATTACCCTCCACCAGATACTGTGGTGGGCACCACACAGTTGGCACAGGCTGTAATGCACGGAAAGCCCTGCACTTTCTATTAATACCCTTTATGGATAGGGTGAAAAAAAATTGTGGGTATTACCCTTCTACCAGATAAATGTGGCTGGGCAACACAGTTGGCACAAGGCTGTAAAGGACGCCCTGCAATATTATTTATACCCTACAATAGGGTGAACAAACCCTGGGGTTCAAAGTGCCACCAGACAATTAGGGGTGGGCACTGGGCAGTGTGGCGCAACAAAGTTGGCACAAGGCTGTAAGTGGTTGAAAACTTAAAGCACTGCAATAGCCCTTAAATAGTGTGAAAATCCCCTGGGGTACAAGTGCCACCAGACAATTATGGGGTTGGCAACTGGGCAGTGTGGGCGCCACACACATTGGCACAAGGCTGTAAGTGGTGAAACTTAATAAAGTACTGCAAAGCCCTTTAAAATAGTGTGAAAATTCCTGGCGGTTACAAGTGCCAACAGACATTATGGGTGGGCACTGGGCAGTGTGGGCGCACACACAGGTGGCACAACGGCTGTAAGTGGTGAGAAGCCAACTGCAATAGCCTTAAAATGGGTGAAAATATCCCCTGGGGTAACAAAGTGCCACCAAATAGGATCACTGGCAGTAGGCACGTGTGATGTGAGGCTTAAACATCACTGCCAGCAGCCCAAGCAGGCAAGAGGGTAGCGAAAAAAATAGCCCTAATAAGGGCTTTTGGGGTCTTTTCAGGACTCTGTCCTGACTGCAGATGAGAATCTGAGTAGAGGAGTAGACTTGCAGATGACACTGACTAGCTAATATGTCCCTATACGAAACAGCAGCAGAGCACCTATCTAAGAAATCTCTTCTTCAGATCAAGATGTGAAATGGAAGTCTCTCCTCTCTGTGCTGTTTAGGGGGTGGTCCGTGACGGTGGTGGGTGCTGATTGGCTGTATTGTGCCTGCTGACTGCTCCAGGGTCAAAGGTTATCCAATCAAAAATTTTTGGGGGGGCGGGTCGAACTTGCCATATGTTCGCGAACACGCGGCGAACTCGAACACCCGATGTTCGCCGCGAAACAGTTCGCGAGCGAACAGTTCGGTCCATCACTATTTATCAGCATGGCACATTTTGACTGTGCACACATTTAAACTGGATGTAAGTTTTTAGATCAATTGTATAGAGATTGTGT
>CM070040.1:34809000-34821963 GCA_036250615.1 Ptychadena robeensis
ATGCTGGTCCAGGGGCTTAAAGGGGACCTCACCCTGACTACACAACCACTGGCCACTACACTAGCATCCCCCATCGGAATCTGTGCACAGGCTGGAAGTCCTGATCTGTGCAGTGCACATTGCAGGGGCCCTAGGCAAAAGCTTGTGCAGGGCCACCCACAGGCTACAAACAGCCCTACTACTCTGGTAACACTTTTGCTGGCACTAAAAAACATTTTCAATTCAATCCTCTACAGCTAGCAGGTGTGATGAGTGCCTTCACTTGACTGGGCATGATATTATGAATGGGGTATGAGAGGTGGTGTTAATGAGACAGGATTATGACTGAGAATGACTTGCTGGAACATTATTTCTGTTTCCTCTGTATACATGTCTGTTATGTCGTCTATTTGGTTGGAGCTTTTTGTACACTATTTTATCTTCAAATGGTAAGTCCCCCCCCCCCCCAATACTGCTACTTGATAACAGTTCTGTTTAATATGTCCTTATGAAACATTTTCATACAATGAACAAAGAAAACCATAAAATGCATTTTGTGAGATCAAATCAATTACACCCAATTATACACTGTTTGATTAAACACTTATCCTAGTATTGGGTCATTCGGACTTGAGTATTGTTCTGGTCAGTTTAAGAGGGGGGAGGGTGTTGGTAATCGATGTCCACTGGCATAATGCCAAAATGCCATTTAACCATAGCGGTCAAATCTTTTGCATGCTTCCATTAATCTTTAATTGGTTATTAATCTTTAATGTGGTAAGAATACAGAGCCCCATGTTCTGAAAGGCATGCACAATGCAGCGAGGTGCAGCCCTGTACAATACTCCTTCAACACAACCAAGGTATCTGGCTATCCTGCACTTACCTCCACACCTACAGTGAGGGAAATAAGTATTTGATCCCCCTGCTAATTTTGTGCATTTACCCTTTGACAAAGAAACCTATACGAAGTCTATAAATTGTATGGGAGGTTTATTGTACATGTGGGAGACAAATCAGTAAAACAAACTACCCAAAATAATCTAACAGTTGTTAAAAAATGACTTCAGCCACTACTAAAGCACAATGATGGTGTTTTATTTAGCATTTTCTACAAACCCCAAAGGGATGTTTGACTGTCTTCAAGTGGACAAGGTTTCCCCATTTCCCACTGTGTCCCATTAGGACTAGCCTCTAATGGTGACAGCAGGGTGACGAGATACAATAAGAATCTTCAGATTCGATTTATCAGATTTTTCTGATAAGCAACATGACTTACTTTGACTGACATTGCAAACAAACTCCTTTCCTTGGGACTTTAAAGGAGAGGCTCTCCTAGTCTCCCTTTTCCTGTTTCTTTGAGCACAGACTCTATATTTCTTACTTTCCAATTTTTGAATGTCATTATTTTATTGACGCATTTCATGAGTTTTCATAGACTGTGGACCTCTCTTTCGTGCACCTACCACCATGATTATCTGAGCTCTCATATTTTTAATCGATTAGGTCAGCCTCCTATGTGTCCGGATCAGTGACAGTCCATTTGGGTTAGATCCCCCAGATTTTCACTCATTCAGTTCCCCCACACATACACACCCCTATTCTACACTACATTTAGTTTTTTATTCCCACACTGCGCCGTGTCCCATGCTGCCCCGTATCTCCCCCTGGTCCTTTCCCCTCACCCTGGTTGTTCCTTGGCTCCCCGGCCTTTCCCGCCCCCCTGGGCCCGGGACCATTACCATCTGAAATACAGACCCCCCTTCCCTGACTCCCTCCCCTCCACCATTGGGGTACCCGACATAGGGTGGGGACCGGTGCATCCCTGGGGGAACCCTGCAAGGGATTCCCTTCTCTGATACTGTTTTTTTATAAGGAAGGATCAGAAATGTTCATTCCATCAGGGGCCAACCAACATCCCAATATGAATATCTCATCAAGGCCTAGAGGTCTTGGACCATAAAGAAGTGGGCCTAGGCCCTATTCCTAGGTACAGAGGCCACAGGCCAGCCAAATTCCCTTACCTAGGTAGGGGACTTTAACGGTTAGCTCCAGATGCATTACCAGCAAAGGTAGGTGTGTTTAAATAACAATATATCAAAACATAGCAGGTAGTAAAGCACATAGGCATAAATTATCAACAAGGAAAGAAAAAACAAAGTAGGCGCACTGGGTAAGTCCTTTTCAAAGGTATATATTCGGCTACAGAGTGATTTCAAGTACATGTGGAGCGTGGAACTGTCCTTGTCACTCAATGATGGAACATGGATGGGCACCGGATAAAGTTCATATGCATAGCATGTGGGGAGACCTCGACATATGTTTCGGAAAAACAATTCCTTCTTCAGGAGATCAACCTAGTGCCTGTATAAAAGTATATGATGTGGTGTTAATAATCAAGGGAATAGCGCTAGAATGATCTTAAGATGGTACATAGGGTGGTATTTGCTTACCCCACATACTGGTCAGATGGATGCCTATCTCCAGTACACTGTGCCCCCCAGGGAGGAGCAACCAAGGAATGAGGAGGAACGGAGGGCCACCCCTAAGGGCCGCTGGAGAATCTTAGGTCAAGGTATGTGGGGAAAACTGGTAGAATAAAAGTGAGTAGTGCATAAACATGGGTAAAAACAAGCTGCGTTCCGGCTAGTATTCAGATGCATTAATGGTGTGAGCGTGAGTTAGGATGGTAATCTACCATATACTGGAAATAGTGAAGTGCACGTGCTAAAGTGTGGGTATTCCTGTTAAGGAAGGCCCATGATGGGTGAGATAAATACATCGACCTCAAGGTCGTAAAACAATACATAACCAACAGTCATTGACTCAAAACCAGGGTTGAAGTCAACCCTCACACACAGGGAAAGGTGAGAGGTAAGGTGCTGTTATAGGTGGTAAAGAAGTGTGTAGGTGCTTAAATCAGGATTGAGTTGCCCGATAAGAATAGTTAAAATTGGTTAAAAATAGTTAAAAGTAATTGAAAGTCATACCTGATAGTATCACATGTAAGATAAGCGTTCCTGCTACTGGTGTGAGCAGAAAAAAGGTGCATTTAGGGCTGGGGTAGCAAAGGAGAGAAAGAGCCAAACTGCTTGAGCGTAAAAGGTAACTTACTATGAGTAGATAGGTAAAGAGGTGGCTCTCCTCGTGCTCCCAGTTGCCCAGCAGCTTGCCCTCCCCGTCAGAGACAGGGATTTTTATGGAGGGCCCTCCGCCATCACATCGGCCGGCGCGCGCCCGATGACGTCACCGCGATGTACGGACACAATGGAAGCGCGACCCATCTACAGAGGAAGGTGAGTCACAATTTAGCCCACTGGTATGAGCATTAGTAACAATGTTATTTTGAACAATGTATATGCAAGCCCCTCGGGGCAGCATGGTCAACGGTTGACCTATATTTATTATATATTTTTGAATCAATTTGGGTAGTTTTCTTTAGTTCATTTACGTTTCAAAGGTATGTCCCCTACCCTTGGTTGATGATGGGTGGTGTCGGGGTTGGGGTGTTCTGTCCCTCGGACCCTCGAGGTGTTTATTATCGCCTTGGTGTGGTGGGGGGGGGGGGGGGGGGGGGACTGGGATTGGGCTGTCCTCCATAGGCTGCGGGTGTGGGGGGATTAGTGTCCTTGGGGGTATCCGTGCATGCATGTGAGCGGTGACAAGTTAGAGGTCTGTCTATTCCTGCTCCCCAGTTTTGTTTCCCTTACCTCCCTCATTTTCCCCCCTGTTCCCCTCTGGGGTTATATACTTTTCCTTTTCTTATCTCTTTTGTTAGGGATTGTGGTCTATAATATTGGTGTGATCTCTATGATGCCCCTTTTTTCCTTGAGGCATTTTTATGAATATGCATGGTTTTCATCTGTCATTCTCTTCCATGTCCTCTTTTTACTGTGTCTTGACTGTTCCTCCCTATTTTTGCACTTGGGGTCCCATCAGTTCTGTGGACTGCTGTATCTACACCTCAAAGTCTAAGACACTGCGGTGTCAGAGACCTCCTATGCTCTGAGTTAACTTCGAGTTTTGGGTAAGTCTCCTATATTTACTATACAGGATCTTACACAATATAGATAGCTCACTGTAGCAGTCAGGGTGGTATATTATGGGGACAGCTACAAGAGGTGCACAGTGAAGATGTTTGTATGTAATGATTTATTGTATGCTTTCTAGCAACATCATATGTGATTGTAATCTAATTCATTTCAGAAGTTCATTCCATACTTGTTTGTCCTGAAGAAGCCCGGTAATTGGGCGAAACATGTCGATACAAGAAATAAAGACAAGTCTGATGTTCTGTCTGTAGTTAACCTGTGATTGACATAGCTCTGTGTGTGTAAATATCAACCTGTATGTTAACATTGTTATTTGTGACATATATGTAAATAAATGTAAATTCTTCACTGATGCATGAGTCCAGTGCCTTTAAAAGCCCATTGTGTTTGTTAAAACAATATTTGGTTTATTCTCTGTTTCTCGAGATGTGGCACACTAAATAATTGTTACTCTATACCCTAGGTGCCCAACCTGTGGCCCGGGGGCCGCATGCGGCCCTTCGGGCATTCTTCAGCGGCCCTCCTCAGTCCTCTACTTGCAGCCCCCGAAACCTTACTGTTCATGCATAGGGCGTAGGAACTCATTGCATCACATAACCTCTGTATCAAAATGTGCATCACCATACTACAGTGTTACCCAATGCTTGAAGTATCATTTAAAAAAAGTTTTGTTATTTAAAAATGAAAAAAATATATCTTTTCCACATTAAAACATGCTTATACTAGTCAGTATAGATTGAAAATGATATGTGTGGCCTTTTAGTGATGCAGAGGGCCGCAATTGTGGCCCTCCATATCAACTCAGTTGCCCACCACTGCTCTATACCTTTGGGCTTCATATTATATTTGTTAAATATTCGCCTTACAATTGCCTTCAAAATGAATGGTGACGTGCTATTTATTTTGCCATTGCAGATATATATTCGCAATCCATCGCCATAAGCATCCTAATGCAGAATATCGCGAATATTTGAAATTGCGAATATCCGCCGCCATATTCGCGAATAGCCGAATTAGCCTCTGCTTCCGAAATCATACATAAGTAACTAAAGCTAGCCACACATTGTACAATTTATCATTTAATCGAGGTTTGATTCGATTTTGTACTTCGATTTAAAAAATCGAACATCGATTGTCATTTAATCGAAGTTCTCCACATGGGGAGCACGATAATTGAACAATTTCGACTGGAATTAAATCTAAGTAATCTAAAATCGTTGATTGGATTAATGTGTTTTTTTAACAGGAACTTTTTTTTTCCCAGGAAGTAGTCATATTTTAATTGCGCACATTGATATGATTGAATCGAAACAAACAAAACACTTTCAGAAATGTAGTTCGATCAATCAACCAAAATTTTCCAACTTGTCCGATCACTTTTCAATCGACGATTTTACTAAAATCGTACAATGAATGTCGTTTAAACTATGTGGGCAGTACATCAATTAACGTTCAATAGATCTTTTTTTTCATTGAAAATAGTCGATTGAGCGCTAAAATTGTACCATGTGTGGCTAGCTTTAGAAAGTCCCAAAGTATATGCAGTCTCACAATAAGTATGTAGTCATTTTGTGCATAGAACATTTTAAAACGGTAGTCGTGAAAGAATGGAGTGAAGTAAAAAGATGTCTTCTCATAGTAATCCCTTAGGAAACATTGTCTGTTTGATCAAACAAGCTGGACATCTTAAAGCCCACCATACACGTCTAGATTTTTTGTTAAATCAATCTTAAAAGATCAATTTGGGAAATTGGTGATTGATTGTATGTTTGCCAACTGTAGTAACAGATATTTGATCAACTTTATTGGGATCAACTGAAAGTGTAATGAATTTCAATACAACCAATTAAAATTTTCCAGCACGTCCAATCATTGTTCAATCAAATTGTCCCCCAATTTTAATTGTTTTAGGTTGATCTAACCATGTGGGCTGCCATAGATTTTTAATCAATCAACCCAAAAAATTTATTGAACTAAGTTGATTGGATGAAAAATCTAGACGTGTATGGGGGCCTTAAGCCTGCCATACACGTACCGATAACATTTACAAATAATAAAACCCGATCATGTGGTATTATTAGTATTAGTAGTTGATTGGCATGAAATCTGTGCAGGTCCACATGGAACGATAAATAAAATTCGATTGAAATTGGTGAAAGTGATAGGACAAGTAGAACATTTTTTATTGGTCTGGTTACATCGGGCAAGTGTTTTGTGGTTTCCCAACCAAATTCATGCAGATGATGCTTATTAGCATATTGAAACTTCCAGTGACTGCATGCTCCAGCATAATATATGAAATAACCATCTGCAATGTTTTTGAATCGCTGTTATCATTGTATTATAATAACTTCGTAATTGTTAAAATTTTGTTAGTTTCTAAAATACTGTTGTTACTAACTACTGCTGGACATGAATTTTGCTGTGGGTTTTTGACCTATATTAGATTGTAAATTGTTTTTTTTTCGATCAATTTAATAATTTATAACAAAGTGTATATCTCCAGGCATTCATAATGAAACTGCGCATTATAAAGTATACATTGTACATATGATGTTTATTATTTTATGCATGAGGAGCAAATCATTACCCATGTAGGACGATTGTCATGCCAGTAGAAAAAATGCACATAATGCAATAATGCAATATTGAGGTGTAATTTTTATTTGGATAACCTTTCAACAGAACAATAATAATGTTGTATTTTTAACTAATGACATGCATTCCTACCACCTATTTACACACTATCCTATCAGTCCCTTTCCATACCCCCTTACATCACTTCCCATTAGTCATTATTTTCGATGACATTTCTGATCAAAACTGGAAAAACCAATCTAAAATTTGTTTCCCTATGTGGTACCATTTTAGCTATTGCAACATGATGATTCATCTATCTGTTTTTATCTATCGTAAATATTATCGGTACGTGTATGGCAGGCTTAAGCCTCACCATGAATGACACCGTGGCTTTAAGATATCTTGTTTGTTGTACCTTCGGCCTTGACCTAAAGTTTAGACCACAGCAGGGAACATTATTTTAGTGGAAAAAGCAATTGTTAAGTTGCTACAGGTAAGAAACAGAGCAACTCAACCCACTGTCAGACAATCAATAATTTACAGACAGATTTAAGGATGCCAGGTAGTGATGGCCGAACTTCGGTCCACCGTCTGCCTGTCAGTCACATCCAGTACCTGAAACGCACAGTTCCTGGCTACGATAGCTGGATGTGAGGTCACTGACGTCACTTCCTGTTCTCGAGCCGGCTCTTCACTAAAAGACCGGCTTAGTGCCCAGATGTGAACAGATTCTTCCTCCGGCGGGATCTCGCTGCTCCTGATCCTGCCGGAGGAAGAATACCTGTACTGCTCACCGTCTAGAAGGGGGGCGAACATCCATGTTCGCGGCCAAACTGTCCGCATTGCAGGGGTAGTTCAGCTGTCACTAATGCTAGGTAAGGATTTCAGATGGGTCTGAAAAAGCACCCAGGTATCCTTATAAAATCTTTAAAAGGTCTGCTACATCCTAAATGAATTATTTGCACCCACTGAAAAACCCCCTGTAAGGGCAGAAAACAAAAGCAATAATGGATACAGAAAAAATACAGTCCTGGCCAAAAGTTTTGAGAATGACACAAATATTTGAAATTCGAAAAGTTGCTACTTAAGTTTTTTATAATAGCAATTTGCATATACTCCAGAATGTTATGAAGAGTGTTCAGATGAATTGCATAATCCTTCTTTGCCATAAAAATTAAAATCCCCAAAAGCCTTCCCACTGCATTTTATTGCTGTCATTAAAGAACCTGCTGAGATCATTTCAGTAATCATCTTGTAAACTCAGGTGAGAATGTTGACGAGCACAAGGCTGGAGATCATTATGTCAGTTAGGGTTAGAATGGCAGACTTGACATGTTAAAAGGAGGGTGAATGGGATTAATGGGAAGAGGAAAAGAAAAAATAGTACGCCAGTGACAGATGTAGAGAAGGAAGAACCAAGGACAGCAAAGGTACACCAAGCAAAGGAGACCTAGACATAACACATATTGATGTATTTAGTGTAAGTCAGAATAGAGAGAAGATGAAGATAAACAGCACCTCAGGAGACATGACAGGACCCAAACACCACAACACAACCCAATGGATAAAGAGATGATCGTATGTAAAGGTGCGGTGGAGAGGAAGGCATACATAAAGATCTTAAATACAAAAATCTATGAAAAGTAACTAAATATGAACAAGATCAATAGTTAAAGAATCCCCCTACAGAGGGGTTGGGTGAGAGAGGGAGACCATAGTATGCCACAAGAGGCTACCTCTGAAGGACGGGACCCATTGACATATTAATTCCTTAGTTACGCATAAAAATATATTAGCAACAACATATTTGTTGGTAGTTTATACATAAACCTATCTGCTTCATCATTCTATTTACAAAAGTAGAAAAGAAAAATTTACTCTAAAATTAGTAGTCTCGTAAGCTCCATGGAACCAGGCTTATTGATCATCATACAGTTCATACTGCCCCATACTATGTAAAAAAACTGGCCCAGGGGGAAGGGATTTCTATACTACTTTTCATATCCTATTGTTGCTTGTCCAATAATGGCACTTTCATAGTCTGTGGATGCTTCAAGTAGCATGTAGGAGGAAAAGCCTCCTATAACTCCGAAAGGGGGTGTACCCCAATAAGGGGGAAGAGAGGGACAAGGAGGTAAAAAAAATCAAAACAAACCAAGGAGAAAGACAAATAATAACAGGAACGACACAAACATATAGACAGAGAAAGAAATACCTTAACATTTTGTCAATCATAAAAATGGTTTAAAGCTTAATTGGTCATTTAGGCCAGGTGATGTGGTCGCTTTAAGGCAATGAATCCAGCGTGATTCTATTTGTAAAAGTTTTTTGTTGATATTACCTCCCCTTCCATTATCCCTCACATGTGCGAGCACCATGAAGGAAATGGCTAAGGGGTCATAGTTGTGCATAAGTCCAACATGCCGACCAATGGGGGACGTAATTTTACCTGTTTCAATCGAATAGAGATGTTCCCTTATTCGAATTCTGAATTCTCAACACGTCTTGCCAATGTAGAAACCTCCACACTTGCAAAACATAATATAAATGACATTCATAGTCTCACAGGTACATGGGAATTTTAGTTGGAACTGTTGGCCATCCGGTAGGGGGACCCATCTACAGTATCCTCCCTTACCCAAGGGCATTGAATTCACTCACCGCATCTCGTTAACCCTACTTTGATGTCAGCTTCAATGGTCGTTTAATGACTGTGGACTAAGCCGTCCTGAATGGACACGGCTCGTTTAAACGTGATCGCTGGTTTATTAAAAATGGATTGTGAGGTCATCTCTGAGGATATACCAGTATTTCTCTAAAATGTTTTTAATCTGAGCATGTTCATTCGAATAGGTCAGAATGACTCTAGTGAGCTCAGTTTTTTCTTTATTTCTTAGTCGATACAATAGCTGTAGTTTTGCTTTTTGATAAGCTTTTTTAAGCATTCGTCTGCTATATCCTCTCAGAATAATGCTGGCCATACACTCTGAGATAAAAATTAGGATCGATTAAAACCGAATAATGCATTTTATCTGCCTGAAATCCTTGCATGTCCCAAGGTAACAGCCGCTATATTAACGAGCGTAATTTCCGATTTTTTAACGGTCGTAATTTATTGAACATGTTCAAAATTTTTATTGGTCGGCACCAAATCGGGAAACATTCACTATGTGTTTTCCTAGTTTTTAACACCATCTGCCAGATGCGGAACATTAGCATATTAAACTTTCCGGGACCAGCACGTTGCTCACACGACATGGTGTCTAAACAGCATGTCAGCAGATCTTATAATAGTAGCAAGAAATTTCAATATTGATTATATATACATTTATGTAAGATGTATGTATAATACATCTGTATAGATGTATGTATATATACATCGGTATAATGTATTATGTCTATATATACATCTACATAGATGTTATTTATGTATAGTATATAATCTACATAGATGTATGAATATATATATATATATATATATTGACACATCTAATATAGAATGTGTAATATATATAATATATATACATACATCTAATATAGATGTGTATATATATATATAACATACATCTATCTCGATGTATCTATATAACTATATCATCACTATATAGATGTATATTATATATAACATACATGCATCTATATAGATGTATATATATCATACATACAAAAAAAACCATCACCATATCCGCTATAACGGCGATTAATTCATGACATCTCGCAAAAAAAATTACGATCCTAGAAATTGGACATAAATTGGGATTTTTCAATGTTGTATCGTTTTGTTCCGAAAATTTTAACGATCCAAACAGATAGCGCTGTCGGGATATATTTGGTTGGTTTTAATCTATCCTAATTTTTATCTCAGAGTGTATGGCCAGCATTAGTCTATTCTGCAATTCTTTGGCCTTATTCTCAAATTGTATATCTGTTGAACAATTTCTACGGATGCGTATGTATTGAGTATAAGGAATAGATTTTACTAACGGTTTTGAGTGAAAGCTCTCATGATGTAAAATGGTATTACCAGCCGTTGGTTTATGGTAAAGAGTAGAAGAAACCTATCTATCCTGTTCAATAGAGATAATATCCAAGAATGATATCGAGGTAGCCGATTGATCCATTGTGAATTTCAAGTTCCAGTTAATAAATTCCAATAGGTGACAAACCAAAATATTGTGTTGGTCCCTCTGTTGAAGGACCTATCTCTGTTGAAGGACCTCTCTCACAACAGCAACCCCCTTGTGATGGGGTTCTCGGGTGAGACACGGTCAAGAAATCTAGCTGGGTGGAATCAATGATGCCAATGTCGCGGGCTTCCAGCAGGTAACAATCCAGTTCATACTTGAAAGTTGAAACAGGTGTCCTCTTTTATAGGTGAGTACCATTCTTTATTTTTTAAAATGTCAAGGCACATTCTTTCATATCTCGAATTACTCATGAGGACCAAATTGCCCCCCTTATCGGCTGGTTTAATTACTAGATCGAGATCCTGTTTTAAATTGGCCAGTGCTCTCCTGTGTAATTGGGACAGGTTGGGTAGTCCTTGTATCCACTCCAATTGCTCAATCTCCTTCGTGACCTGGGTCACAAAGAGGTTGATATGGGGATTAAGTTGGAGGGCAGGGAACTTGTTAGATTTTCGTTTTAATTTTGTTAACTCGTTCTCGATGGACGCTCTGGGGTCTAAGGCCAGTAGCATTTCCTCAGTCAAGTTGTCAATGTCAAAGTCGTCCTCCTCGTCTTCTTGCTCGTGTAATAATTGTACTAAGTCTTTTAAGGCCTTAAAGTGTATAATTTTTAAGTCTTTGAACTCGTCAGTGGGGTTAGATTGGGGTTTCCGTGTAGCGTGTAAAACCTTCAGAATTTTTCTAGCAAATAACTGTACATCCTTTATCGTGTCAAAACGGTCAAAGTGCCAAGTGGGACAAAAACTTAGTCCCAACTTAAGCAGTTCTTCTTTAGTGAGGACATGTGTAGACAAATTGATGATATTTAAGTCACCGTTTGTCCCCTAGCCGGGGAAAAAAAACGGGGATAGAACCCCCTCGTGGGGGGGGGGGGTGTCCCTGTGTTATTCCTGTCACGTGCTCGTTTGTAGGGCCTAGTGTTGAGTGGTGGTGCAGTACCACTGTGGGGTGATTGGAAGTGTGAGGGGTGCGAACTTCGAGGGGCAGTGCCGGAGTATGAGAAGTGGCAATGGGAGTGATGGGAGGCGTGTAGGTAGTGAGGGCTCATCCAATGTAGTGTGTGTTTTATCGGAAGGTGATCATAATTGCCTTGACGCTGGAATAGGTGCTGATGTAGATGAAGGGTGTGATGGTTGAGAACCATGGTTCCATTGGTCCCTGGATTCTTGTGATGAACTGATGTTTCCATCTGATGAGTTAGGGTCTGTAGGACGTGTATTCGAGTTACAATTAAAGTTACGTCTTTTACCTTCTGATATGTTTGTTCTTTGCTCAGGATGTGGTTGACTTTTCTTGCCAACCCCTACGTTGGCCGCTTGTGAACATGGTCTGTCAGTATACAGAGTCGAGCCTCTGGAGCTCTGGGAGTAGGAATCGGAGTCCGACTCCCTCTCCTGCTCCCTAGGTTCCTTCGGTCCTCTCTGAGATGTATTTTTAGAATTTGGTTTAGGCCAATGATAGGCCGCCCCCAGACTAAAACTTAGTTGGTCTCGTTGAAATTTCTTATATTATACTACGAATATGTGTAATAAAAGGCTAAGATTCTCATTTTAATTTCTTCCTCTCTGACTTTGAATGGGGTGGTGTGTGCTACAGGTCTGTGTGAGGCATATAGGTTGGAAATATCCATGCAAGTCTTCTCCAAGATTGCTGTATATTTCTTCACCAACAGCCTCATCAGGCCTTCGGAACATTTCATTAGTATGTATTCCCACTCCTTTTTGAAGGTTTTATCCACGTCATAACTTGTTGGAAAGACCTGGACTCTCCGTCCCAATGGATTAGTGTTAGTGCTTAGATATCTTTGAAAGTATTCTATATGCCACATGTTGGCCTTCTTTTCAAGTAATTTTCTTAGTCTAATACCGAACGCGGTAACATTATAGTCACCTATATTCGGTCCGGTCCCATCCTGATATGCTTGTGCTATCATCCCAGAAGGCTCCCGAGAACTCCTCCATCCTGGCCCCCTCAATCTGAGGCCTTACGCCCACTGGCCAACTGATCACCAATGGCTGTCTGTGGAAAACAGAGATAATCACATAAATCCCCAAGTATTACTCACAATGACAAAGACGACGGGCAAAAAAGAAGAAAGAAATAGGAAGTGGTATTTTGAGGAATAATTTTATTATTGAACAACAACCATGTTCTCAATGAACCCA
>CM070040.1:34848035-34867157 GCA_036250615.1 Ptychadena robeensis
CTCCCTATGTCAACTAAATGTGCTCCTCGTTGCAGTGTTGGTGCTACCATCTGTACTGTTATCTATACATGACCATGGACACAATATACCCTGATTAGGTGGGTTGATCTATGGTTAGATTTACTAAAATTATTTATATGTTTGTTGAAAATTATGATACAGTATGATGATTTTATGGACTGTTGCTCATTTATTGTTTACACAGAGTTCTTTTACTGTATGCACGCACAGCCCCTGAGGAAGCGGTTTACCGCGAAACGCGTCGGGATGGTGCAACATTTTAAGTTTTGATCTATTTTGTCATGTATTGCTTGTAATGTTCCTAAGTGACTGTACTGTAACTTCACATACTGTGTGCGAATCAATGTTTGATCTGTATGTCGATACCATTGTGTCAATAAATTTAATTAATGTCATCCTTGTTTGCCGTTAAAGTCCCCCTCTCACCCAATTTTGGGGAAAACTTAGTTTTTCCTCTTCCTTTTTATATAATGTTAATATAATTTCTGACATGACACAAAAAGGGTTCCATTGAGAGAATAAAACTTAGTGGGGAGAGTGGGCATCCTTGGCGAGTGCCGTTTGTAATGTCAAAAAACTCAGATCTGGTTTCATTAACCCTCACCGATGCCGAGGGGCCATGGTATAGAGCCAAAATCCAATATGGGGCCTAATCCAATATGCTGAAGTGTGGCTCTCATAAAAGTCCACAAGACTCTATCGCAAGCCTTTTCGGCGTCTAAGGAGAGCAAAATTGTAGGGGTTTTAGTGGAGGTAATGGACTGGATAACATTCAGGACTCCGGTCGTATTGTCCCGTGCTTCCCGGTTGGGTACAAAGCACACCTGGTCAGGGTGTATCAGAGAAGGGATTTGTTTAACTAGTCTATTCGCGATAATTTTGGAATAGAGTTTGAGATCAGTGTTGAGTAAAGCAATTGGGGGGTAGCTACTACAGTTGGAGGGGTCCTTATCTTCCTTAGGAATCAAGGAAATGTGTGCTCTGAGCGTATCGATGGGGAGTGAATGACCATGTAACAGGGAGTTGAAGGCCAAGAGGAAATGAGGGGACAGAAGATCTTTAAAAGTCTTATAATATTGGACTGTGTATCCATCTGGACCAGGGGCCTAGCCATTTTTGTCAGTTTTCAACGCACATTCGAGTTCGGATATTGTGATTGGGCTCTCCATTTACGAGCAAACCTCTTCCAAAAGAGTAGGCATACCCGAGTGAAGCAGGTAGCGCTTTATTTCCTCTGAGAGGTGGGAGGCGGGAAGGCTTGCTCCCGGCCCTGTGAGGTTATATAGTTTTTTATAGTAAGAGCAGAACGCTGCAGCAATGTCTGATGATTTTTGTTGTTTACAACCTTTATCATCATTGATTTGTGAGATATATGTGATCACCTTTGCTTTCAGGGCTCTAGCTAGCATACGGCCTGGTCTATTGCTAAATTCATATAGGGCACGTCTACCTATAAGTAAACGAATTTTAGATCTCGAGAATAAGATAGAATTCCGGCGTGCGCGAAGTTCTTGTAGCTGAGAGCCTAGATGTGTCGCTAGCGTCTGTTTATGTGTCGCTTCTATTTTATAAATCTCAGTCGAGAGCGAGGCAATTTGTGACTCACACTCCTGTTTCTGTCTTGCCCCATGTTTAATGAAAATCCCTCTAACCGTGCACTTATGTGCTTCCCAGTTCGTCAGGGGGGGTGGTATCAGTCGGAAGATTTGTCTGGAAGAAATGAGAAAGTTCCTTCGAAATGTCAAGGGAAGTCTGTGAGTCCTTCTGAGGTTCTAGCAAGTCAAGGTATAGATGTATGGGCGCATGATCCGTCAACACTATATTATCGATTGATAATAAGGTCCCCCTTATTCTAAATAAATCACGTTGTGCTGCGAAGAAGTAGTCGATTCTAGAATGTGTCTGGTGGACCGTTGAGTAATAGGAGTAGTCTCTGTCATTGGGGTGTAGGCATCTTTAACTGTCCACAAAGTGATTGTCATGTAGATCCGGCTTGAGACGTTTCAGCTTCCTAAATGAAAGATGCGAGGTGCCCCTGAATAAGTCCTGTAAAGGGTTTAATGCGAAGTTAAAATCACCACCGAACACTACGATACCGTCCTGGAAGGAAGAGAGTGCCGGGAGAACGAGTTGGAGGAAGGAAACTTGGTGCACGTTAGGGAAATACACATTCGCCAACGTCACCATCTGTGTACCAATTTTACCCTTCACAAAGATGTAACGACCATCAGTGCCAATTTTGGTGTCAATTAAAGACCAAGGGACATTCTTGTTAACAAGGATGCTCACACCTTTGAGATTGGTGATGGGGCGTGAAACACTGTGGGAAACTCAGTATCATACAGTTTTGGCACTTTTGAGACCTGGAAATGGGTCTCTTGTAGGAACACAATATGTGATCTCAGATCGCGCAGAAGACGCAACCTCTTTTCTGGAGTTGCAAGACCTCTGACATTAAATGAGGTCAATTTGATCGAGCTTGTAACATCTTGTGACATATGGTCACTCTGCTGTGGTTGGGGGGGGGGAGAAGAAGTTAGGAGGAAAGACGAAAGCGGTTGAAAGAGAAATAAGAAGGAAATGAGCAGATTCGCTCAGAGTGGAGCAAAGAAGGAGGTAGAGAGACATAAACCTGGATTTACCAGGAGAGAACTAAAAAGGCAAAGAGTTAAGCTCTGTAAACACTAAGTGTTTTGGAGCAGCCTACGTGGGGACAAGGCAGACATGCAGAACCGGGCCTCCGCACCAGGAGCCCAAAACCAATACACAATCTATTAAACCAGACTTATAATACTTTCAAATAAAGGTGATAAACAAAACAATGTGAAACACTCCCCCAGAGGGCTAGGAGGAGGGGACATCAATAGATTTTAACAATATGTAAATATGGAATCTTTTACCCATTTCTGATATCTTGTAAGTTTGTATTAATATCAAATTGCCTTGGTAACCTATTGGGGTGGACAGGGAGTCCCATTGTAACAAAGGCACTGAGGGAACAGAAATTGTGCCGATTGAAAAGTAATGCCTAAAGAGCATTAAGCGTGGTCTAATCCCATCCCACATTGGTGAACAAAACCATTGTTACAGGATATGGTGGATAATGGATAGTAATGCCCATTGTGTCAATATCAAATAGGATACATAGGGACGGAGTAAAATGAATCTAGTTAGGGTAACCATAGGGAGGGCAATGAATTGCAGTAAACTAATGATAATATGAGTTCTGCTGTGTTGAACAAGGACTATACCTGAGAAAGTAGAGGGTAAGCAAAGAGACCACTGTGTGAAATATCAACCTACCGATGCTAGTGAGAATCGGGACCTGTCACCAACATATAGTCTGGAACGACACAACAGTAGACCCAGGGGCCCGAAAGTGGTGGCGTGGCAGACCATACCCAGGGACCAAGACACAAAACACATCAGAAATAGGTACCAATAAACAGATAGTATAGTAACCTTCTATAGTTCACTGAAAGATGGTGCTACCGGCCCTTCGGGACGTCTTGATTGACGTGAACTGGAACGGTTTCTGTACCTCAGTCTTTGCGGCAGGGCCGCAGCTTCTCTGTCGACCAAATGAACAGACAACCAGTTTGGTACATCTATCGGTTCAGCTGAGAGGAATTCAAAAAGAGCTGGCAGTTGGGAACGACGGTGTAGGAAGAACATCTGTCTCCCTTTACGCACTCGTAGATGGAACGGGTGACCCCATGTGTAAAAGACATCTTTGGAGTGAATAAGGTCCAGAAGAGGGTGTAAACTTCTCATCTCTGTAACCTGTTACTGAAGACGTCAGGCAGAATTTGTAGAGAGGCCCCATTAAAGTTTACTGGGCCCATAGACCATGCTTTATGGATAATTTCATCTTTTAATGTGAAGAGATGGATCCTGCACAGAATATCCCTCGGTGGAGCCTCGGGATCCGCACGAGGTGCTTGTACTCGATACATGGTCAATCACTATTACAGTGTCAGACGGTCTGTTGAGAATCTTGTTAAAAATGGCAGTCACAGAATCTTTAAGGTCATTTCTTCCAGTAGCCTCAGGCAGACCCCTGATCCTGATATTGTTTCTGCGATTGCGATTTTCATTGTCCTCTGAGTGAAGGTACAATTCCGTGTAATTTTTTTGCATAGCTTGATGAGATGCTTCCAGTTCAGTGAGGCGACTCTCCAGAGATTCCTGTGACACCTCAATCTTTCCCACCCAGGAATCTATGGAAGAACTTCGTCGAGTTCCTTGCGGAATGCTCCTTCAATCCTTGCTGCCATCGCCTCCAGGTCGTCTTTAGAGGGGATGTATTTCAAAAGAACCTGCATCTCGGGTGATAATGGAGTGCGGTCTTCAACCTGATCCTCAGAGAAGGCAGGGGAAGGAGGGGGGTGGGGGGGGGAGGTGGGGGTATGGATAGGAGAAGAGGTTGAGTCACCTTGGGGGGATACAGTTTGGGACGCTGCACGGGTCTTACTGTCACGTGTCGCCGTCTTGGAAGGACCTTGTGACGAATTTCCCTTTTCATTTTGTTTGTAATAAGAGCGGAGGTCTGCTGATGATTTCTGCATGGGTTTTGCGGATGTCTTGCCTCCTCTGGGCATCTTTCTCATTTAGCTTGGTCATGGCACGTAATGACAAGAGCTGGATCTAGGTTCCCGGTGTGTGGAGGTCTACTGATGCGTGTGTTCACTCCCACATGTCCGGACTCCATCTCCAAAATGAAATTAACCAGTCATCGTATACTGGAATTAATGTTCAAAGAAATAAAATGGTTGATCTGATTACTGAATAGTTGAGAAATCAGTTCAGAGATGTAGCTTGGGGAAGCGTGGAAAAATCAAGGAGTGACGCTGTCGTTGGTGGAAGTAGTGGAGTGGGCCTTAGAGCTCTGTCGGTGTCAGCCTTTAATAGCTGAGGGCTTCAAGAAATTGTCTCACAGGTATCAGTGGGTATGGGTGGTCAGATGGCAGTGGTGAGTTGTGGCTGCATTGACAGCATGCCACCAGATAAGGTCCCAGCTATGCCCAAGGGTCAGCCTCAAATACCAGGTGTTCTTCCGGAAGAGCTTTGTGTCACAATTCCTGGGCCCTGTGGGAACATGGGGTCTGTGGGTGAAATCTGCAGTCCTTTTGTGTATAGGGGATGTGGCTGCAATGTTTTGAGGTGGGGGCCTTGAAGTCAGGAATCGCTTTGTAGGCCTAGGCCACGGCCTCAAGTAGGATTTAAGGGCTCTAGGTCTTGCTGCCAGCGACCTCACAGAGGGACCTGTGGCTGAGTGGGGACCAGTATTGATCTGGATACCCTAAAGGGGGAGATCTCCTAGGTTCCCCTCTGATTCAGTGGCGTTCCCTAGTGGGGTATAGGCTGAAGCCGCGGCCTTAATTGCTGTAGGTGGGCAAAAAGTGTTGCGGAAAGCTGCCTCTTATCGCCTGTGGAGGTGATGTGGGTACTGCCAGTAACGTCAGCTGCCTTCCACTTGTATGTGTGGGTCTCCACCGGGCCTTTGGGTGTTGGGAATCGCCCCCTCCGTTCCGACTAGGCCGAAGCCGCGGCCTTGATTAGTGCTGGGCGTCCAGAGGTCTGCGCAAGAGGCGCCGCGGTCCCTCCTGAATCCGCTGGGCACAGGTAAGAAGGCGGTCACTGGTGCCCCTCAGACCTGGGCCCTCGTCAGATAACATTTTCCTCTGTCCGGCCGGTCGGAGGTAGGCCTCTGCCTCGATTTTGGGGCTTGTGGAGTAATGTTCGTCTGGATGCGCCGGATCTGAAGATTGAGGTGCCCGGAGATGAGGTGGGGTCTCCACTGTGTGCGCACGGCTGGATTGGAGGCTCCCTGGCACGGAAATCTGCCTTAAGATATGCCGGTTTAGGCCGAAGCCACGGCCTCGATTTTGGGCCAGCCCGATGTTATGGCGTCGGATGGCTGGAAAGTCTCTGACAGTGTGCCCAGGTAGTAGATAGGTCCCCGTGGGTGAGTGGGGTTGAGTGTGGGGTCTTAAATTGGGGGATTTTGCTGCTTTTTGGGAAAAAGTTCAGCAGAGCTCTTCAAGTATGCTGCTGCCCGTTCGGCTGTCAGGCCACAAGGTTCTGTGATTTTTGTGGACATTTCTATACAACGTAAAATGATATTTAACATCTGCATTAAACTTTAAATTTAAATGAAAAGGTGAGCAATAAGGGACAGGGAAGCGGACGTGGTGCTGATGGTGCATGCAGAGGATGAGGCACTGAGCGCATGTGAACTGTGCCTGCTGCCAAAATACTGTACCCAGCTTCATGTCCAAGCTAGCTGGCTGGCACAGGACAACGCTGTCCAAGTCTGGCCAGTGCTTACAGTTGGTCGGTTGGATTGCAAAAGATAACGGTTTCAGTTGGTTGAGCACCACGCTTTCTTCCACCAGGTCCAGTCTCTGTAGCCAAGACTCTGCTCAAGCAAATCCTCCCTCTGATAATCCTTCCTCCCATCATGTTGAGGCTTGCCAAACCATTGATCCTACACTCAAATATTCTGATGAGCTCTTCCACTACCAGCATGATCTACCACATGGCATCCAAACACCACTCAACCTACAACCAGGCATGGTTGTGGCTGACAATGGCAGCTTTGCAGCTTGGCAACCTGACCCACATTTCATGCCTAGACCATGTATTAAATTTATTTGTTCAGCTGCTGTTGCTCCAAACCAACCCCGATTTGCACAAGCTACTAGTCAAAAAAGTCATCCACAGCTTCAGCCAGTCTGTCAACCCTGGCAATTGTGGAAAGCGAGGAGTGGTCATTGATGTTAGACCTATGTGAAATTTTAAGAAAAACTTTGATGAACTCACACAGATGTAGTATAGTAGTTATAATTACATCATCAGTGTAAACATCCCACTGCTTTGTCTACTTAAACAATCACTGCTCACAATTCAGGAGGACGCAATTCAACGAGACCACCCACAGTTTGACTTCACAGCGCGACTTGGAGCATGAAGAGGAGGAACTGCTGGAGATTGTTGTCGCTGCTACAGAGGGTAGTAGTACCTATTTAACTGTAATTCCATCACTTCAGCGTGAATGGGAGGAGGAGATGGCGAGTCATTCAGATGTCGACTTACCTGTTGGTACTCTGCCGCACATGGCTAAGTTCATGTTAGGCGGCCTTTCTTGTGACCCTTGCGTTGTATGGATTTTAAATAATACGGATTACTGGTTGTTCCCCCTGCTCGACCCCCGCTACATCTCCCATTCCTGTGGCGAAGAGGACCAGTAAAATGGTACAATACCAGAAGGTACTTGTGGAGAGATTGCTCCAAAGTTTTACATCTGACAACGCGGCTGGCACAGTCCGTACTTTATTAGGCAACCGAGGAAGGGAGACAAGGGGAACACATTGAAGTTCTAGCAACGGCAGGGCAACATTATATAAGGCATGGGACAATTTTATGACACACCACCAGCAACCTCACCCAGAAGGGCGGCCTATTGGTACAAGGAGGGAAACATTTTGGAAGAGGGCAACAGAATACATGGCAGACCATTTTCTTTTTTTAAAAGGGTCAGCTCAAGTGCAGGCCTGCAAAAAATATATTTTTTTAGAGGGTGCAATGAACAGCATTCACTCCCATCTAATGTTTTATAGTGTCTGCTCACCTGCAGACACTACCTTCTAATGTTTTAGAGAGTCGGCTCATCTGCAGGCAGTCATATAATGTTTTACCACCTGCAGGCACTGGCATATAATGTTTTAGAGGGTCCTTTTTCCTGTAAGATGCATTTTTGGGGGGGTTTTGGGCATGTTTTTGTCAATGTTTTAAAGTGGCGTACAACTCAGACAAACTGGTTCCCAGCAGCAACTTGGGAGTCCAAGATGCATCCAGACATTTGGGTGGTGTTTCTGTAAATTTTTTTACTTTTTCAATGTACCAGGCACCCTCCCTTCATCCGAGCAGGGGGTGCCTGCTTGTCTCCCATTGACTCCAATTATGCTTGGGTGCTCAGTAGAACACATGAATATCGCGATGCATTCAGACCGACCCAAGCACTTTTGTGCTCATTCATCACTACCTGCCACCTGATTAAAGTCTGATGGAACAAACTGTGGGTTATATACATCTTTTGCAAGTGTTGGTATACTGGGATGACCTGATTGTCTTTGGGAAGACACTAAAAGAACATGAACATGATTTGAAGAATGTATTGGATAGACTTCAGGAAGAAGGGCTGAAGTTATCATTAGGAAAACTGCAAATTCTGCATTCTATCCGTTACCTACATACCTTGTGCATGGTAGATCAGATTTCTATAGGAAAACTTCTCTTCCATTCACACTTGTGTGCATGAAATATACAGAAACTGTTCAGGGAGTATGTCTGAAGAGGAAGAAATGTAAATAAAGGTTTTATTGTTGTATCGGTGTGCATTGTATTATTTCTAGGATGATCTATTAACTCTTTATGGAAATGGGTAAAGCTGGGCACACACGGGTAGATTACAATGCAATCTATCCCCAATCACAGCGCGGTGACGTCACCACGCTGTGATTGATCGGGAATCAATTAAATGGAAATCAATGTGCACCTCATGGGCACATTGATTCTCATTCAGTGGGGACCCGTTCACTCCAGCCTTGTGATGTGAGTGAATCTCTCACACACGGGCTGCCAGGGGAGAAAGGCAGCCAGCCTCACACAGCCTCAGAGAGAGATGTGCTGGCTCCAGCCCCTTCACACTTAAGCTAGCCATACACGTGTCGGATTCCATGTCCAATCGGCTGCATGCGATTCCGGCACGATCGTTTCGCGTGCACGCGCCCGGAATCGATCGTGCCGGAATCGATCGTGCCGGAATCCGGTGCGAATCCGACACGTGTATGGGGGCCTTAACAGTGGGTCCAGGCTGCAGCAGCTCCTCCAATACTTTAAATGTTGACTCATGTCTCTATTCAAAGTAACAGAGATTGAACAGGGTTTTCCAACATGTGTGTACGAAGGAAAGCAAACACAGGTAGATGTGTAGACAGATTGGAGCACAATCATGCTCTGTGACCGCGCACGTTGCTCGATTGTACTCAAATCTTTTTACAGATCTAACCATGTGTGACTAGCTTAAGAGGACCTCTCTAGTCATTCAGTGGGTAGGGGAGAGGGATCCAGGACTCTTCTTGTTAAACGGGACTCACTCATCCTCAATGAGCTTCCACGCACACCCAAACAACACTAGGGCAAGGTTGTAAGGAAGAGGCCCCCTTCCTTAACGGGGTATGACATTGGGCCTGGTTGGACTGAGGAGGGGCACGCTCGTTGGCCTCCCATTCACTGGCCCGCCAGATGTGAAAAAAGGCCTGATGACTAATGGACACAGTGCATATTAGTGAACAACTTCAAAATGAAGCTGATGATGGCAAGAATTTTTACTATTGCTTTGCCACTGTCACAGCGGGTGACACCAGAGCTTCGGTGACACCGGTGAATCTAGGGTGTGGACCCACTGGACCAACGTCCACGATTGGCAGGGATGCCATCCGGGGTGCAGAGTCTAAAGGGACTAACTGGTATTCACCAGAGCTCCCCGCGAAGGGAGTTGGGTTTGGCTGCAGGTAATCCATAGGTTGCAATCCCTAGAAAGCACCCGTACATGATAGCTTGCTGAAGCAATACATTCAAGAGTGAAGGAAATCCAATAAATAAGCCTGGGGTCAGAAGCAGTGGCGTCAGAAGAGATACCGGTATGCAGTGCCAAGGGTTAAGACGTGAGCAAAGTCCGAGAAACAAGCAGGGGGTCAGGAGTCGGGAAGTCAAGCAGGATCTACAAGGATCAGAAGGTAAACACATGTGAGACCAAAGCTCAGGCAATTTCCTGTCACCTGATCTTGCCAGATAAAGACCAGGAGGGAGGAGCGACCGAGGAGTAGTGCAGGACCACAGCATCCAGTAGAGGGAGCTCCAGAGCCAGAAATTTAACACTGGTGGATGGAGTCCTGTTAGGATCTGTGACAGCCACCCTATATGTCTGTCATGAGAAAAGTCGAAAATTGACATCTTTTCTTCAAAAGTCTTACCACCTGGCATCCATTAGTTTCACTGGTTCTAAATATTAGATAAATGTCTCTGGCAATCAATTTTCATCACCATTTCCATTGATAGGAGAACAAACAGGCATGGCATGTATAGTACCCATTGTGACAAACTGCTCCTCTGTTTGTCACCATATCCAGCAGTGAAAGGTAGGGGTCCTGTATATTGGACAGCACCTGCAGGTTGTTGAAGGTTTTTCATTTTGGTTAAGGGGTCCTGGACTTTGGAATGGGAAGAAAGTACCTGGGTGGGTATTCCTATTCCACCAAGATACACCTGTGGGACCATAGTATGGTATCCATGTGTGTCTCTATAAAAGGAGCTGACACCGGTTAGGGCTCCTGATCAGTTTTGATGCCAGTAGACTTAGCATCAACAACAAAGTCTAAACAGGAAATGCCATTAACCACTTAATCTTTGATTAAGAACCTTTGTGTGGTAAGAATAAATAAGGGCAGGAGTTCTAATGAAAAAAACCTTTGTGTGGATCTGTAGTGCACAGGAATCAAACAGATGACAGAGGCAGCTGTAATGCTTAAACTGGAACTTTATTCAACCACCTGGACCCAAGGTGTCCTGTGGGAGCAGGATAAACAGTGAACAGATGTGCTGAAGAAAGAAACCAACTAAAACTTGAGTAAGTCCAGTACACACAGTAAGAAGAGGAGACAGTGTAGGCTTGCTGCCAGACTCCTTCCTGGTACCCTGCCTTTTGTGTGAGCTCTCCTTTTATGTCCCCTGTGTGCCCCATGGCATCATGGTCCGGTTTTTTAAAAGGGTGCTGTCCCTATTTGGGTACTCCCGACTACAGATCCACAACGCTAACTGCCCCCTTTTAGGCTAAACTGTCACACCATTAACTAGAATGGAAATGTTAAGCTAGGCACACACGGGTAGATTTGTAAACAGATTTGAGTACAATCAATCAACGTGCACGCTCAGGGTGATTTATTGTACTCTAATCTGCTAAAGCCCCCCATACACCTTACAATCTTATCATACAATTTCTGTGCAATCAACTTTTGTTCTACCAAAACCATGTAATATAAGGACCTTTCTAAACCTTCCAATCTGTATCAGGGAGGTCACTATACTACATACAAGTTGCAAAAAACAGGAGAATATGAGAGGAAAATGGGGGCGTTGTACCTACCCTCCACTCACCATCTCAAAAATGGAGATTGAACTCCTGGACTTTTAAGGCACATTTGGTTGACCACAATTTTTTATGAAATATAGCAGAGTTTTTTTTTATTGTTAGCAAATTTTATACAAAGTCCTAAAAGATCTTTACAATGTTTTTACATGATTCCAGCTGTGGTACAGATTGAACATATACAGTTAACTGTCACATAAAATAAGATAAAATCAAGTCAAAATACATGATCCATTAACACATCCACATTAACACATATTTCATATTTGCAATGGACGTCTTCTTGACGCATTTCGCTAAAACTAGCTTCACCAGGAGATCCCGCCATCAATATGATCAGGTGTCTTAAAATCACTCTTATATACATAATGATCTTCTACTATCATAGGTGCATGATATGTACTCACAATCGCTGGTCATGTAGTGTACTTTGTGACACCCTGGGTGGGATGGGTCAAAGATGGTCACTGCCAGGTGTCAGTGACTCGGATTTCAACAGAAAATGAGTCTTTAGGAATATCACTTAAACGGTTTTTTAAGCTCAAAGGATTCTCAGATTATTCCTGAGAGGTGTGACGTATAACACCTCGCGAGTAATTTGAACGGCATCCATAGAAGGAGTTATATGGTGCATACACTAAAAGAGGACAAGCTATCATGCAAAATATATACATTTATTAAACACAACGGAAGTAATGAAACCACTTTAAAAAAAAATCAATGAACAGGAATAAAATACAATATTTTGTGATTGACATGCTGTGAAACAAATATGTTCAGGTCGAGACAGATTTACCCAACAGAGTTAATACAGCTAGTACTTCTTCCAGACTAATGGCCTAAGGACGTTAGTAAGAGATACAATTCCTCCAAAAATACCAGTGGTGGTATACCGATATGGGAGAAGATGCCCCGCAGAGATTTAGATTCTCAACTCGAAGATAACAGAATCAATTGACGAGGTGCATTTCATCAAGGGATTCTCGATTACATGAGTTGAACTAGCTCTAAGTTCTGCCAAAGAAGCAGATGCACTATGGTATCACACAAAGTTGTGTTTGGAAAAGTTAAACAGAATAGAATTTTCTTACCAAGACTTGGCGGTGTTATCATGGGAAGTATCAGTACGTCTAATTAACCTGCAGTGTTGTTGTAACATCGGATTTCTGCCCTCCATCTTATTCTTCATGTTTCCTTTGTCCGTTTTTTTTTTTCTTTCTTCTCCTTCTCAGCCACTTGCCTATTGACATGGACGTTTAAGTAATTCATTTCTTAGTCTAAGACACATACCTCCCGCAGATTGACATTTCCAATCAGAAATCAACCTAAAGAAGGCGTGTTTAGATTATAGGGGTTTGGGTAGGCAGTCGCTTGGTCAAATGTACGTCATGACTTAACCCTTTGGACAAATTTAGACCTTTGTAATCGGGGTGCTGATTGTTGATGCTTTTCGTCAACTGGATGGCCAATGTGCCCAACTTATGAATATGTGAAAAATACAAATGGACCCCTGACCATTTAGACCATAAACTCGGATATGAGGGGGTGCATTATTCTAGATAGCAGCTCAGTCATACCTAGTTGGTGTGTTAGCTGACATCATGGATAGGGATGATCTCTAATACCTCATAGATATAAACAATGGGACACTTGTAGACCCCGTTAAGTAGAAATTTGATGGTTGACAATCTAGAATAAGATATAATGGTTGTATGCAGTGTAGATGTATTAGTACCATAGCGGTGGGGCGCTTTTTGTAGATTTACATCCTGCTTTTCGTTCAGAGATGAACTTGGTACAGGAACTTCTGGCAAATAGTAATACAAAATGGCGGTGTACAGTTGTATCAATTGTATAAATAGTTAGGCTAATTACTATACACCACAAGATATTTAATATAATAATTGGTTATGTATATAAAGACGTTATACCCCCATGAAAACCCATGACACAGGCCAACCACCCACACGCCAACGAACCCAGGAGGCAGAGAAAGCGGGGGATGATGACAGGGGTACAAAGTGTCCACAGCCACCCCAACACAATCACCAAGACCACCTGAAATCAGAATAGAGTCTATATGGGACCTAAAAACTAACCACCACACACTATAAAATGTCAAGGAGTGAGTGACTAAAAATTAGTGTGGACTAATAAATAATTGAAAAGTGTGTGTTGTTGTATTGTCGACCAAAGTATATGTGAATGGTGTAAAGTAGTGTGAAGTATTGTAAAAAGGGGGCCTGAAACCTGAAAACTATATCAAGCCAAATAGTGTCCTCCCTGTGTAGTGTTGGTTGAAAGATAATGTGATCGCGAATAGCTGCTGTCAATTGTGAAGCTAAGACATACCCCACCCTCTCTAACCTCGGTGAATGAAACTACCCTAACTTCCATGTATGTAAGTGTGCCTGCCCCATAGAACGGACCTACATGTTGTGCTGTCCTAAAAAAAGTGTATGTGACATTCCTGCCCCATAAATAAACCAAAACAAAACGCCAACCCAGACTGAAACACCTTACCTAAGGTCCATGCAGACTCCAACCGGAAACCAGGCCCCCACGCCCCAGGTGTGTGTGGACGGCCGCAAACCCCCCACCCCACTGTATCCCCCACCATCACCATGGAAATGGGTAGCCACGCCCCCAGCCTCCGATCATTCAGTGGCATGGTAGTGCGGTCCCCCGTCTCCATGGCGACGCACGGACGCAGTGGCACCTTTCTCTGCCTCCTGGGTCGGTTGGCGTGTGGGTGGTTGGCCTGGTGGTGACCATCTTTGGCCCATCCCACCCGGAGTGTCACCAAGTACACTACATGGCCAGCGATTGTGAGTACACATCATGTACCTATGATAGTAGAAGATCATTATGTATATAGGAGTGATTTTAAGACACCTGATAACTGTTACAGATCATATTGATGGCAGGATCTCCTGATGAAGCTAATTTTAGCGAAACGCGTCGAAGACGTCCATTGCAAATATGAAATATGTGTTAATGTGGATCATGTAATTTGACTTGATTTTATCTTATTTTATTTAACCTGGGTCGGTTGGCGTGTGGGTGGTTGGCCTGGTGGTGACCATCTTTGGCCCATCCCACCCGGAGTGTCACCAAGTACACTACATGACCAGTGATTGTGAGTACACATCATGTACCTATGATAGTAGAAGATCATTATGTATATAGGAGTGATTTTAAGACACCTGATAACTGTTACAGATCATATTGATGGCAGGATCTCCTGATGAAACTAATTTTTGTGAAACGCGTCGAAGACGTCCATTGCAAATATGAAATATGTATTAATGTGGATCATGTAATTTGACTTCATTTTATCTTATTTTATGTGACAGTAAACTGTATATGTTCAATCTGTACCACAGCTGGAATCATGTAAAAACATTGTAAAAATCTTTTAGAACTTTGTATAAAATTTGCTAACAATAAAAAAAACTCTATATTTCATAAAAAATTTTGGTCAACCAAATGTGCCTTAAAAGTCCCAGAGTTCAATCTCCATTTTTGAGATGGTGAGTGGAGGGTAGGTACAACGCCCCCATTTCCCTCTCATATTCTCCTGTTTTTGCAATCAAATATGGGGATGTTGGCACACCGAATGATACAAGGGGGAATAATATGTTGTTGGTTTTTATACTACATAGAAGTTGGTCAATCTAATAGAAATTGTATGGAGTGATCTAACAGTGTATGGGGAGCATTACAAACCTTGCTTTCCTTGATTGAACTGGGTTCCAACATGTTGGAAAACCCCATTCAATCTCCATTACTTTGCACAAAAAAGAATCTTCATGCAAAGCATAGGAACAGCCGGCTCCAGCCTTCTTCCTACACAGCAGTAAAGGCGACGCTGATGTGAGGAGAGAGGATGGATTTCTGCCCAGCTTGTGTTCTGATGCACACAGGCTACAAGCTGGGGAGAACGGCTTCCCTGGGTCCCCATTGAATGGAAATTGATGTGCCCATGTGTTGCACATTGATTTCCGTTCAATTGATCCCAGATCAATTACAGCCTGGGGACGTCACCACGCTGTGATTGATTGGAGGTCGAATGCACGGGAATGTACCCGTGTGTGGCTAGCTTAAGGCTGCATGTCTTGCATTCCACAAAAGATTTTCTTGCGTGACAATTATCTGGTCTTTGTGAAATACTAAAATCACTGAAGCCCCCCATACACCTTTAGATCACTCCGTACAATTTTCTTTAGATCTACCAACAACTATGTAAGGCCAGGTCCTCCCTGATAGAATACATAGTGATTGGAAGGTTTAAAAAGTTCCTCATATTACATGGTTGTGGTAGAAGAAAAGTTGATTTACGGAAATTGTATGGTAAGATTGTAAGGTGGAAATGGAGTGATCTAAAGACCCCCATACATTACATCTACAAACAACTATGTAGTATAGTGGTCTCCCTGATAGAATACATATGGATTGGAAAGTTAAAGCACACCTAAACCCACCAGACAATCTTTCCCCCCTAGCTAGCCAACCCCCAATTATTGGGGCAATATGTAAAAAAAAAAAATACCTGTGTGGAGATATTTGTATAGTTCTCCCCTCACCCCTCCTCCTCTGTCTGAGCATCTCCTAATCGCCGCAGCGTTCTCCAGCAGCAATTTACGTTGATTTATTTATTTATTTTTCCTGGTTTCACTTTCTGTCTATTGACACACATTGTATCTGGCGCCCCCCTGGTGGCTAACGCTGAATGTAAAATGGCGGCTCCCACAGACGTCAGCAGGATTGCTTAATAAAAATTTTTTTTGTTTTTGAGCAACTTTGAGCTATTGGGACAGTTTAGAGGTAAGTAAAAATTTGATACAATTTTTTGAGTGATTTTTTATTTTTCAGTTAAGGTGCGCTTTAAGAAAGCTTTCACGGGGGCGTGGCCTGGACATGGCCGAGTAGAGACGCACATCGCGCGAGCTCCCGTCTCCCACCACCGTCTTGCCCTACTTACCTCCGTGAAACGGCTCCCGATCCCCGATTCCGCACCATGCCTAAAACCCACACCCCGAGGGGAAAAAAGAAGGACCCCAAAGATTTGGCCCTGAGGCTCTATTTCGGGTCCCAGAGGCCCGAGAAATCCCCGCGCACACCAGCCAAGATGGCCGACACGCGCGCCTCACGGACTCCCGGCTCACACTCTAAGACGCGCAGGCTCAAAGCGCCGTCATATCTACCCACGGACACAGCCTCATGCTCCTCGGAGTCCGCTGGAGCCTCAGAGGGAGAAGACACCTTGGGCCCAGAGATACCGGAGATGCCGGCGGCCTTCCGACTCTTATTGCGGGCCCTACCCTCTAAAGATGACCTGGCGGCGCTGGCAAACCACATGGAGGCCTCCTGGCAGAGAGACCTCACCGCATTACAGCAGACGGTCTCGCATTTTGGCCCACGCCTGGACACCCTGGATAGCGCCCAAGCCGAGACCTCCTGGCGCCTGGACAAACTGGAGGCCTCACTGGTGGAACGCGACCGCAGGGTAACGGACATACAGATCAAGCAGGAGGATGGGGAGGACAGGGATCGACGAAACAGCCTCTGTATCAGGGGGCTCCCTGAGGCCACCACTCCTGCTCTCCTCAAACCCACGATCCAAGCTGTCTTCGCTTCCCTCCTTGGTGACCCCAACCCAGATGACATCCTGATCGATCGGGTACACCGAGCAGGGGGCCGCCGCCCGCCGGACTCTTCTAGGCCTAGAGACGTTTTATGCCGCCTCCACTATTTCACTGCTAAGGAAGATATCCTACGCCAGGCTTGGCTGAAGCGGCCTGTGGAGTTTGACGGGGCGGCGATCCAGATTATTCCGGATCTGTCAAGAAACACCCTCCGCAGACGGGCCCTCCTAAAGCCGCTGCTCCACCACTTGACCGCCGCTAAGATACCCTATCGGTGGGGTTATCCGATACACCTCCATATCCGTTCGGGCACAGTGGATTTCACCCTCCGTACACCTGAAGAGCTTCCCCTGTTGTTTGACTGGCTCCAGCTGCAGCCCATCAAGGTACCCGACTGGCTACAGTACCTTCCCGACCGTGACCTGCCGAAGCCGGGCTCTACACCCGGCCGAGTGCCTCGCCCCCTGGCCCCTAGGATGGCGCGCCCGCCGACCCCTCCGCTCCCCCGGCCTGAGGACCCCGAGGGCTGAGAGACTGGACCCGACGATGCCCTTCTGCCGCCCCTCAGCTGGAAGACCTCCGCATTGACTCCTGCCTTCGGCAGATAAGTACTTTTCGCATTCTTTTCCCCTCCCGCGCCACTGTCCATATGCCCAAGCCGTTGCTGGCTTCCCTTGTACCCCCCCCCCCCCCCCCCCCCCCCCCCCTGCCATTGCCGTGGCCCGCTGCCAGACTGTTGCGGCCATGTTGTTTGCTCATTCTCCGTGACGCTTGCATCCGAACTGGACGCTTGGACTTGCCGAATGGCTGAGACGTCTGCCTGTTTTCTCCCAAAGGCCCTGGGTCCACGGCGACCCCCACCTAGTCCCCCCCCCAAGCCGTTCACATTTAGTCTTATCCAGTGTCAGCCACTACCTCTCCGTTTGACCGCTGATGTTTATATACGTTGTCTGTGACTGCCACGTATTTTACTAGGGCACCTAAGACCTGTTTGACCACTTTATTTGGCATTAATATAGTATGGGTTGACGGGATCCCTGCTCGGTCCCTGGTAGTCATCTGCCTCCACAGTAGGATTGATATTGACCTGTGTTTTCCTTTCCTTTCTCTTTTTCTGCATTGCCTTGTTCTATGTTTTGGGGTCTCCTGGTGCCCCCACCTTTCGTCTCACTCTCTCCTTTCTGCTCTCCTTTGCTCTCTCCTCTTCTCCCAGGTCAATTGGCTCTCTGTACACGAGCCGCGTAGTGGGAGGCGGCTGGCGCCGCGCTCCGCACTCCACACTAGTTTTGGTTCTTGTTACTATTACTGATTCTGTTTTTGGTTTGTAAGTGTATTTGTGTTTTTTTGTTTTTGTTTCAGTCTCTGCTCAGTCGTTATTGTACTTGTCTTATCCCCTCCTCTGTGTATCTGCCCCCCCCCTCCCCTCCACCTCTCTCCCGTCTCCCCCCCTCCTCAGACCGTGCTCACCTACACTCCTCTCTTCCTCTACTTTCTCCCCCCCCCCCTCTTTCCTCTCTTGTACCTCCTGCTCTCCCCTCTCCACTTGCCTCTCTCCTTCTCCTCTTCTCTCCGACCCCTTTGGGGTGCTCTCTCTGATCACTCCTCTCCCCTGAGATTCACGTTCTCTCTTTTTGAGCTCTTTGCAGACTACCCTGCTCATGGCGTCTCCGATCACTGTTACCTCCCTCAACGTCAAAGGCCTCAATGTGCCAGAGAAACACCGCATGATCTTATCCGAATGCCACCGCCTCCGAGCCTCGTGGTCTTCTTGCAGGAGACCCACTTCCAGACGGGTAAGATCCCCCCTCTCCACGACAGACGTTACCCTCACTCTTTCCACGCTGGCTCCCCTGACAAAAAGTCCCGGGGAGTGTCCATACTCCTCTCCGGCCACCTTCAGTGGACCACCCTAGATACTAGACTGGATCCTGAAGGCAGATGGATCGGCCTTAAAGGCACACTCGACTCGCAGGCGGTGGTGTTTGTATATGTGTACCTACCCAACGTGAACCAAATCACCTTTTTGGACAGACTTCTCCTCTCCCTTTCTGATTTTACCCACGGGCTTGTGATCTTCGGAGGCGATTTCAATTTCGTTCTCGATCCCGCTCTGGGCACCTCTAAGGGGACCTCCTCCCTGTCTCTATCGGCCCACAAGCGCATCAAACGCACGCTGCACCACCACCAACTGACTGACGTGTGGAGGATCCACCACCCCACAGACCGGGACTTTACTTACTA
>CM070040.1:34879261-34895967 GCA_036250615.1 Ptychadena robeensis
GGGGGGGTCGTGGGGGGCCGCGGACATGTGCAAATTGCGTGTTCATGTGCAAATTGTGATATTCATATGCAAATCGGGACACACAGACAGCACTCAGAGCAGAGTGAGCAGCTGGAGGATCTAAACTGGACGGCTCCCTCTCGTCAGCTGCAATAGTGCATTAGCAAGTGCAGGACGAGGTACTGCCGTCAGAAACGCTAGGAAGGTTAAATGTGCCACCACAATGAAAGGTCTCCTTCAAAAGAAACTATATTAGGTTTAAAAACCTATGTACAAACATATATAAGATATAATCATATCTTGATAAAAAAATATTTTACATATATAGTATATACAAGGTACATAAATGGCACTCAATATGAGAAGCATGAAGGGCTTTTAGCTGTGTGTAATTGGTCAACTAAAACTTAACAACATTGTAGTCATGTTTTGTGCTTACTTGTGATTTCATGATCTGCTTCCAATATGTCACTGGAAATGTTTCTATTTAGTGTTAGGCTTTGACTCCACTATGGGTTTGGATGTACTTACATCAATGCATCCAATAAACGCAACAATAAAGTATGTGTTAAGCATTTTTTGTGGCATTGTGTTTTGTTTTGTTTTAATCTAGAATGAATTGATTAGCGCGTCTCAAACGCATACACTTGTGTTCGTGATGTGCCTTATGCATTAACTTGCGTTGGGCTGCGTTGCATTACTGTCAATGTGTGGCTCCGCAGTAATATTTTTAGGTAACAGATCCCAGAGCATGTGTAGAGGCATTCATTAAATTTCAATGGATGCTGAACATCCCTGTGCTTGATTTGCCTCAAATGCTGGAATTTTAGCATGGTGGAGTCAAGCCATTTACCAGGAAAATATGAAGGTGGAAAAACAGAATATAATAAATATTGTTGTGTCTAGTATTATAGTATTATGTCTGTAGTGGAAGTTTCTCCATATGAGGTAGACAAGGTGGTCTGTGGTACCGGCGTCCTATAGTCCAGTCTGTTTTGGATACCACAATTCATAATCAAGACTACAAAAACTTCCTATTACCCCAAACCAACAGTTCACCTGCCATTTTTTAAATGGAATCCACCCTGAACACTCAAACAACTCCCATGAGCATTGAGCACATTCACAAGTTAGATATATAATTTACAAATAGTTTAAACACTTCACAGGGCTGCTTGGAACACCCATACATTAGGAATGGCAAGTTATTCTAAGAGAACATGATACAATTGATCACCTTTGATGAGGTTAATGTTCTCTGATTTTTAACGGTAATGGTTACATATTGGGCACTTGGGCTGAACAAAAAGATATTTTATTACATTATATTATGTTAACATAATCTCAGGTAACCTTTTACCACCGGGATAGTCTGGTTTCCAAGCAGATTGCATGAGGCAACATAGTCGTCACGATCAAAGTTTATATCAGGGGACCTATCAACTTTGTATATAAGCTGTCAGGACAATACTCTACTATGGGAGAACTTTTCCTATGACCAGCTGATTGGTTTGTCCAGTTTGAACCTATGTTAGAAGAAGAAATTAGACATGATCAAATGGCCCTGACAAGCTAATCAAAGAACAATAAATTGATCAGCTCAGAGATCAGATCAGAGTTCTTCTCCATAAAGCTGAAAGTAGAATTTTTCCTATAAGAACTTCATATTCCTACATCAGATTTTAAAGTAACAAAACAGAAATAGTACACAAAATGATTCATTAAAACGTTGTAATCACAGGTAACTAGGCTACAGAATTTCCATTAAACCTATTAAAAATAAATTGTCTATGAAGGTAATTTCAAGATTGGGTGATTAGGGGAAAATGTGTAATGAAGATTCATGGGAACTCTGAACACACTACAGTTTGCATTGTAGAATTGTATGACACATTGTCTACTCTAATTAGCTTGACACAGGATTTTTTAATGAAACATTGCTGATGTAATAAACTTATCGGATGTCTTACAATCCAGCCTCCTCCATCAGTATCCATATCACACAATACAGCCAAAGGTCGTCTGCCATCAGGGTATATGGTATACCATCCAGTAAGGTGAAAGCCAATATCCTGTAGCTGCTTACAGCTTCTGGCACCTAAAACAAAGAGAATCTTTATGTGTAAAGTGATAAGTGATGCAGATTCTGATGTTGGTTTTGGATACTATGTTGCACTGATCTTGACACATGTTGGCCGTATCTGCTAATCTTTTTTTTAGAATAACAAAAATTGCAATATTGTCACTGCTTTGCACTCTGCTTTGGTTGCCCGTACCATGTTTAAAAAAAAAACAAAACACAGTATGGGCATACTGCTAGGAAGGTTTATGTGTTCGGGCTTTAAACCTTATTTCAATTGAAAAAAAACAAAACAAAACCCTGCAATACCATCTTTTGCCCTCAGTGCACCCTCTACTGTATATCACAGTTCTGTCTTTCTGACTATGTTTAAAAATATTGGATGACTGCTTCGGGGGCTGGACTAATAGCCTTGGAGTGCCCATATATGGCTTCTATGATCTATCTTGTTAATCAGCCCCTGGACACTTAAGCAGGCCATACACCTATAGATCTCTATGTCAGATATCTTTTAGATCTACCTCATATCCCTCATATTACATGGTTTTGGTAAAATAAAAGGAGATCTAAAGGAAATCTAACAGAGAAATCTAAAGGTGTGTGGAGACCCTAATGCCTGGCATACACACAGCGATGAGCAGCCGATTTTTCCGCTGACCGACGGGTGTGCGCGCTCGCGCCGCTGGTCAGCGAAAAATCGGCCGCTTATCGCCATGTGCCCACATGGGGCGACAGATCGCTGTCACCCCACAGCTCGGCCGGCCAGAGAACGGACATGTCGGATGTTCTCTGGCCGAGGCAAGCCGATGCCATTAACTTCAATGAAGGCCGGCGTCTTCATTGAAGCTAATGGCCAGCACACAAAGGGTACCTAGCCAACTAAAGCAGCCCCAGAATGCACCAGAATGCAACGTGATTGACGTCATCACATTTGCATTCCACAGCTCATCGCAGTTTGTCTGTCGGCACCCGTCTGTGGGTGTATGGCAGGCATAAGGCTGGCCATACACAGCTTGATTTTTAATAGATTCAAACTCTATCGATTGTTGTGCGCGTTCATGGTGATCGATTGTGCTCAAATCAATTGCATCTAGCCTTTTTTGATCAGCTCAATCGAATTTGGTAAATTTCTGTTTGATTGCCAGAGATTGCCATTACTTTTCATAAAGTGCATCACGCTGCGCTCAAGGGTTCATCGATTGAACGGGTATCGATCTGTGTATGGTCTTCCTTGCCTCTGTTGCTGATTTCTTACTCAGAAATGCAGGGTGTATTAATATATACAGCAACCAGAGCATTGAAAGGCAGCATTCTGTGCCATCCAGTGGCTCCTGATGCGTTTCTCCCTGAGGCATGTAATCTGCAATTACGCTTCTAATTCTGGAAAGCTTTGTATCGATGTCTTGGTTGCTGTAAAACCTTGTCTGCAGTAAGTTCGGCTGGTATTATCCCATGATAGATTAAACATTTACTCATAAAAAATGCAAACAATTTAAGTATGTCATTATCTATGGTACATGGATTTCCAGTATCTTTTGGTTCTCAGGTGGTTCAGATATAATAACATAAAAGATATCACTGTCATGAGCTCAAATCAAATCATTTGTGTGAACAAATTGTGTCTACATCCGCAAATTTAAGTTGAAACCCGACCATGCACGAAGAAACCATTTATTTTTTTATGCCATTTTGGGCTTTCTTTTCTCACCCTGCCCTCACCCCTGTATTGTAGGGACCCTGCCTCATCACCTGTGATTCTCAAACATGGTAAGCAGAAACCACAGAGATAATTAAAGCGTATCTGCTTCCCCCCACTTCTGGACAGAAATATCCCTCCCAAAAACCAGGGGTGCATCTTATCTTGCACGGAAAAGAGTAAAAGATTTCCTTCCTGACAGTCTACTGGGTGTTATCATCACTGTTCACTAGATGATGCTACATAAATGTTTTCAATGCTGAAAATAATAACTATATAATGGAGGGGGTTTGACTGGTAGAGACATGGTGCATAATGAGTTTAGGTTCTATAGGATTTATTTACAATCATCATTTTACACAGTCTCATATTTGCAAAATGAAATAGCATGGCACTACATTTCAGGATGTGCTCAGTTTGCTGCTTTGCTAAAGTTGAACTCAAGGCAGATATTAAAAACACAGCTCATCATATACTTACCATTAAATTCTTTTGGGCATGAGACACCCTTGTCACCTTTGCCACCTGTAATGTAGGAAAAGTTACTCCTGGGAGCCACATTGAAACAATCTAACAAAACAGGAGTAACACATTTTACATAACACACAAAACACACACATTATCCCTATAACATACATTCTCTAGAATTCTTGCCCATGAAACCTCTTCAATCTTGTGTGTCGCTATAAGATTTACAAAATTTGCTCTTACAGATTGTACCTCCCCCAACTCCAACCTTCATGGGCTACTCTGTTCTTTTCAGTGGTGTATTTAATGTTTGCCTCCTCTAACCACCACAGTTTGGGGTAAAATAACACTTTATATAAACCCAAGATGTCAAGAACATCCCGAAAGGGTGCCTGTCAGCAACTAAAGTTTATGGTGGGATTCTCTATTGAGTAGTGCACATTTACTACAAAAGGGGGAATCCTATATATGAACATAGACTTCCATTACTCTGAAAAGACATGACTCTTTTTTGTTTTTGGAGTCAAGATAGAATTATCAGAATGCTTCAAATAGTTTCAGAATGTTCTCTCTTTCCACAGCATAGCTAAAAAGTGGCTTTGAGTGAAATCACTTCACTTCAACAATCTGCATCAAAAATGTAGTCTAATGTTATTTTAGATTTGATAGACCTTGAACCCTAGCAGCTGTCCAGTCCCGTGGGGAAGTACGTTTCTAAATGTAATATGCTATGGAGTAGCTGCATGCGTGAAATTGTCTCTGGGCTCAGGAACCCTCTTGCACAATCATTGATGATGAAGCCACTATATTTTCCCCAAATGGGGTTCCATTGAATAATGAGGATGACTGCTAGAAATGGGAAATTTAAATATCTGTCTGGGAAGTGATTTAAAAAAAGTGATGGTGACATCATATATTTTATACATGCGCACCCTGAATTCCTGGTATTCCTGGAGCTCCTCTGGGTCCTGTGAAGAAAAAAAAAACATTTTCATGTAGACCAATGATATTGGTAAAGGTAGTAGAATAAGTGGAACTGCAGAGGGTGTGAAAGTCTCTGGGAGCAGGAGGTGACCATGATGTATTCATGGGTGCTCATGTTATGTACCATATACAGAAGCTTAGATCAGAGGTTATTAAATGTTTTAATCCAAGGAGCAAGCCATCACAAACATGTATAGTCACAAGCCATGGTGTAAGTAACCCTTTTCTAGCAGCCTTTTATTAATATCTTATTCCCCTTCTTTATGCTACACCCATTAGTAAGCTTACTTAGTGGTAATATACCAATAGGGTCAGTTAATTGCATCTCAACCCAACCAGCATGTGCTTAGGTTGCATTCATACCCCCACTGCTTCATATACCCCTAAAGCTTTGTCAGAGTCAATGTATACAATTATGTATAATCGCACTCAATTTAAATCTATTTAATAAAAAGGTAATTTGGTGAAATATAGAAAGCTAAATGGCATTATATTACATAAATTATACTATTAAGCTAGCCATACACGTTTTAATTGACTGTTGAATCGATTTAATTTGATAGATTATTTTGGTCGGTCTATTGAAAATTTAATCATGTCCACATTGAACGATAGTTTCAATTCGATTAAAATTTTCAATTTGCTCGATCGAAATTTGATCAGACCAGTTGGAAAATTTTAATTGATTGCTACCACATTGAGTGTAAATGAAATACTGTTTCTTGTTCCAACCAATTGTGATTAGATCCAATCAATTAGCATACTGTTCTCTCTACTGGTTGGCAGAATAGGATGTTTGTATGTATGCTTTTTTTCTGTAGTCAGACCATTATGACTACAATGCATAGGTTAGGTTATCTTGAGACTGCTGTTGCAGTAATCGAAATGTTTACCCATGAAAAAAAATTGTCATAATAGGTAGTGTGCTTGAATTTGATCGTAGTGAAAGTATGATGCAGCGGAGGCTGCATAGAGAGACTACATACTCCTGCCCAAGAAATAAACCCTGATCTGTTCAGTCGCCACTTTGACTGTAGTCAGACCGCTATGATTACTATGCATAGGTTAGGTTATCTTGAAGCTGCTGTTGCAGTAATGGAAATGTTTAAGATCGAACACTCAATGTGGTGTGTCATTCAATTCAATAACAATCCATATACGATTGAATGGTTGAATACTGCGATCAAATTGATGATCGATTTGATGATTGATTTGTTGCAAATTGAACCATGTATGGCTACCTTTAATCAGTGGTTCTCAATCTTTTTAGATCTGTGACCCCCGGAAGTGACATCATGAAGTGTCAAGCATGATCCCCTATCCCTCCAAGGGAGTCCTGACCCACAGGTTGAGAACCACTGCTCTAAATAATCATAAAAACCAGATATGATATGAGAAGAAAAAAAATGTATAATTCTGGTATGTAACTTAAGGAGGAAAATAGCCCAATAATGAATGGTTATATTTTAGGTTAATCTAGCAAATATGGTAGCTATGGATTAATAAAATATTGCCAGTAAATATTTTTAAATGTCTTGCCCTTTTGTACATTGCAGTTGTAAATAAATTTGTTTAAAAAAAATGTGGGTTCGGAAGAGCTTACACAAGGCCAGTGGCCATACAAATTTAGAATGGCTGAATATATGAGCACATCAAATGGTCTACATAAAAGAAAGAAATATTTACCTTGTAGCCCAGCATTTCCCTGTAATCCAATCAATCCAACATCTCCCTTTTCACCTAAAGAGAGAAAGTAAAACTTTTAATATGAGCTCAGCTTTTAATGCTGGTCTTGTGTAAATTTAGGGATGGTTTATTATGTCACCTTTCTCTCCTTGCTCTCCTTGAGCTCCATCAATCCCAGGTGGTCCTTTTGGATTAAAATGAGATCAATACAGTGGAGGAATACAAAATGTATCCATATACTGTATAAACTATGCAGAAACCATACCCATGCAATTGAACTGAAAGCTGATTCACAATACAGCTTTTGAACATTATGTGTATTGCCCTGATCCCCCTCAACATCTTTAATACAGTTCATATGTATTTAAGACAGAATTTTCTAAAATACCTGGGGCTCCCCTCGGTCCTTGTAGACCAGGGTATCCTTGTTTTCCGGGAGCTCCTGGACATCCTTGTAAAACTGTCAGTTTATCAGAATCTCCTACTTCAATGATTTTTACCTCTGCAACAGAAATAAAAACATAAAAAGTTAGAATAATAAGATGACACATATGGTTTTTGAATGCATATTGTCCAAATTGTTTGCAAAGAGGACCAGGTTTGGTGAGGTGTGAATGTGTGGGGGACAATCATTCAGCTAGACATTTCTTGAACAATTAATATTAAATGCAAATGACATTGCAGCTGGGGTTCTAAAGGGAAATGGTAGTACTCTTGTTGACTTGCAGCAAGCCCTTTAGCAATGTATACATAAAAACCCTCGAAAACAGCACTGGTTGGAAAGTTACCCCAGAGCATATCATTAATTGCATGACTGAGGCTGTTGGCATTTCAGAACTATTTTGATGCCTTAATGATGTCATCACACTGCACCCTTTGTGTGCTGGCCGTTACGTTAGATGGGAACATCGGTCCCCACCCAAAGTAATGGCATCAACCAGAGATTTATGCTGTGGGTATGGGGGCCTTAAGTTTAGATAGAGGCAGTTATGAAAATTTCCACATACCAGTTAATATTGGCACAAACCCTTCAGGCTTCTGCTAGAAAGCTGAACATGAAGAGGAACTTTGAGCATGACAACGGCCCAAAGCATATATCCAAATCAACAAAGGAATGGCTTTATAAGAAGAAGATTAAAGTTTTGGAATGGCCCAGCCAGAGCCCAGACCCAAATCCGATTGAAAATCTATGGGGTGATCTGAAGAGGGCGGTGCACAGGAGATGCCCTCGCAATCTGACAGATTTCAAGTGTTTCTGCAAAGAAGAGCCAAAGAAGCCAGAATGTGCCATGCTGATAGACTCACCCACTGACAGACTGAGTGTGATAAAATCAAAAGGTGCTTCAACAAAGTATTAGTTTATGGGTGTGCACTCTTATGCAACTACATTATTTTATTTTTATATTTTTTCTTTCTTCCACTTAACAGACTTGAGTTTCTTTTTCATTTGAGTGGTACAGTTTATAGGTCACATTAAAGGTGGGAAAAGTTTTGAAATTATTTATCTTTGTCTCATTTTTGTACAGCACAGGAACCTGACATTTTACCAGGGGTGTTTAGACTTTTTATATCCACTGTATCCAAAACACCTTATCTTAATCATTTCAGTCCAATTTCTAACATAGGTCAATCCTTTGACCCTTGAACCCCTAAACTCTTAACCCTTAAGCAGGGTACAGACGGCTCGATATTCGAGCCGTCCGATGTACCCTGCAGCAGCGTGATAACGTCATCAAGCTGCTGTCAGATATCGGCTGGCTGGGGAGAGACCAGCGGTCTCTATGCAAAGCATCGCACATCGGCCGTAATTACGGTCATGTCCGATAAAGCTGTTTTCGAGTGGGACAAATCAATCCCAGCGGTGGGCGCAGATTATATGGGTCAGATAGATGGCCGTGAGTGCGCATGGTGCTCAAAACGGCCATCGATTGGACCCATATCCCCACGTCTGTACCCTGCTTCAATCTCAAATTTCCATTCAAAACAACTTGTAGATAACATAATATTAACAAACTCACAATGATACAATATAACAATAGTACCAATACATTCTAAAATGAATGAAGTAAACATTTTTAGTTTATATTTTGGCTGATTATTACTATTGCTTTTTATTGATATCTGTGCTGTACTTACCAGGACATTTCACTTCTGTCTGTGCAGTCTGTCCAGTCTGTGCCAGGATCTGTACTGCACATAACCCTATGATAGAACAAAACACCCACAGAGACATTAGCTTCATGGCTTGATTCTTCCACCTCTGACAAAGATCTTTACTCCTTAGTTCATTATAAACATAAAGATGGTGTCTCAATATTTACCTACTGTTCTTTCCCGTAATTCCATTGCTCAAGTTCTTGTAAACACTGTAGGGCATATTTGTTTTATCAAGCGTAAGTTAAAGCTTCTTATCTATTGCCACACAGGTATGCTTGATTTAGTGATTTAGATTTATCCCTTGAAGAATTTACAGCATTTTTTTTGCCGTTTCAGGATTTTTTGACAGTGTTTGTCAGTCTTGGATAATAGAAGTAAAGATTACAGCCTACACCAGGCTTGCATTGCCATCCCATCCATAGTGGGGAAATTCCCCTCTTTCTAATTAAAATTTAAAACAAATATTTGATCGGTCACTGAAACAAGAATAGAGAGGTGATCATCCAATGGTGACATCAGTTCTAGTGACAACCAAGTCCTCTCACATTTTGCTGTTGGTTGAGGCACAAAAAATATCCCAAAGAGACAGACAAACTATAATGGACAGATAGGGTTAACCTTTTCCTGTTTGATCCAGAGCTGGGATCTAAAGGTGGGTTTACACATGTAGATTTTTTATTTAATCAACTGCCAATTAGATTTGTTGTTCAATGTCGTTGTTAAACATCGTTCGTCCATTTATTGACTGTAACATTAGATTTTTTTGTTCGTCCATCCCGATATTGAATGAAAATACATTCAAAACTACAACGACAGATAAAAATTTACCAACATGTTCGATGACCTTTTGAACGAGATCGAACAAATTGTCCATTCTAGATTTTTGTTCAATCAACCAAAAAATCTTTCGTTCTTAATTAATTGAACAAAAAAATCTAAAACACGTAAACCTTTCATACTAATTAATGCACCAAAAGGACATCAGGTCGGCGTGCCCGCTTGATTAGGGCCCTCTACCTATGCAGCCGTCCATCCGAGATTGGTCGCGCATGCTGCTCCCCCTCCTGCCAAAAGGTTAGAATGCTTTGTTTTATTGTCGTCATTGTTAAAAAAAAATTGCCCTGGTGACCACTATCACTAAGACAAGATGGTCTTTCAAACTGCTTTTACCAACTATTAAACAACTATAAATAGTGGAGTTAAGGTCAGGTCTTTGTGTGGGCCAGTCAGGTTCTTCTATTCCAAACTCACCCAACCATGCCTATATGCAGGGGTGCATATAACTTTTTTAGTAAACTACTCAGATGAGTACCTCACTGTCTCCCTCACAGTACAACAACCTTTCAACCCCCAGATCTCAGTAGTGCAACCCGAAGTTTTCTGTGTTAGTAATTCACCTCACTCGTGTCAGATTTTACTTTTACATGTGCCTACTCAAATTTCCGTCCCCCAGATTTTCAACACCCTTAGAAGTGCAAACTTTTTTTTTGGATTAGTAATTTACATTCCTAATATTACATCACTAACTGCAACCTTTCATGGTTATTTATGTTTCCCTGTGGGCATAAATTGTATACATTTAACAATAAAAACTGAAAGAATGTTGGCAATCTAAAGAAATGTAGTTTTTACAGTAGTGTGTACATGATAAAGTGAAGTTATTTGTACAGCTATTTAATTTGTTCAAGCATAATTTCAAGTTGAAATTATTTTTGCAATACCATGTTCAGCCACAGCTTTAGTAAACACTTGCTGTCAATGTATAGATGACATCACAGGCTTCTTTCTTAAACATCAGGGAAGGAGGAGCGCAGGGGGGCGCTGCATGCTGCAGATCTCTCCCCTGTATGGCTGACAGCCAAACTCATCGGGTGCACCTGATGGCTGTGGCCACCCGTCACAAGTGATTTGTCACTCCATGCTACACACTTTCACTGCCCTAAAGTTCACTGTTGGTGTATTTATACTCACCTCATGTACTTTATGCCCCTCGCTGGCAAACCCCTAATTATTAGGATTTTCAGTGATAAAACCAATAAAAATTCTTAGCTGTAATGAGATAACCCTGAATACCCCTCATAGCCTTTCCTCTCTCTCTTCAAATCTATAGTGGCTGTGTCCCAAAGACACTTGTAATATAGAAAGCAGTAATGTCTGTATAAACGTCTATAGAGCTGCAGTTTTCTCATTAAAAACAATATATCAGACGGCCTTCAGCTGCCATATGTGTTACTGCAGTTCATGAACTCCTGGATGCCATTTACAGAGTTTAAACATGGCATGAGAAGACTACATTTTGTTTGTATTTTGGAGTGTCTTTGGTCTATTGCGACAGCTTAGGGGTTAGTGAAAATTTAATACATTTTTTTTTACTTTAGGTGCACTTTGATATCACTTTACTCTTGTCATAGTATGTAGTGATGTAAGGCCTGCATGAAGCTGCTTGACCAGAAACACCTAAGATTAATGCCAGAGTTTGATGACCCACTTTGCTCCTGAGCATTCTGTTATACCACTCTGGGACATCGGTTACCACAGTTCCATTTGGCTGAAATATCATATAAGTTGGGTGGTTGTGCTTTCTGTGAGTTGGGGTTACTTCCATTTTACTACTTGAATCATTGCACAGGAGACATCTTGCAATATTATTAAAATAAATATTTGTAAATGCACTCTGCATCAGTTTTATACACCTATGGCATCTGAAGGCACCCCTAAATTCATGTTTAAGAGGTGTTTGCAAGTTATATTATCCATAAAGGACAGTGTCTGATATACAGTATATAGGCATTTAGCTAAAGTAAAAGATGACCGTAAAAAATAACCCCTAAAATACCAATCACTGCTTTCTCATTAAATTTATTAATATTAGAGGATGTATGTATCTGCAGATTTCAGTGCTTTGTTTTAAAGTGGTTTGAAGAGGTTTTGTAGGAAATACTTAAAGCTTAATTTAGGGTTTTTACTCCTGTAATAGATTCCACTTCTTGCTGCAACAATTCAATGCTTCTTACGTTTTATGGGTTTGGAGTGTCTGAGGGATCAGGTAAATATTTAAACTCATTGTAACCCCAAGAGATAACAAAAGGAGATCTAAAGGAAATCTGACAAAGAGATCTAAAGGTGTATGGGGGCCATTAGAGATTATAATTCACCTGATTTTCTCCAACATGAAAAAATATAACAAAAAAAGAAAGGAATAGACTTAGGTCCAGTGTATACACCCTTCACCGAGGGAGTTTCAGTGGGATTCACTGGGCCGGGACTTTTCAGGCACGGAAATATTCAATATTCATTATTAAAATTAATTACATTGTTTTATTCAATAACATGATTAAAATCATACATACACATACACAAAACTTGCAAAATAATTTTTTGTCATATAATAAAAAGGTTGTCATAGTCACATTTAGCAGTCATACAGTACATAGTCAACGTTGTGTAACACTCCACAGGCGATAGCTACCTCTCCGACGCGTTTCCCCCCTCTACAATAGGGGCTTCATCAGGGAGAAGTGGAGTATACAATTATCAGTCTTGTCAAATAAGGTAAATCAGTCCAGTCCTAAATTTCAGGCATACACATTGCTCCAAAGCATGGCTGAGGCAGGTTAAATCCTTTGAATGGTCATAAGCTGCTTATAAAGTCAGGCAGGCAATCATTCAGTGTTTGTCCTAGCATAAGTGATGTTATATCCTTAGAGGCTACAGCTAGCGATGCTTGTGTGCATAGCGCTTCTGATAAGATCTTGCTCCTAGGGGAAGGATGTCAACCGCGTCTGTCGCCACGTGGGTTGTGGCGTGATGCCTGGTGTGGTGTCACCAGGTCCATCACACCAGGGGAGACAAGGTGCCAAATACAAATCCAATACAATTCAAAGTAAAAAAGAAAACACAAAACACATTTCCAAATGAATAAAAATGTTTATTATAAACCAAACCCAAATATAAATACATACGGTTTTGAAATCTTTCATACAAAATAAACATTTTAGAGATTTTATCATTCAAGTGATTACATCACGTTCTTTGCCAGCAAGAGTGACCATGACAAATACACAGTCTTGTGGGCTTTTGTTGCTAGGCCATGCAGGTTTATGACAAGTGTTAGATATTATAATTCACCTGATTTGCTCCAACATGAAGAAAACAAAAGTATTTATGGACATGTTGATGTGTTTGCCAGGTTCCGCAATTCAACTCTGGACATTCACACCATAGTGTATTATGGAGTTGCTGCCAATACTGCTAGAGATCAACAGTCGCATTAATCAGATGGTAAGTACACAGAGAGTTTTTCCTGAGAAACCTTTGTGCAATGGTGATATTTGTTGTTTGAATTACCAATACCAGCCTACAAGCCATTTAGAAGCCTCCATGAAATGCTGGAGGTTGTAGTTATGCAGTTATTTTTGAAGAAATAAAGTTAATGACTAAATAAGGAAATATTTACCAAGTTACTTTTTATTTAATTTTCTGAGGCAGGAACAATATAATGGAAAGTAAATATAAACACAATCTTACTTCCAAAAAATCCGCAGCAACATTAGCATCACTAGGTTTGGTGTCACCTGGTGCTGTAAACCCATGATAATCTACATAGTGGTGTTTATATATACAGTCAGGTCCATAATATTGGGACATCGACACAATTCTAAAATGTTTGGCTCTATGAACCACCACAATAGACTAAGGTTAAGTTTACACTGGCGTTTTTTTACCGCCAGGTAAACGACCATTTAGCGTGGCCGATTGGTGGACACCACATTTGGCGTACGCCGGTCGGTTTTCGGGCGGTTGTCCCATAGAAAGTCTATGGGGTCCTTAATTAGACGCCCTGTAATTGCCTGCACTGTTGTGCAGACGACTACAGGGAGTCGTTTATCCTGCGGCTGCGGGAGCTCACTGGCGGTTTCCAAACTGCTACCAGCTCGGAAATCGCCAGTGAAAACTTAGCCTTTGAATGAAACAAACACAATGTGCTTTAACTGCAGACTATCAGCTTCAATTTGAGGGTATTTACATTCAAATCAGGTGAAAGTTGTAGGAATTACTACCATTTGCATATGCGCCACCCACTTGTTCACCCCCCTGGTGTTCCTGCCAAGACCAGGCTGTCCAGCGGAGATCAGAGTCCCAGATGCGCTGCTCCTGTGACTCCAATCTACTGAAGTGGCTTCTGCACAGAATCCAATTCACCCCCCCCCCCCCCCCCCCCCCCCCGTGGAGTGAAGACGTCACATCAGGGCGACGGCGGCAGATTCAAAGGTAAATTGAACGAAAACAGTTTCCTACGGAGAATACTGTTTTTAGTGCGATTCTCCAGATATGCCCCTTTGAAGTTAACTCTCTCTCCCCTGGTGTGGAATAAAATTCAATTCTACTTAAATTTCGAGTTTCCCAATCGAATTTCGATTCGACTGTATGAGCTTGAGCTTTAATAGAAGAATCAGTGTACATAGTAGCAGAGCTTTACATTAAGAGCTGAGATTTAAACCCAATTTATACACAAACGTGACATGTAAGAGCAAAACATATTGTTTTCAAATGGTTCCCCAACCCTTCTCTACAACTCCAGCAATTTTTGTGATTGTGATTCATTTTCAGGGGCTTTGCAATAAGCTGACAAAGTTAGCTAGCACCATGCGAATTTTCGCCAATTCAAATTTCCAATCACTCCCGCATGTGAAAATTTTAAATAAAATGTCGATACTCGCACGCGAAATAGCAGCACGGCAAATCAAAAGCAAAGTTATTTTTTAAGTTGAAATTTCAGTCAAAATATCAGGCTGATTTTCGACTTTTTCTGCGAAAAGTCGAAATGACCCCATCAAAATTCGACTATGCGAATTTTCGGCGAAAAAGTAGAGATTTCTACTTAAAAATTCACACTGCGAATTTTTCGACCATCCCTAACCACTAGGTCCATCACACCAGGGGAGGGAGGGTGCCAAAGAGAATTGTACTGGATACAGGGATAACTGTATCCAATACAATTCAAAGTAAAAACACAAAACACATTTACAAATGAATAAAAATGTTTATTATAAACAGAACCCAAATATAAATACATACTGTTTTAAAATCTTTCATACAAAATAAACATTTTAGAGATTTTATCATTTAAATGATACCTTTTATTAATATAAAAAAAGGTACCATAATTTTTTTTTTACATAATTGTGTTTCAAACATTATTATATTCAGGAGGTCTACTAGACACTTGTACGGACAATACGCTTAGCGCAGGGGGTCCCGACAGATGTGGAAAGCCCCCTTACAGGCCTACAACATTAAAAAAAATAAGTCTATGGTGCGCTTTTGGTACATAAATGTGGACCTCGGCAGAGCACTAGGGAGGTTAAGTGACCAAAAGTAATGGGACAGATCTTGATTGTTGAATTTGACACACATACACCTACCTCCTGGAGAGAGAGAGAGCCAGATGTTGTGAAGAGCAGAATAGATTCCCACTTTAGAGCAGGGAGACAAGATTTGGTGGATTTCTACAGCCTGGAAATGACCACCTGAGTTTCAGAAAGACAACGTCTGAGAATGTCCCTCTTATTGGATTTAAAAGTACCTGGTAACATTGAAAGAATTGCAATTTCAGGAGACTCAGTCAGGGACCTCCCTTTAAGTTTGCAGGACCAGGAAGCTTCACCAGATGTGTAAGGTTGTACCACGGTGAGAAATGCAATGCCAGTAGGTTGCAGAGGAGGAGGTAAATGCCTTGTGTAGGACCGTGGCACATTGTTAACACCTACACAAGATATAGTTAGAGAAGGTAGTACTGGGTAGGCTGTTCAAGGTAGAAAAATCAAGAAAAGGAAGAACACCATCCCCCCACCTCAACCCGTGAGGTTTTTAGCAATCTAGGAACAAATACAAAATCACTGACGGGCATGTCGCCTTGCCCATGTGTGATGGGGGTTTCAGAGGTGTCTCCTGACTTGATTACTGATTGACGACCAAAAAGTATATATTAAAAAAGAGATATCTTTATTAAATACAGTAAAAACATATATCTCATTGTTAGGAACATCTATACAAAAGATCTATCATAGGATATCAAGTACTTCTTAGCGAGGTGAAAAAGAGGTCCCACAAAACAGTGCCCCTGTTGCATCTCTCACAGGTTGCAGTTCAATGGGACATTTGGTGTATCATGGGGTGACTGTAGACGCATTTCGTCCACACAGGGACTTTATCAAGACTCACACAGCCTGTAAATACCAGAACAAAAAATATCGATATCAAAGAGCATATACATATTTCAAAACAATTGACACCAACTTTCCAGAAATAATGCAGGTGGCTAGTCTGCTTTGGGAGATTTTTATTTACAGAAGTGTACATTTGTAGACAGAAAAGTCTCCTCCAGATTGTCTATTAATAATTAAATAAACTAACTACCCTCCAAAAAGAGATATGAATCTCATCGTGCATCTATAAAGTGTCTAGGTCCCCTAAGCGGGGAATTCTATCAAAGTGCCTACATGGAAAACTAATTGAAGGTGCTACCTTATGTCCAGGTTTCTAAACCATCCAAAAGGGAGGGGAAACAATTCCTTTGAAATTTGTCAAACCATTCCTATCACAAAAAACACATCACATACCTTGTTCCCATAC
>CM070040.1:34924239-34967824 GCA_036250615.1 Ptychadena robeensis
GACACACTGAGGTGCCCAGAGGTGCCCCCGATCTTTCTCAACCCTAGCAACGCCCCTGAGGCCTTGTGTATCCACTGCGTAGATGCAGAGAGGACACTTCCCATTCTTTGTTATGTGTATGTCTATATAATGCGGAGTGCTACTTCAAAATGGCCAGTTGCAAGGGTCGCTGGTGATGTGTCTATTGATATTTAGTGATCTTTTCCAGTTTTGGTATGCAAATTAAGACCACATGTCCACTGTGCTTTTTCAGGGCATGTTACCGCTGCCTTTTACAACTCAGAAGTGGAAACTGTCTCATTCATTAGAACGTGTAGCAAACACAGTGAATAATACGCAGTGGACACATTGCCTAATGAGGCGCGCTGCCACCGATGCTGTGGTAAGGCGCCCTGCTGTGGTAAGGCGCCGTGGGCAGAGGTGTTTTCATATAGGCAAGTTACATGACCACATTTGGTTAGAGAATTTCCCACAAACCACTTATTGGAGCATTGAGTAAATATGTGGATGATCATACAATGATATGTGTATGAATGATACAGAGAGACAAGTTCAAGAAATGAACTCCCACTTGTGTCCATGATAAATTGTGTGGGTGTTCTGAAGTGGGTTTTACAGACTTTACATGAAGGTCAATGGACTGAACATTTGTAGATGGGACGGGGATCATTAGTAGAAAACTGGATGCTTTTACCTGGATAATAATGGCTGCTTGTATCTATAAGCATATATATATATATATATATATATATATATATATGAATGGCTGATTATTAAGAAGAATATATCTTTCTTTGCTTTACTAACTAGCATGTCTCTCTTCTAACCTCTGTTCTGCTTTCATTTCTGTCTCCGGTTTCTAACGCTGTCCCTGATAATGACCCCTGACCATTAGCTGTGGAGTTTTCCTTCCTATAATGTGTAACCTGTCATCTCCACTCATGCCGCCCCTACACAAGGTAGGTCACCTGCCCATTCCTGTTGCTATCCTGGTTGAAATAGTTTATTTTTCTATTCGCAGAGGCACAATGGGTTTATAAATCATGTGAAATTTAGATAATTATTTCTTCTGTAACTGGAGATGAGCTATCAGACCTTGTATATGTGCATACTCAACAATCTGTAGTATGAGCCTTAAACAAGCCACCAATGAGCTCTGTAATTAGAGGCAGTATACTGAGCAATGCATGTAATTATTTGTGGAATTAACACAGCATTAATACTTTTTAATAATGTATTCAAATTCACTAATATGCCTAAGTTTAACTTAAAACTGTTTCTTCAATGCAAAGTACCCCTAATACAGTGGTTCCCAAACTGGGGGGCGTAGAGGTATTTTAGGAGGTCGCAGCTAGGGGGGCAGCCGAGGTGACACTTTGAGCCCTGTATGTCAGATCAGCCAGAGAGAGATCTGCAGAACTGCTCTGCTCTCTCTGTCTCTCTTTCCCCACTGTCAGTTCTCATCTCTCTCTGGGCATTGCACACAGTCCACCTTAACTCCCCTACCACTGCCTGCCAATCAGACAAGCCTGAAAGATGGACAACAGGAAGACAACTCTTGGGGAACTAGCTGCAAACAATGTCTCTATGTAAGTGATGAATGTTTCTGTATGATTGGTGTGTGTTTACGATGCATGTCATGCTAGCAGTAATGATACCGGTATTGTTACCTTTAAATACCCCTTGACATATATTCTATATTTTCAATAATATAAATTTTCAATTTGCTATTTGTTTCAAGTACTATTTACCAGATTTGCCACAATACATTTTTATTTTAAAGTGTGACTATAGTTTTTAACCCCACATTTCTGGTAGGCCAAATATTTAATTTTAAACATGCATACCAAGGCAAAAAATCGTTATTTCGGACAAAATTTAATCTAAACATAATGTGTTTTGGATCTCGGCATCTCTTTATGAATGGAGAAGCAGCGGTCTCAGCGTGAGTACATGTGGCCAGGATATATTTTTATATACGGCCATATGTTGTCATTACCACCCAATAGTTATGTCTGCTACTTTTCCTGACGCACCTTATCCTGTTTTGGTGTTTGGATCCTATTCATTACATATCGACTGAAGGACAACATGCTTGTTTGTGAGACTTACTTCAAATCCATAGACGACATGCACAACTTTACTTTCTCGCAGTTCAGTTACATGTTTTTCTACAGAAGATGTCCCCCAGATATAGTAAGCATTAGCAGTACCGGTTTTGTTATTCTTTAATGTATGGAATTATAGCCTTGTGTATTTTTTATGTATGTTTACATTAGTTGTTCTATTTGTGTTACCTGTGCTTTGCTCATACTATACCAATGAATAGATCATTTTTTAATGTATTGATATATTTACTTCACTTCCTTCTGTTCCACCAATACCCCTACTTGAGAAGTCCCTTGTACTTGGTGTATGAAGGAACATGTTACACTCCCGTACAATGCACAGATCAGGTCAGCATAGCGAACTAACACCTCTGTAATTGTTTTTAATTAGACGTAGACTTGGTACATAGATACCATAAATCTATCATAAATAACACCAAGTGGCTAACCCAGGTGTGGGTAAACTAAGGCCCAGGGGCCAGATCCTGTCACCTTGTTGAAAAGATGCTCCCCTCCGCTTGTTCTCTGCAATGAGACCACATTATACCTAGAGGTGTCCAAACGTTGCCTTGGCTACAATGCAGTGACGAGATCATGACACTCTTGGCACATCGTCATGGTGACAACAATGTCTAGGAATTATCTCTGCTCATTGCAATGTGAGAGCAATTTGTTTTCAAGTGCAGGAAATGAAGAAAGATAACAACGTTCCTGTCACATCACACATCACAGCCATCATAAGTGAAGCTGGCGATGCATGAAATTGGTATACCTATGGCTGGTTAGCCATTACAGCAGTGGTTCTCAACCTTTTTAGATCTGCGACCCTGGAAGTGTAGTCACAAAGTGTTTATTTGGAATACAGCAGTGCGGGTGCAGTGTTTCAATTCCGCATTCCAAATACCGGAAATCACCCTTTCCGCGGTCTCTTCCGGCATCATTTAAGTGTAATGTCACCTCCTTTATATTTTCTAGCTTTTGCAAATGATGTGTGTGGAAGTTAGGAGGGAGCATAGTGCTTGTGAGCCCCTGCATTTCAGGTTCTTGGTAAGACCCCTTTATCAAATCTAAGAAGCAAATGTGGCACATGAGTCAAAAAGTTTGCCCAGCCCTGGGCTAACCAATAGCAACTTTAGAAGTAGGACTGAGTTTCTGAAAGTTACATTTTTTGTAGGCTATAAAAGCTTTTAGGACAAGTTGAAATGTAACACTTTTTTTATTGGGTAGGTAGGTTGTAGATTTAGTTCCTTTTCACAATCCTTAATCTGGATGGTTAATGATTTATTTTAAAATCTAGTTTTGCTTTATATCTCTTAAATCGATATATTTCTGAAAGGATGGTTTATTGACTATTTAAGATCTAATTGACATAGTCCTACGATTGAGTTCTGTACTCACTCTAATAAAATAGTATCCAAAGTTAGGTTGAGAAGAAGAAATACCTCTTCTCTGGGTTCTGGTTCTCCCCTGCAGAATGTCTGTGAACATTGTTCAGAGTTCAGACAAGTAGGTGTCCTTCATTAAGTAGTCTACTTCCACTTAAAAACTGACTTTTAGAGATCCTATGACAAGGATATCATTTTCTTCTCATTATTCACTTTTATTTTTAAAGTGCCAACAAATAATGCAGCACTGTACATTAACCTCCCTAGCGCACTGCTGAGGTCCAGATTTCTGTACCAGAAGCGCACCATAGACTCTAATGGAATTTTTTTTTTTTTTTGTGTTGTAGGCATGTAACTTCCAAAAATCTGTCCGTACAAGGGTCTAATAGACATCCTGAATATAATAATGTTTGCAACACACAATTATTATAAAAAAAGTACATAAAAACAATTATGAAATGTATCATTTAAATGCTTAAATCTCTTGAATACTTATTTGGTATGAAAGATTTCAAAACAGTATTTATTGATTTCAAAACAGTATTTATGTTTGTTTATAATACCATTTTTATTTTGTTTTTGTTTTGAATTGTATTGGATACAGTTATCACTGTATCCAATACAATGGCATTCTCTGAAAGGGTTAACTTCAAAGCTCACATCTGGAATGACAATGGGGGTGATATTCCAGGTGTGCGCTTTGAATATATCCCAATTTGCATATGAATGTCCCAATTTGCACATGAATGCCCCCCCCCCGGACATTCATGGGACATTCATTTGCAGATCAGGCTGGTACAGAGGTGTCCCAGCCGGTTTGCATAAGGATCGCACAGACAGCAGAGCAGAGTGTTCAGCCGGGGATTCTGAGCTCTTAGCTGGACGGCACTATCTCGTGAGCTGCAATACTGCACAAGCAAGTGCAGGACGAGATAGTGCCGTCAGAAGCGCTAGGAAGGTTAAATAGAGGTTGAAAGACCTGTATAAGTACAAACTAACACACAGAAGAAGAAGGGGGGGGGCGTCTAATGACAGGAGGGAAAGAGCTCTAGAAGGTAGAGACCGCCCCAGAGAAGTCTTAAAGTGGTCTTTTTTTTTGTTTTGTTTAACTGCTTGATCAAACAGAAAAATGGACTCCTATATGACCAGATTTAAGCTGGAATATATTAGGATATTAAAGATAATCAGCAAGAGACAGATTGAAGCAATATTGATCCATAGTGCAATTGGCTCTTAAGTAGAGTTTCAATCACTTCCTTCCTGTTCTGGTGATACATCAGGAAGTAAGGCAGTCTTGCTATTGGGGCAGAGAATGTATTAATAAAAAAAAAAAGCCATTCCTTACTTTGTTGTGTGAAAGTTCTCTTTTTTAACAGGCAGGTCTTTTGTGCGGCCTGTTAGAATACACAATTTCCACTGGCAATAAAGACACAACCAACGCTACTTAATAACTCCTGGGTACACACCTGCTTACTTACAACCAGAAGATCAATAATGCACAATTGGTTATCAACAGGTTTACAACAGGTTATATTACAACTACAAAGAATACAAACAAAATAATATCTAGACTCCACCCTTGGAGATGACACTAGGGAAAAGAAATATAACAATAAATGGTTGGCTTTCCTGGCTTTTATACCTACCAGCATCCAATATAGCATAGTAATAAAAGGGAATCCACCATCTGAAGAATACCACCGGGCACCAGTAGCCATAACTGACTAGGCGTAATAGAACACTGAAACTTGAAATACCAGTCAAGGGAGACACTATGTAAAACTCCTGTATTTACTTTAGTTAAAGCATAAGAGGTGCAAGTACAATCCATGCTGTTAAGCAGGGTACAGATGCCAAGATATGGTCCAAATCGATGGAAGTTTCGAGCGCCGTGCGCGCTCACGACCATCTATCTGGCCCATATAATATGCAGCCATCGCTGTTTTCGAGCGGGACCAATCAATCCCGCTCGTAAACAGCCATATCGGACATGACCGTAAATATGGGCAATGTCCGTTGCTTTGCATAGTCTCCAGGCAAAGCATCAGCTGAGCCAGGAAGAGAGCAGACTGTCTGCCCGGCTCCGCCTATATCTGACAGCAGCGTGATGACGCTGCTGCAGGGTATATCGGACGACTCAAATATCGCGCCATCTGTACCCTGCTTTAGAGTTGATTTATTTGTTGGTATACAGTTCTGGTATGGATGGTTATTTTATTGTTATATGCGATCAGAGCAGAAATGAGGAAAATAAATAAGCAAGTATATCGAACCAGACTGGACTGCAAACATAATAGTTTTGGACTATACAAAATCATTCCAACCCTAAAATAAATCAATTAACTACATATTGGAAAACAACCAGGAGATATACATGTATACTATTGCTGTATTATCTGCTCGATTGTATACTATTTTTGACTTGTTTTGCTGTAAATATGACTAATAAAAAGATAAAACACAGAATACAAAATGTTGCACAGTAGCAGAGGCTGAAATTTGAAAAGTACACACAAGCTCCCCTCCCCTCTTTTTGCAAAAGAGCCTTTGTATTTTAGAGTCATCATGCGTTCATGCAAATATGTTTTTTTTTATATATTTATTAACTCTTTTGTCTTTGCTCTTCCTAGATATGGGTGATGATAACAGCAGCTGTGTGGAGGTAAGTGGCTCAAATATGATACATATACAACATAGACATAAAATCAGCTGATTGTAAAAGAAAGGAATTGGCTTTGGAACTGCAATGCTGTGAGATGTCACATAATTCTGATCATTTAAATTCTGATCGGTAAGTTTAGTCCTTAGTTGTTTGGCCTCCAGGGTAATGCCATATAGGTCACTGTAACTTTCCATGCTTCTGCATTTATTGGGATGTCCTGTCATCCTAATCCGGTGACCTCCCACCCAAATAACGTCTGCTTCCAGCAGCTGTCAGCTGTATGAAACCAGACTTAGTAACAAGCACAGGTCAATCTGCCAGGATGGTTGGCAGAGAAGGGGCAGCTCTTTTACAATCCTTCTCCAGTACTGCCATTGCAAACAATTGCTATATCTGGTAAAAAGTGGAAGGTGGTGATGTTTGCGCTCATGGGGAATATAATGCTATACCAAAAGAGGGACAACCCTGCTGGAACAAGCCTTTTCCAACTACCTAATATTTTTACAGAAGATAAAATGGATATCAGCTCGCTTATATCTGAGGTTAATCATCATATGTTCTGGTTTGTTACATGAGCATCATGTGTGTATGTTTTGTAACCAGTAAACTTTGCCTTTTTTCTTGGTTACAGACATCCTTTTCTATGGGCATAGATCTGCATAATAGGCTGCTCCAGTTTGTGGAAGAAAGAATGCAAACCACCATGGTAAGATGATTATTAAATGTGATAACTTCCTCAGAGGCTGATGGCCACACAGCTTTCATTACTAATGTTAAAGAAGCCATTTGCCTCTTCTAAATCTGACAACAATTAGCAGCCATAACAAGTGAAAAAAAAGCTAAGTAACAGTGGTAACCTGTCTTAATGATGTCATAGAGAACGTGCCACCCTTAAATTAATTAATACAAATAACCCTAAACCCAGGTTAAAGGTCCTGGGGGACCAAACTAAAAGGAAAGGTTTTAAGGCACTCACGGAGTCAAACAATTGCCCTTAGGGAGTCTTTATTGTGGTCAACCTAGAGCTTAAATTGTCAGTTTGAAAAACGGTACAATCGTTGTCAATCAAATTGTCAGCTTGAAAAACGGTACAATCGTCGTCGATCACATTGTCGGTTTAAAAAACGGTACAATTGTTGTCAATCAAATTATAACTTTGACGGTAAAATTCATTATACATTATACATAACATGCAGATATACACTTATAAAATTACATATATGATACAATCACCGAATGTACAGTACAAAGATTGGAGCAGAGATGGTCCTTAATGTATTGTTAGCGAGTCCACTTAAGCTCCGACGCGTTTCGCCCCTCTCATGGGGCTCCTCAGGGAGAGTGGGTCACTAAGAAGAAACTAGACATATAGTAGTCAAATATCGTTTCATTAGTGCAAATACCGTTAAGGCAAGTCGATCTTTAGTCAATCTTTGGTCATTCGTCATCTAGACTTTTCAAAATCAGGCTCAAATATTTTGTTAAGGAATACCTGGCTCACTACTCTTTCATATGAGGTCGCTGCAGCTTGCACAAGGCTTAGCTGCCCGACAAGACAACAGTTTTACGGTAAGTATTAAAAATGCAGATCAAAAATGCATGTTAAAGGTATGTTATATACACAAGTCAGAATACACAGTATCAATATAGAGACAAGATTGTAAGGTCACATAGTACTCACATGTTCAGTAAACCAGGCAGTTGTGCCCCTGTCCAACAGAGGTACTGGACATCGGTGGTAGCACTGAGTGGTTGGTGTGCCGCAGACCACAAGGGAAACGGAGCCGGAGGATCTCCCACTAAGGCCCCCCAAAACCCTGTGAGGGGGGTGGGGGTTCAGATGTCGACCCAGCGTAAGGGAGGGTAGGCAATGGAAGCTGGAGGAGGAGAAGAACAGGGCCATGTGACAATGTCCGAGGTGTCCACCTAGCAGCCTTCAATCTCTCTGAACATACCTGTCAGCTCGAGAAGTATCTCGCCAGGCATGAATGGGTGATGGTCCTGGGATCGAGGGAAAGCCCTCCATGCAGGAGGGGAGGGTGAGGATGTTGAAAATACACCTCCACAGCTAACAGGGAGGGGAGTTGTTCCCCTAGTGTACCGGTATGAGACACAGCCCGGATGTGGCGCACAGCACTGGCCTCCCCAGCTCCAGACCCTGCCTAAATAGCTCCCTAAGCAGTGTCCCCTAATCAGCTGGATCGCGGACAGCTGGGTCCGTGCAGCTGGTCTGAGTGGACCTCCCCTATAGGGGAGGGTGTACCGGCTGATTGACCAGACTTGGTCAGGGGAACTGCTGGTGGGGGCGGGCACCTCACAAAGTGACCTCATCCCCTAGTTGACCCTCCGTAGAGCGTGGGGGGTCTGTGCGGGGGGAGGCCCCCCAGGTAGATTTGGTGGAAGGTGCCCACCCCAGATGCAGGGGGGGAAAAACAATTTGATTGACAACGATTGTACCGTTTTTCAAACTGGCAATGTGATTGACAACGATTGTACCATTTTTCAGACTGACAATGTGATTGACAACGATTGTACCGTTTTTCAAGCTGACAATTTGATTGACAATGATTGTACCGTTCTTCAAACTGACAATGTGATTGACAACGATTGTACCATTTTTCAGACTGACAATGTGATTGACAACGATTGTACAGTTTTTCAAGCTGACAATGTGATTGACAACGATTGTACCGGTTTTCAAGCTGACAATTTGACAACGATTGTACCGTTCTTCAAACTGACAATGTGATTGACAACGATTGTACCGTTTTTCAAACTGACAATTTAAGCTCCTAGGTTGACCACAATAAAGACTCCCTAAGGGCAATTGTTTGACTCCGTGAGTGCCTTAAAACCTTTCCTTTTAGTTTGGTCCCCCATGACCTTTAACCTGGGTATAAATTAGCAGCCATAGTTTACGCTTTTCTATAAGATGGGCACTCATGGCAGAGACATGACTTCAGGTTAGGCCCATGTTTGCAGTTCACAGTTGTTTGGAGCCTAATGCCATTTAGTTCAGTGTTTACTGCTACTTTAGGTAACGATACACACCTTCTTATAGCAGGGGCAAGACTGTAGCAGTTGTACAGGACACCAGGGATGGGTCCTTAATGGGGTATACGTGTCACCCAATTTTGTGCTGGGTCCTAAGGTGCTGGATAGATACAGTCCAGGATTCTAATAGCAGTGTGGGAACTGCAACATTGTTATGCTGCTGAATGGGCCCGGACTGTGAATAGGCAGGATTGTTGGGAGGGCCTTCTATTCACCCCACCCAGTACCTGTGGGGATGTGTTGGCTTCACAACAGCATTATAACCAGGTCACATGAACTTATCTGTGGGAAGAGTAATGGTCTTGCTGAGACACTTCCTGGATGATAAAGAAAGTTGCTTTCCTCTGAGAGGGGACGAAATGTGATTCTGGGAAAAAACCTGTGAATTGTAAGAAATATTTATTTGATTTATTTTTCCTGAAGTGGGTGTGGTTAAACCATACTGGTTATTTAGGCACAAAAAAAGCCTTTGTTGTTTTGAAAGAGATTGAACTCCGGTGTGGTGACTGTGAACCCCGACCCCCAAGTTTACACAGTCTATGGCTGCAATGTTAAATAAAACTTTTCTTAACTTACAGAGTTACTGGCTCTGGTCACCATTAGCACCACCTTCTTTATACATCCCATCTTGGGTATATAGTAGATGACTTCCACTGTGGACAAGAGGACCACTAGGCCAGATTCCTGTAGTCAGGCATGCAATTTTGTTTTTATACACTTTATTTGACCAAATAACAAGTATTTATCTTTGTGTAAAACCTTTGTTCAGTTATGATACTTTTTTCATGCTCAGATTTTTCACAATAAAGTCCTAAAGTAGACTGAACAAGTTTTTATATGGACATTTTCCCAGATTATATTTAAAATTTTTAACCTATGTAATCCTAATCAAATGTTTGTTCCAAATTTTCTGGTTTTGAACCTTTTGGAGGGATGTGAGCCCAGAGTCTTCCTTTAACACCAGTGTGACATTTGGTCTAAAAGACAGCATAAATCATGCAGACAGAGAAGGAGCCCTGGTAAAGCATCATTGCAGTTGCACTGACCTGAGAATGTTGAGTTTTGAATTGAAGGTAAAATTTTAAACATTGTGACAGTATGCTATGATACCACAAGATTGATCTGCTTTCTCTTTAATTACAGTGGACCGGAATCTTAATTGGAGCCGCTGTTGCACTGTTTCTTATCGGAATCGTGGTGTTCATTATCTACAAGAGATACAGGCAGTCCAGTGAGTACTTTTTGTAAATGTTTTTTTTAAAGGAAACCATTCTTCAAATGTATATGGAGGCTGCCATTACTGTTTCTTATTTTGCAAATGTTATTTACCTGGTTGTTATTCTGCTCTTTTCTTCAATACTTTGCATCGTAGACCTGGATCAAAGAAATAATAAAGACTTCTGACTTTTTAATTATTTTTTTTCAGTTTTATCTGCAGCTGGGGTCCAAGTTAGTGACTTGTAAAGTCGTTAAGTGAGTTTGTGAGTTTTAGAACCAAGCAGTAGGAATTTTAGAAGAAAGATACAACCAATGGCAGAATCTTTAATTATTTCCCTAAGGAAAGATTTCATACTAAATGGGGCAACAATATGTCAATTTGCTGAATTCATCTTAATTCATATCAGGACTAATAATATACATTTAAACATTCACATTTATACAATTCCAGAAAAGAATCTGTGAGAAAAACATCCACATACAAAATACATGTTCTTGGTTACAGAAGTATCAAATGAATGAGTATTCTCAAATGAACCAAAAAACTTAAAGGAGAAAATTGGGTATATAAAGGTCAGATGTGGTTTAACCACCTTACAGTGCTCAGGTACTCTATCCCATTAAAATAATTTAACAAAATATTATGAAAAGAAGTACTAACCTGTGTGGAGTATAGAGTGGGGTAACCTAACACTCTTTAAATGCACATATACCATTATTGGTATCTTAAAATCAGTGTTTACAATTTTATTGGTATACAATTTAAAAAAAACATGATCAATTATGTATACAAACAATTTTCTTTTGCGCATAATATTCATTCTATATGGAGAGGCACTTCCAAAAGTGTATAAACACCAGAAAGGACATATCCTACCCAGCTGGACCCCCAGCTTGGATGCCAAGACCTAGGAGCTCATACGGTCTCAAATTCAGAAAACCACCTAAAAAGCAAAGAGTAACATATATTAGTACATTGCATGCACCACTATACAAGTCACCCACTATTGTATGGTGGGTGACCAAATGATCAATGTACTAATATATGGTAATTTTTTTTTAATTTTTAGACAGTTTCTTATCTCCCTGAAAAAGCCTTATTGAAGGTGAAACACGTAGGAGTAACCAATTACACAAAATAAGTCTGCTATAATCTGTATGATGGCAGGGCATATCAGTATTGGAAGAGTTAAGCAGGGTACAGACGGCTGGATATTCAAGCCGTCCGATGTACCCTGCAGCAGCGTGATGATGTCATCACGCTGCTGTCAGATATCAGATGAGCCGGGGAGAGACAGTTCTGCTCTCCCCTGAGCTTTGGAGACCAGCGGTCTCTAGGCAAAGCATCGGACATCGGCCGTATTACGGTCATGTCCGATAAGGCTGTTTTCGAGCAGGATTGGTATGTCCCACTCTAAAATAGCGATGGGGGCACATTATATGGGTCAGATAAATGGCCGTGAGCACGCACGGTGCTTGAAACGGCCATCGATTTGACCCATATCTCCACGTCTGTACCCTGCTTTAGACTATTCGAGTGTCATACTCCGAAATTTCGTATTCTCAACCTTAATCTTGATAGACATGTGCTATTCCTTACTGTGCCTGCTGACCACTGACCTCCAGTCATCAGTGTTGGCTTCTTTCTGGACTTATGTGTTGCAAACAGTGACAGAAAAAAAAAAGTATTTATATTGTTTTTAAGGGGAGAAATTATGTGTTTTTTTTTTTTTTTGGGCATCCAAGGCAATACTGTTTGGCAAGCTCAAAGTTAGGTTGAATACAATGAATGATTCAAGTAATCAAATCAGATTTTTACTATTCAATATGGAATTAAGTTTCTAACAAGTTGAAGATAATTGTATCTGACCAACTTTTTCAGTTAAGATGATTTATAGTACAGACTGCACATTACTTAATAAGGTACAATCTTATTGCATCATAGTACTAAGCAGCAAGGGTTTTTTTTGGCTGTACAATCGCCTTGTTTAAATGTCAGCCCAACATTATTGGAAGGAGCTTTAACCAACCACATTGTGTTATTACCTTCGTTCCTACCCTAGAAATAAAGATTGTGAATGCCTTTTCAGTACAATGTGTTTGTACAAAAAAAGAATGTGGTCAGAATGCTTACATAAGCTAATGTAGTCCAATAATCTGTAGATCGAATGACAGTCCGTTCTGTGAAAACAAAAATGACTGTGCTGTGCTATGATAAAGACTTATCTGTCCTGGCTACCAGTAGCTGTTAATTAACAAGACATTGTGTGATCGAAAAGGTTCATAGTTTCTGAGGAAACTTGATAAAATCACATGTAGTAAATTGCACAACACATTTGATCTTTTACCTATTAGGAGCTTTAAAATGAGTAGATATACAACATAACCGCATCTGCACTCTTTCCTTGTCCTTCTTCTCCCCATTGATTATCCCCAAAGTTCCAACTGCAAGTTTTTACAGACCTATACAAAGTGCAGACTTTGTGCAATTGCTGTTGGCCATAACAGTGGCATCACTGCTCTTGTTTTCTAATTACAGAACAGCAGCAGCCAGAGGTACCACGTTACCGGTTTCGAAAGAGGGATAAAGTGATGTTTTATGGCCGGAAGATTATGAGAAAGGTAAGCCTACTACAAAAAGCATATCCCTGTTTTCGAGCGGGATTGATTGATTGATCCCACTCGAAAACACGGATGGCCGCATTACATATGGGCCAGATCGATGGCTGTGATCCATCTGGCCCATATCTATTAAGACTAGGTGGAGCCCAGTATGTCAATATCTTCTGGTTGTTTATAACCCTAAGCTATGCAGTTCCTGTTCAAGCATTACAGACTTAATTTTAACCAAGATATGGACACTTTGTTGGCTTAAAAATGAGCGTTTAAGGTCCATCGCCTTTCTGCTTCTTTTGTTACTTCACAATCATGTGGCAGCTTCCTACAAATCTTTGGGACACATTAAGAAACCCTGTATTTGAGTAAACTTGTTGCTGTCTGCATTTTCCATTTAGATGGTTTTTCCTTGCTCAGGTAGCAGAACGAGCAGGAATTCTGCATTTGCATGCATTTGAAATATCTGTGATTTAAAAAAATATTTTATTATTGTGATCAAATGTTGTTTTTATGAAGTGGGCACTCTGAGACAGATCAGAAATCACTACTAAACATAACTTGTACTTATGTTTTCCTGCTGCTGTATGGTGATGGTTTTAACTTGCTTAGGAGTAATAATAACACTAAAAGCCTTTCCTCATTCTGCTGGGAATTGGCTGATGGAGTCATAAGTGCTTTGCCTACTTTGATTTACAGAATTAGGGATTGCTATGTACTTTTAGATTGTCCGTCGTCTTCTTTTTATAATGTGTTTTCTGCCCAACAGTAAATACATTTCAGTACTTTTAGAGCTACTGTGTTACAAAAAAAAAACACTAGAGTGAAAGATTTTCCTACAAAGAAGAAACAAAATATCTACCTGAATGTTTTGGCCTTTGTGCAGGGTGCACTGTAAGGGCTCGTTTATACAGGCGGTTAATGAACGGTTTTCTGTGGGTAAAAATGGGGATGCCGGTCCGAGGAGCGCCTGTAAGGACCGTGTAAATCCAGCATAAGGGGAGTCTACACATATTCTAGGAGTATGAAAACCAAAGAAACAAAATGTGCCACATGCTTAGTTTATCTGGCATTTGAATTTCTTGAAGCTGTTCTAAATGCTTAAACTATTTTCAAAGCCGTGGGCCTTTTTATTTCTGTTTATTAGGTTCTGAGATTTACACAACTGTATCAAACCTGGAATAAAATTTTTTTTTCTTTTTAAGCAACACTTTACAGATCTTGTCACTACCCTGTGCACAGTGAGTCTAGATTTACACGGCCACTTCCCGTGCTGCTGCTGAAGCCTGGGAAACCACGAGCATCCGCAAACTTGTGCAGACTCTTGCGGGTGGTTTTGAAAACGACCCTATGACAGGTCCATTGTATGAAAGCCTGAAAAGGGGCTTTTTCATTAGGCAGTTGCTTTTCATCAGGCGTCCATCAGGCAGTTGTGCTAATTGCTCGTTTATTGGTCTGTTAAAAAATGACCATGTAAACGAGTCCTAAAGAAGAAAGTAACAGACCGGTGAACTACTGTCACTGTCTTCTCTCCTGCTTTCAGCATGCTCCTTCAGCTGCAGCACAACTCATTGTTGTGTTACCTTTTTCCGATCCTATCTGATCTTTGCTGTACATAAACTGCAAGTGCATAAAGCTATAAATTCAGGTCCTTAAACTGCATTAAAAATACATATAAGGATATCCTGATCTATACAGAGCTGCAATATATTGTATTTTTTATATATGTCTATATGTACATGCTGCCTTCATGGTGGCAGAGTAAATGCTATGCTAATTACTTTGCAGGTCACAACACTGCCCAACACTTTGGTAGGGAATACAGTTTCCAGACCCCGATCCAGAAAAAAAGTGAAAGTCTTCACACTGGCAAAAAGGTACCTATCCCCAACTTGTGGATTGTGGTATAGAAATCACACCGCTCATGAGAATACCTATTCAGAAATGGGTGATCTGAAGTGTGTACTATCATTCTAAGGAGGCTAAAGCTAGTTGAAGGAATTGGACAGATCTTATAAAATACTCCTTCAATAAGACATATTGTGGAAAAAAATAGAAAACTAAGCATGTCTTTAATAGACAACAGTAGGATGGAGGAAGGAAAGTTGATGTGGCCTGAGATGGTTACATCAATCATAGGTTACAAATATGGTTGGGCAGTTTAAAATCTTATTTTCACAATGTTTTAATTGGAATTTTGAGAAGTACCGTAAATGAGAAATGAAAATGTGAGGTTAGTACTTTTTCAAAAACTATATGTTGATATTGGAATGGAACCTTTTCAAACCATTTGTTGGAGGAAGGAAGAAATGCGCATGAAAACAAATTGTCCCAAAATAAATGATCAATATGGGCATTTTTTTAGGCATCCATAATGTATCTAATGAGCCTGCAGAGGAGACAACTCCTCTATATATACTCGAAAGAGTGAGGTAGGTCAGAAGGACCAATCCTCACAGTATGCACCCAGGGTCAGTGCTGGGCAGCCAGCAAATGACCCATTGAGGGACTTTTAAAAGGCACAAGAGTGTGTAAAAGAAAGATTTATTTACATCAAGGTAACAAAATAACAATAATGGTCAAACATAACAGTATGGCCCTAAAAGAAGGGCTAACGTTACTCTTTGTCAGTCTCGACGCGTTTTGCGACAGAGCGTCGCTTCATCAGGAGACAATTTGGTAACATTTTCTTACTGTGAAGTCGGAAAGAAATTGGCAATTAGTAGAATATATACATTTGGTTATATCAAGAGTACAGTAGAATATATCGTACATCCATTCCATAATTATCACCAACCTACTATGTCAGTAGACTGAAACAGGTTGATCCTATTGGCCCTAAGGTGAGGCAGACTCGTCCAGACCCAGGGGCATCCCCAGAGGAACGACAGGGGGAGAGGAGAGAGGGGTCCCGACCCGAGGTATGTCTATTCCGGGGAACAGAGAGCCTGGTCCCGTCCCGTATTGCAGCGTCCTCTCTAGTGATATCTCAAAGGTAGGATGACCTGAAGTGGCCCTAATGAAGTAACAGATGTATACATGGTGGTTAGGATCCGTACGAGAGTATACTCATATCGAAAACAACAAAGGACACGAGAGGGAAGTGGGGGGAGAGAGGGGCATTATGCCTACCCTCCACTCACCACCTCAACAATGGAGGCTGAACTCCGGGACTTTAAGGGCACATATAGATTACCACAATTTTATAAAAATAGCAAGATTTTAATTTGACAATTTCCATACATGATTGAAACATATTAGTGCATTTATGCAACTTCCCTTATAGATTTTTGACAATGGTACATGATTTCAGCTGTAATATACATTGAATACATACAGCTTGCTGTTACATTGAAATAAAATTACAGTTACATGATCCACATAAACCCAATAAAACACATTTTTTCATATTTTCGATGGACGTCTTCTCGATGCGTTTCGCTAAATTAGCTTCCTCAGGAGATATCGCCATCAATTTCATCTGTAATAGTTTTTATATAGCTAAAGATCACTCATTCCCAAACATAATAATTCCATACTTCAATATGTGCATATACATGTACTTACAACAGCTGATCATGTAATGGTCTTGTTGACACCCCAGGTGGGAGGGGCCAACGATGGTCACAGCCGGGGCAACCCCCCCACACACACACAAACACACCGCCCGACATGGGAAGCAGGAATAGTAGGGGACAATGATAGGGGCTATGGTGCACACCATCTCATACAGTATATGCACATATTGAAGTATGGAATTATTATGTTTGGGAATGAGTGATCTTTAGCTATATTAAAACTATTACAGATAAAATTGATGGCGATATCTCCAGAGGAAGCTAATTTAGCGAAATGCGTTGAAGACGTCCATCGAAAATATGAAAAAATGTGTTTTATTGGGTTTATGTGGATCATGTAACTGTAATTTTATTTCAATGTAACAGCAAGTTGTATGTATTGAATGTATATTACAGCTGAAATCATGTACAATTTGTCAAAAATCTATAAGGGAAGTTGCATAAATGGACTAATATGTTTCAATCATGTATGGAAATTGTCAAATTAAAATCTTGCTATTTTTATAAAATTGTGGTAATCTATATGTGCCCTTAAAGTCCCGGAGTTCAGCCTCCATTGTTGAGATGGTGAGTGGAGGGTAGGCATAATGCCCCTCTCTCCCCCCACTTCCCTCTCATGTCCTTTGTTGTTTTTTATAATCCAAGTATTAGGATGTTGGCACTCGCTAATAGACAAGGGGGAACCAATATGTTTTGTTGCTTATATACTCCTATTGATACCACTATCAGTTCAAAGAGTAACCATGGGTGCAGTTCAGACCAGGTTTTAAAGGTATGTAGGAGGAGTCGCCTATGCGGAGCCTTCACATGTAAATAGTAAATAGATGGGCAGCAGGGGGCCCTAGAGAAGGAAAGAGAAACAAAGAGAGAAAAAAAGGAAAGGAGAAAAGTGAGACGAAACCCCCCAGATAAGACCTATCCAATCAGTGTGTAAATTGTGTTGGAAACAATGTGAAATGACAAAAGACCTAGTGGACATATGTGAAATAAAATATGTGTTGTAAGTGTATGTGCCCCCTACAAAACAATCACTACACCCAAAACTATATCTCAGCAAACCAGTCAAATACTGTGTCTTAACAATGTTGTGTATGTGACCGACTAGTGTAAGAGTGTTGTGAGGTGACAGTGGAAACCTGTGTGCTAGCCAAATGTGTGTGTGTTGTTTAGAGATACCTGTACATCTATATGAACCAATGTGAGAGTGTGAGAGAGGGAAACGGAAATTGAAAACGAATACAGAAATGGTGTATAGCCATAAAGAGGAAGATGATGTTAGTGAATGCGAACCCTAGAGTGAGAAATAAGGGTGTTAGGACAGTCGTGCGTGAAAACAGTTGTGCAAAGGTGCTGTGGATGGGTACACATAAACCACACACGTGGGGGGGCTTACATATAACAAAACACTAGGCTATTTGTACATCACGGATATAGTTTTTCATAGTTTTTCTTAGCTTTAATTTGGTTGTGGGTTGTTGTGTCCAAAAAAGCAAAAGCACTACAATGTCACATCTACACACACTTAATATGGGGGATGCTAACACATATACACACACTGATACTAGGGGATGTTAATACATATACTATAGTAGGGACTGCCCTCCACAGGGTTTCACTAAGGGTACTTCCCAACATACACATAATACACATTGATCCCATCACCTTCCTTTATATTCTTTTCTTTATTTTACCCCCTTGTTTTCACTGTTTTTGGTCTTTTCTTAAATCATTTTATTAGTGGGTGTTGTGAATGTCCACCCCCTAAGGATGCAGATTGGATGGACACGGTTTCCTCATGACTATATACACCCATATAAATACTCGGACTTACAATATGTGGTGATGGCATAATCATGTCTGTACGTGTACATGGTTTTAACCACTACATATGGTTACATTACTAGGACCTTGCCAGACTCAATTAACAGTGGACCCAATAAATATTAGAGGATACTGTTCCTCGGGACAGACCTACCTCGGGTCGGAACCCCTCTTCCCATCATATCCCTTGGGGTCCCCCTGGGCCCGGATGGACCCGCTCTCCTCAGAACCTAGAGGATCAGGTTGGGTCTCTACTCCACTGACACAGTAGGTAGTCTATGACACCCCTTTTCTATGATAACAATTATAGCCACTGCTTGGATGATTGGTTCATCCAACGACTACAGCCACTGTACGATATACATACCTATGTACTCATAATAATTGCTGATCTTCTCTTTTGACTTTACAGTTAATAACGGTTACCTGTACACTCTCCTGACGAAGCGACGTTTGATCGCGAAACGCGTTGAGACCTACAAAGTATAATGTAGCCCCCTTAAAGGGCCATACTTTATTTTTGTACTGATGTAATTTTTCTTTATTTTGACTTAAATAAATTGATACTGTTTTAATATGTAAAGTGCCATTATTGGGTCACTGTCTGGATGCGCAGCATCAGCACTGACCCTGGGTGCATACTGTGAGGATAGAGACCGAAAGGCCTATCTCATTCTCTATTTATGTTGAATAGGGATGTTGGCACATACTCCTTCCGATATGTCAATGTAACATGAATATGTGAAGTTCTTTGATAGTATTAACTACATATTTTGTCAGGACTGTTTTTTCAGCGTGTTAGTATAATACACTTTTGGTGCAGTCACCCACCATTTTAATATACTGTATATTAATTAAAGACTTGAAAAATATTTTAAAGGTTTTTGTTTGATTTTAAATAAAGTAAGAAGGGAATACTGCATTTTTAAACGATATTGTTAACATATTCATTTTAAGTGTGCTCCGGACAGATTGGTGTCATCTAGTTTCAGTTATATGGGGGGCTATAACTTAAGTATAAAGTCTACATCGGTGAGCCTAACCACTTTAAGTTTATCAGAACCTCTGCAACAGTTGGAAATGGACCTGCTCCTACAGAATTCTCATGAGTGCTACAGTATTACTTTATTTCCTGCTTTTATTAATGGCCATGGCCGTGTCCTTTACTGCTAACCACTTTTCTATGTGGAACTTTCAGAATACTTCGTTTTAAGAAGGAATACCCTACCTTACAGAAGAAAGAGCCTCCTCCCTCCTTGCTAGAAGCAGATCTCACTGAGTTTGATGTTAAAAATTCTCACTTGCCATCAGAAGTTCTTTACATGTTAAAGAACGTACGGTATGTATGTGAGGACTGTTTGGACTGTTACAGCAGTTCTACTTAATGATTTCTGTGCTGTTTAACACAGAAGGTAATTTGTCTTCTCATTGGGTTACGATTTTTTATTTTTCATATCCCAGGTATTGCATCCATGTAATATAATTAAGTTAAACTAACTTTAATAGATTAAATTAACATCCTTATGTGCCCCTATTCTCAGGTTATGTGCCGATATATATTATTAAATCATCCCCGTTCATTGGTGGAATAGTGGGAGCATAGGCACTTACCTGCCTGTTGATCACCCGCCAACACTAGAGAAGAGGCGAGGAACTTGCTCAGACGCCATCTCGGTTGATGATTGGCTTTACATACGCCTATCACATAAGTTTATCACCTATCCTCTTTCCACTCTAAGAGGATCCTGGACAAGGACCTGTCAGAGGGGGGATGGGTGGACAGGTGAGTTCCTATGCACTAGCAGTTAGGTTTTGGGGGCCGCAAGTGGAGGACTGAGGAGGGCCGCAGATGAACGTCCAAAGGGCTGCAGGTTGGGCACCTAGGATATAGACAGTACTTAGGAGGAGGAAGGGGTGGAGCAAGGAGTGAGACATTCCGAATCTGATGAAAGCTATAAACACTTAGGAGAACTGAGGGGAAGCAGGCAGTGATCAGAGCAAGACACAAAGATGTATAGTTAGAGCAAAAATCTGGTAACATCACATTATAAACATACAGAAATATCTCATAAAGATCTCTGTCTTTGTTGTAGCTAAGGAAAAATAATAAATGTAATGTTTGTTCTGGTGCATTGAGTGCAAAATAGAAGGATTGGTTGTTAAATAAAACTGCTTATTGCACTGAGCACATTGAGCACAGAGAACCGTGATCTAGAGAACGATGTGTTGCTTGAGTTTGGGATGGGGCTGCACTTAAAGTATACTACTGTGTTCAACCTCATGTGCCCTGGAGTAACCCCATTGTCTGCTCTTTCTCCTGTTTTGCAGGGTATTAGGGCACTTTGAAAAGCCTCTATTCCTAGAGCTCTGTAAGCACATGGTGTTTGTTCAGCTTCATGAAGGTGAATATATCTTTCGGCCGGGTCAGTTGGATAACAGTATATATGTTGTGCAGGACGGGATGCTGGAAGTCTGCATACAAGAAAATGTAAGAAATCTTTTTTTTTTTTTTCTTTTTTTTTTTTTTTACAATTAAAGCCAGCTTCTGGAAGCCTTTGTGCCTTTGTTTTTCAGGATGGGAATGAAATGGTGGTGAAGGAGGTGTTAGCTGGAGACAGTGTCCACAGCCTACTCAGTATTTTGGATGTCATCACTGTGAGTTTATTATACCCTTTTTCCATTTACTGCCCTAAGGGAGTGATAAAAGCTGGGTGATTGGAAGCTGAGAGGAGTGATTTCTGTATCCATGCAAGGTGGCCCACTACTAGCCTGACTAGTTTGAAGAAACCAAAAAATAAAAAAGATTATAATGATTTTAGATCTGTCTTTCACCCTTGCTTGTCACCCGTGCGTTTTTGGTTTTTTCCTCATGGGCTACTGCAGAATGTGTTCATCTTGGGGACTTATGTTATCCCATCAGTGGGGTATAGTGTTGTACACTTTCGATGCTCCTTTTCTTGCCATACAGCTTTGAATAAACATATGTTTACTGTTCCTTCTGCTCACAAAGGATTATGTGGAACTTCAACTGTATGATTGTCTTCGTAGACACATCAGGCCCAAGAAGAGTGGTCCCTACACTGTGGGTTTTTTCAGGCCTAAAGCTGGGACACTCGGCTTTCCTCCAGATGGGGGAAGCCCGACCGCGGATCGCTGACATCATCGCACTGCGGATGAGCTGGCCCCATATCAAGCTGGAGCACTTCAACAGGGTTCAACATGTTGGAACTCTGTTCGACTGAGCTCCTTTCAAGCAGATCAAATCGTAGGGCTGGATGGCTCAAATTTTCAATAGATTCAAGCACAATCGGGCTCCATGAACGCGCATAGTGCTCGATTTTATCAGTTGATTCCCAAGCAATTGGTCACCATGCGTGTTCGTGGTAATCAATTGTTGATTGCGGAAATTGGAAGTTCGATCGAACAGGGAACCAACATGTTGGTAAATCCCTGTTCAATTCCATGGGTCCCCATCTTAAGTATCGAACGGGATCGGTTACGCAGAGTGGTGTGCATCGATTCTCCATTAAATCAATAAACACTGGAGCACAGTGTGGTGATGTCATCACGCTGCACTTGAGGGTTCATCGATTGAAAAAAATTTATGTTTGTGCCCACCTTTACTCTCAAACTATTTACAGAAAGTTAATTGTGTCTTGTATTCAAATTTAATTCCTAAATAATTAAGCATCAAGTAATGAACCCTGTACTACCCAGGTGAAATCCTATTCTGCATTTATTTTTCAACAGCAATGTTAAATCTAGTTGGCTACTAGATGATAATGTATTTTCAGTACAAATACTTGCTTCAGGCATTATTGATTGAATAAGGCTGTTTATGTCTATACTTCAGTAGAGTCACATCCCTGTTCTATGGTATACATACCACTGTTTACAGGCCTACCGTCCAGGGAATTTTGGATTATTAGCAGTGGTCAGGTATCCCATGAGGGATCAGCTGTGACAGCCCAAGTCACAGTGCCAGCCTGCATATTCTGCACAATATAGAAATCTATTTACACTCAGCACAACCTCGTTCGTTATTTCTGCCCTGGGGATATTTGTCAAGTTTTTGCTGTGGAAATAATAAATGAAATTGGAGAAAAGCAGTGCTGTGTTATTACCGTCATTCGATGTGCCAGGCTGCTGGTTATATCGAAATTTATATTCCTCAAGGAATAAAACCCCTCGGCTTTTAAAGTGCCTCACTTCCTGTAAATCTGTAATTTATTTCACATTAAGAAAAAAATGTTCTCACTTTTATAGAGGGCTCTTTTATAATATTGCGGTTTTAATATTGTAAACACACTGTGAGAATATAAGGAATTTACACTGCTCTGTAATTAAATTTACTACTTTTGAGCTTGCATGTTGGTATTAACTAGCAGCTGTATTCTATGTCAAATCCTAAGACCCTGTCACCAGCAACACATTTTATAAACAATCTATGCATTTTAATATATGTGCATGTAGTGTGTTTGCATATTATTAAGTTGTAAAAGCTCCTTATGTATACGTTCAGAAGCCCTGAAACCTGGTCTTGTCTACCCAATCCTCAAGTGACACACTAGAGCATTGATGGTGAACTTATGGCACATGTGCCAAAGGTGGCACCCGACAGAGAGGAGGCACTGCTGAGAGCCCAGGATATGTCTACTAGTCTTCAGGCTGTCAGGAATGCTACCTCTCTGATCAAACATGCTGTATGCCAAAACATTGTTTTTATATAACTGAGGGCCACAGCAGGTGATATGTGCACACAGGTAATACATTATCTTCTGTTCCCACAGTGGTTTAAATGTAGTATGGAAGCACCTTTTTTTCCTGGTTTAGAAATACTCAACCTTGACAGATCAAAGAGACATGACAGTTGTAATTTTTGCATTTTTTCGGCTCCTACCTAACATTATGATGACATTTGTATATACTAGTATGTGCCTGTAGTCAGGATCTATTGATTTAGACATACAGTTTACCCATAAGGTAACTCTTGGATGCTTTGACCGAGTACCCTGGGTTAATGTCCTGATTACTGTAATGTAGAAAATATTCATAAAGTGAAGATGCAACCTACATTTTTTTTTATTTTTATAAATCATCTTTATTGAGAACAAAAGGCAGATATGATACATAGACAGGAACGAATGCGTTCAATGAAAAGAGGCATTCTCCATTTTCAATTTACATACAAACAAGGTATCAACATCTGAAAAACAGTACAGAATATAAAATCTAACTCAACACATATATAAACCAACATCCAGTCAACCGTTCACCACACTTCTCCCCTTGTCACCCTTTAGAAAAGATGAGAAGCTATAACATATGGTAGCCCACTGACTGTCTTCCCTCAACCCCCCCCCCCCCCCCCCCCCCCCCCCCCCCCCCTGCCCATATTAGAATTATGGAAAATAGAACCTCTTTATAGATTGTCGCTTGACTGTAGCGACCTGTTTAACCCCAGACCTCCCACTGGCAAGGGTACCTCCAATGGTCCGAGAGATCCCCGAACTTGTTCTTCCAGATACCACTTTGTGTTACAAAATGCCCTCATTTGAATTCAAATGGAGAAAGGCCTTCCATGCCGCAAAGAACCTGTCTATGGCTTTCGGGGATGCGTTCAAGACCCGTATTTTCTCCATGGTAAGCAACTGGCGAAAGTACCCCTTAAGATCTGACAACGTGGGAGGGGCTGGGTATATCCACTGCTTCAAAATGGATTTCTTGGCCACCAGAAAACACATATGAGCAAAGCGGGGAATCGCCACTGATCTAGACGCCACCGATGCTCCATGCGGTAAATCCACCACCTGGGGAGGGACATGTAATAACAATAAAGAAGGCTGCAGGTCCAAAGTGCGTTTGGTAACCATGTGCACGTACTGAACCACCTTTCGTAAGAACCCTTGGATCTGATCACAGGACCACATAAGGTGATCAAAATCTGCATCAGGCTGAGAGCATTTGGGACAAGCTTGCAGCAGCGTGAGTGGGCGCCTCAATTTGCTAGCCGTGTTGTGAGCTACATAGGCCCTATGCACAATTTTAAACAACATTTCACGCCAGGACTCGCAAATCATGAGCTGGCGTACCTTGAGCCAGCCCCTTTCCAGGAGTTCTTCCACCTCATCCCCCGGGAGGTCCAGGAGTCTAGCCCAGGCTTTGACATTGGACCATGTTGCCAGATCACTCGTTTTATGACCCTGGAGGTACTGACATATGTCCGATAGTGACTTTCTGCTCGGAAACGGGATTAGGAGATTACGCAGTGCTGGCGCCAGTGTTATACCCCCCCCCCTCCCCCCTCGGCTCCAAGGGACCTCATAAAAGCCCTCAGCTGGAAGTAGCAGATAGTGTGAGAAGCCGGGATCAAATATTTTCTGTGGATACTAATAAATGACACCAATCGTCCCTCTGGATCCAGTACCTCACCCAACAGTGACCATCCCCGTCCCTCCCAGCTCCTGAGGAGCCTATTGGTGTAACCTTCCCGGAAAACCGGGGATGTATGAAGGGGCAGAAGGGGGCTTAAATACCCAGGGCTGTCCAACCACTTGCGAGTGTCACGCCAGGCAATCACCGTGTCCTGCACTAGAATATGCTGTCTGATCAATGGGGGCAACTGGGGTAACGGAGAATGAAGGACACCCATCAGGGACCACGGCTGCACAATCTGAGCCTCCAGCTCACAATTGGTATAATACGATGTGGTCCCAATCCAATCCCTTACGTGTCGTAAAAGGCATGCCAGATTGTAACCCCTGACATTCGGTAGGTTAAGCCCCATCTCCGACACCGGCATCTGGAGCTTCCACAGTGCTATCCGCGGCCGCTTGCCTTGCCAAATAAATTTAGTGATGGCCAAGTAGAATTGTCGGACATCCCTATGCTTTACCAGCACAGGTAACGTCTGGAGGGGGTACAATAAGCGGGGGAAGCTAACCATCTTAATCAGATGACAGTGCCCCACTACCGACAAAGGGTTGGGACTCGGGCCTATCAGAAGGAACTCACTTTTGGCAAGAGATCATCGACAAATAATGCTGTTTTCAGTACCTGATTCCCAATGCGTACACCATCAAAGCAGCCAGAGGTTTCCAGCGCCTGAGCTAACGGCTCTAAAGCCAAGTTAAAAAGCAGTTGTGATAAGGGGCAGCCCTGGCGCGTCCCTTTTTCCAGGGGAGACGGATGATATATGACACCATTGAGGGATATGCTTGCCTGGGGCGTGTCATATAACGTATCAATGAAGGACAGGAACACACCCTGGAAACCCATACCACGTAGGACCAGCTTCAACCATCTCCAATCCACATTATCGAAAGCCTTTTCAGCATCCAGGGTTAGTACTGCCCCGGTATGCTGGTGAGGCCCCAGGAGGCGGTAATGTTCTAGCACTACCAGTAGTTTGCGGATATTAGTAACTGCTTCTCTCCCCTTTACAAACCCCACCTGTGCTGGGCCAATCAATGACGGCAGAATGTCAGCTAGCCTGTCCGCCAAAATTTTAGAGAGGTACTTCATGTCCTGATTAATGAGGGAGATGGGGTGGTAAGATCCCGGCTCCAGGGGGTCTTTACCCGGTTTCGGGAGTAATTTAATATATGCCATTTTGCCCGACGCAGGATACACCCCGGTCTGCAGGATATGATTATAAAGACCAGTCAATGTAGGGCCCACCTGTGGGCACAGGTGCTTAAAAATTCGTTGGTAAAACCATCAGGGTCTGGCACTTTGCGAGTGGCGGAATTGTTGATGACCCTGGTCACCTCCTCTTCAGTCACTGCGCAGTTGAGCAGACTCAACTGTTCAGGAGTCAGGGAAGGGAGCTGGGTCTGAGATAACAGCGAAGCACCTTCCCACTCTGAATCTGCATTACGGGCGTAAAGATTTTTATAAAACTGCTCAAATATACCAGCAATGTCAGCGGAGCTCGTGGCGATCCTGCCCGTATGATCCTTTAAGGCTTTAACCCTGCACGCCGGCCGGGCCCCCCTTGCTAAATTTGCCAACAGGCTCCCCGATTTACCCCCAAACCTATAGAAATGTGCATCTCTCCCCACCCTGTCCTGCTTGTCAAGATACTCTTACCATGCATCACACTCAGCTTTGGCATTAACCCAGCTTTCACGGTTCCGGTCAGACATATCCCCAATATAAATCAAGTAAGCCATCCTAGCTTTTTGGCAGGTTTCCAAATACTGGGATAGGAGGCGCTTTTTGGAGGTGGAGGAGAAAGCCAGGATTTTGCCTCGGAGCTCCGCCTTAGCTGTCTCCCAGTACAGAGGGACATTTGTTTTATGTTGGCTATTATAAAAATCGTATTCGAGCCACTAGCCCTGAAGCAGGGTCTGGAATAAGGGGTCCGCCCCCAAATAGGAGGGAAAGCGCCACACAAAAGACTGCACCTGGGCAGGGCCCAGGCGGAGCACTGCCACCACCGGGGCATGATCTGAGATCACCATAGGGGTTATGGTAGCCGATTTTATAGAATGCAATAGGGGACGACTGACCAGAACCGAATCAAGCCTAGACAGAGAACCATGTACCAAAGAACAATGACTAAAATCACGCTCAAATGGATGCAGAAATCGCCAGACATCCTCCAAGGCGCAAGCCGTGGCAAATGTCCCAAAATCGGCATCCTGTGGAGACCCTGAGGCACTAACCGTCTGAGGCTGCCTCCTGTCTTCAGCTGGAGACTGGACCGCATTAAAGTCCCCCCCCCCCACCACCATCGCTGCAGTGGGGTGAGAGCTGGGTTTTTGGCGCGCCATGTCCGCATAAAATGTATTGGGGGCATTAGGACCATAAATCCCATAGATAGTTATCGGCTGGGGTGAAGCATCCAGTGTAACAAAAGCCCATCGACCATCTTTGTCATCACAGCCTTGATCCAAAATGCGGTGGGTGAAGGACTTATGAATGAGCAGGAGCACCCCTGCCTTGCGATTCCCCACTGAGGCTCCAATGACATGGCCCACCCAAAGTTTATGCATAAGCCGGTATTCCCCAGGGCGGAGGTGTGTCTCTTGTAGTAGGGCCACCATAGTGCACAATTTTTTAAGATGCCGCAAAACCTTGGTGCGTTTGTTAGGGGTCCGAAGAACCTTTGACATTCCAGGTTGTTATGGTGACACAGTCATCACGTACAGTGTTACTCAATCATAGGGCATGTAGAGGTGAAGAAAAGGCAATATCCATACAGGAGGAGGGCTTGTGTCCCAATGCTCCGCCTCTATCCTGTAGTGACAGGCGGGGAATTGAGGGGGCTGTGTGGCAGGCAGCGGTGGCAGGGTGTGGCGAGACTGGACCAACTTTGAAAAGGCAGGAGGCAAGAAAAATAACGAAAAAAATAAAACAAAACAGCAAAACGCCAGCAGGGACACCGATCCACGTTACCCCCACCCAACTTGAAAGTCCAAAGCAGGGACTCTCTTTTTTCCCAATGCGAATCTCCCATCTGCAAGGGAGCTACAACCCCAATGTGCAAAACATTTGAAAGGTGCTCCATCCACTTGTAAACGGATTCCTCATAGGAACTATCAGCCGCGGCCATACCGCTAACAGGAAGCTGCCTCATTCCGGTGGGGCAGGTGAGGATGATGCCTCGCCAGCGGGCAGGGAGGATGACCCTGGCTTGGGTGAAGAGTGATGGTGGAGACAGCGTTTGGCCCCCTCCGGATCAGTAAATGTGGAGATTTTCCCATCAGGGAGGATGACACGCAAGGTTGCCAGGTACTGCAATGCAAATCTCCATCTACGGTGCACCAATTCACTACACACTTCTGAGAACGCCCGGCGTCGCTTGTTCACCTCAGCTGAGTAATCAGCGAAAAGCAAGAGCTTGTGACCATCCGTCACCATGTTACGTTGGGCTCGGTATGCTTTCAATATATCAGACTGGTCATTAAAGTCCAGATATCGGATTATAATCGGGCGTGGGGTGGATCGATTAGCCTGAAAGGGTCCCAGCCCGTGCGCCCTTTCCACCCTGCATGGTTTTGGCAGCCCCAGGGATTCGGGAATCCGCTTCTGGCAGAAAGTAAGTAAATCTGCAGCCTTGTATGATTCTGGCAGGACCACCCCCCTTAAATTGTTGCGACGAAACCTGTTTTCCAGGTCGTCATTCTTGGCCACTACCATCTCATGGGATTTCTGGAGCGCTGTATGAGCCACTTGTAAGGTGTGCAGGGCAGATTCATTGTCACTCACCCTGGATTCCAGATCCATTAGCCTGGTAGAGTTGGCCTCGATCTCATGCTGCATCTCCAGCAGGGATTGAGCAAAAGTGTGCTGCAGAGTTGTGAGCAAATCCATCCTTCAGGTTTTTAGCCACTGCAATAGCCAGTTTCTTGTAATGTATTTGCTGCACCAGCGTGCTGGGAGCCTCATCCTCCAAGCGCTCATCTTCACTGTATGCTGCCATCATGTCTGCTGCCGCCGCCGCCATCTTGGCTCTGGCATGTCTGCCTGATTTGCGCTCCTGCACGCTCTTTCCCTGCGCGGATCGCGCCAAAAAATGATCCATCCGACTCCCCCGATCTGCTGCCCGGGTGTGGAGGGTGTCAGGGCTGGTGATTAGCGATGGCAGGCCGGGTATGCTGGTGGAGGGATGGAGCTGCCTCACACTGCGGCTCTTCACATTGGGCGCCGGGACCGGAAGTGCAACCTACATTTTAAACCACTGTGGGAACAGTTGGTGTTATTAGAAACTATTGGTCACTGCCCCCATTATTAGAATCCATTGGTCACTGTTGGTGTTATTAGAAACTACAGAAAAGGCCTACAAAGGCAAAGCTGTCATCTGTTCCAACCCTTTATCATTATGGCAGGATTGGTGCAGTAAACTTAGGTGGCATTTTTTCTTACCCTGTATGTTTTTGTCATATTTTGTACATTAGGGACACCCGGCTCCCTACAAGACAGTTTCCGCAAGAGCCGCTACAGCTTCCACTATCTTGAGGCTTCCTGCTAACGCTTTTCAAGATGTATTTGCAAAATACCCCGAGACCCTTGTGAGGGTAGTGCAGGTAAGTGGGATTTAATCAAAATAATTCCAGTGTAATATTTTACAGATTTAAAAACCTACATCAAATCTAAATGTCATATTGTTTTTAATACATGCATATTTTTTTTCTACAGCTGGCAGTTGTACATCAAATTCTCTTTATATTTACTTAACTTCCAGACTGGTAGGGAGGGGCAGCACCCTGAACCAAGCAGGACTGCTATTCTTTGCAATGACAGTATTTTGAACTGCTTTAAAGTGGATGTATACCCAAAGTCTAAAAAATGTGTAAAATGTATTTACCTCTGAGCTGGTATGATTGTGGTGTAGCACTCCACAATTCCCCAAAAATATACTTGCCTGCTGTTGCCTGGAATAGTATGAGAGATTCAATATTTATTTGCCAGCTTCTGGAGTTAATTCCGAGTGGAATATCGCGAGTGGCCACTGGGGTGTTTATAATTTTCTATGGGAAAATACGTTCCATTCCGTTTAATGAAGAGCCCAGATTAAAATTTACCCGTTTTTCTCCGCGGTGAGTTCAGGGGGGTGCTGCACACTAAGACAGGCAGAGAGGAGGGGCTGTTAGGGATCTTCCTAAATTACTCCTTACAGGTAGTTTTTTTTTTATTATTATTTTTATTTTTTGTATGTTTTCCTCCCTATTATGGGAACTTCTAGTGCCATTCATAAAATAATCAATTTCTGATGGTAGATCTGCTTTAAAGTAGGGGAAAGTGCAGAGTGACCTCATCATTCTACTGATTCCTTTTAGGTAAATTATGAGATTTAAGTGCTGTGCTGACTATGGCTCCAAAACAACTTTCCAGATAGGTGTTTACTATTGGCATCATTTATGTGATGGAGGGGGGAGATTATACTTCTAGAGGGTGCTTGCAGGTTCAAGAACTTTGTTTTTTTTTTACTTCCTTTTGGTTAGAATAGTCATCATGTTTAAAATGAAATAGAATGAGTCTGTTGTTATAGAATGGATAGACTACATCCTCTGTGATATTACTGGTCTCTAGTAAATGGATAAATTGTGAAGTCCCCAGGATGTTTTCTGTGCTATCACCGGTCTCTAGTAACTGCATAGAATGCATTCCCCATGAGTCACTGGTTGAATAAATAGTCTTTATTCTCTCTTTCTGTAGAAAAGAGATGGGCTGCATTCTCTGTGATGTCACCAGTCTCTAGGGAATGGTTTTTGTAGTGAAGTGACTTTTTTTGATCTATTATCTTTTATATTTTTTTGACAATTAACTGTTCATTAAATGATAATTTTTTTTGTTTGACAGATTATAATGGTCAGGCTGCAGAGAGTTACATTCTTGGCATTGCATAATTATCTGGGTCTTACCACAGAGCTTTTTAACTCGGTGAGTATTTTTTTCTTTACACTTACTTATTTGATTCATACAAATTATTAGCTAGCTATAAGTAACACTTTTGGGACTAATAATGTAACATACAGTGCATGTGGAAAGTTTTCACAGCACGTTCCCTTTTCCACATGTTGTTCTGTTACAGCCTTATTCCAAAATATTCATTTCAATTTCATTATTCAATTTTCTCTCAAAATACACAGACCCCATAATGACAATGTAAAAAAATTAACTTGAGGTTTTGGCAAATTTAAAAACTAGAAAATCGCACATACAGAAGTATTCACAGCCTTTGCTGAATACTTTTGTTATGCACCTTGGGAACAATTACAGCCTCAAGTCTTTTTCTAATATGATGCCACGGGCTTGGCATACCTATAGCCAGTTTCCCCCATTTCTCTTTGCAGCACCTCTCTCTATAAATGTTTAATAAAATTGAAGTCTGGGCTCTGGCTGGCCACTCAAGGACATGCAGAGTTGTCCTAAAGCAATTCCTTTGATATCTTGGCTGTGTGCTTAAGCTAGCCATACATCTGAGATAAAAATTAGGATCCATTAAAACAGACCAATGTATCCCGACAGCGGTATCGGTTTGGATCGTAATATTCGGCAAAAACGCTACCACATTGAAAATCCAATTTACGATCGTAAATTTTTTTTTTTACGAGAATGTCATTGAAATTAATTGACGTTTATATCTACATATACATTTACGTTTATATACATCTCAATATATATATATAATATACACATATACATATACAAAAGTATAATTACGATCTATTAATCATAAAATAAACAATAAAACTTTTAACCCTTTCTCTGGTCTGTTCACGTTTTACATTTATTAATATACACACATATAAACACTGAAAGATTGCTTCTACTTACGTAGGCGACATGCTGACATGCTGTTTAGCCACCATGTCAGTGTAAGCAACATGCCGGTGCCGGAAGTTTTAATATGCTAATGTTCCGCATCGGCAGTAATTGGTTGCTAAACACTATGAAAACACTATGGGGTTTCCCGATGTTGCCAGACCAATTAAAAATTTTGAACATGTCCAGTAAATTACGATCGGAAAAAAACGGCAATTACGATTGTAATATATCGGTTGTACCATGTGGACATGCGCGGATTTCAGGACGATAAAATGCTTTCATTGGTCTGTTTTAATGGATCCTAATTTTTATCTCGGAGTGTATGGCCAGCATTAGGGTTATTGTCCTGAGAGATAAACCGTCACCCCAGTCTAAGTTCAAGATCACCTTGGAGCAGGTTTTCATCCAGGTTGTCTCTTTACATTGCTGCGGTCACCTTTCTTTTAACCTTCTGGACGTTCAGCCCAAATTAACTCGTACAAGTAAGTAAGCATTGTGTATAAGATCCTTAAATTGTTGCTGATACAGGGTAGCTCTAGTTCTGTGAAAGTCCTGTACCATTCTTGATTAGAAAGAATATTCTAGCACATCTGTGTATACTGATATAGGACTACTATATTACCCCCCTTGTCTGCGAAAACCCTAATTCTAGAGAAAGTACCTCTGTTTCTTCTTGGCTTAACTGATACTGGGACAAATGTATGACTGTTTGGGAAGCCATGTGTGTTTCACTAAGTATTGGTCTTAGAAGAGGTACTTTCTCTAGGATTAGGGTTTTGCCCTTCATGCTACTCCCTTGAGTTAAAAATACAACTAGGATCCAACAATGTCTAATTATACTTATCTCTAGACAAGCGGAAGAAATGAGAGAATCCCCTTCCTTAGGCCCTTTTTGGTGTGGATATGGGGCGATCAGTGGGCTGTTGGCCCTCATTGAGAAGCAATCTTTTGGTTGGACTGTATAAATTGGTGAGTGAGTGGTGACCCTATTTCTGTCCTGAAGACAATAGCCACGGATTTATGCTGATGATGTCACATTTGGCCCCACAGATCCAACTGTACGTGTACAGCCTGAAGCAGCCACCACTTTGTACACATACATTTCTCATGTATATATATAATATATGTAATACATATATTAGGAATATGAACAGGATAAAGAGCGAAAAAACTGTTTTATGTTTGTAATTGATTATATGTTCATGAGAAATGTATATCTGTGTGGACCCAATAAATGTCCATAACATAAACCCATATTGCTAATCTCTAACCTGAATTCTTTCTGGATTCACTGTATATTGATAAAAATATGAGGACTGCAATAACCGGCATCAGATGTGTGTTCACTTTTAACTTTTATACTTGGAACTGGTTGAGAAATAATACACGGTAAACTATTAGAATGACAGCCAGGCAGTTGCCGTTTCTAGAGGTGTTTAGCAATGGACAGAATTCCTGTATGATACATTTCTGATCTGACCACACAGTCTGGTTTGCCACGCTGTAGTAATGAATGTTCCTGAACAAGACCGTTTTTCTGCATTATGTGTGACTTTTCTGGCATTCAGTCCCATGCTTGCTCTAAAAATGGCATAGAAGCCAATTACAGCTCCACAAATAGATGAGACATCTGGCCTCAGGTAGCGGAACAATTGATTGAAAGGGTCTTTTATTTTATTTTAAGCTTGTACACAGCCCCGGTTTCACACTTCGTAAACAAGTGGTATAATTTTTCGTACATTTCACATCAAGAGCCCTTCTTTGTTGTCTCTGACCAAAGGTAATCCATGAGGTTGTTTACATGTTCTGCGATATTTATTTTTTCCATAACCTGGTCTGGTTATAGGCTTGGACTTATCATACACAGGTAAGTTACAGGAAATCCTAGGGCCAGTACCGTGCTTTTGCTCAATAGACCTCTTATAGTCTATCCCCCCCAAATGCCTGCACAAGTTTGCAGGTGCTTGCAGAGAGGAGTGCCCGGTTGTAAATCTAGACCATGTAAATCTAGCCTTAAAGACCAGAGCTGCTTACAATTTAAATCAGTTGATACAATTTAATGTTGCTCAGTAACCTAAGGCTTTTCAGCTCCATGTGTTTTGATGTTGTTGTTTGATGTTGTAATACTGAAGGTTTGTCTGCTCTGTGATAGTTAAAAACAGTAATTGCAATTGCAAATATTTTACAGTGCATCTGGACGGTAATCAGCGCATCACTTTTTGCACATTTTGTTATGTTACAAGCTTATTCCAAAATTGATTAAATTCAATTCAGTTGATTGGACATGATATGGAATAATGGATAAGGTCCCACAGTTGACAGTTAATGTCGACACAAACCATCAAAGCATTGAACTCTTTGGTGTAAATGCCAGGCATCACGTTTTGGAGGAAGCTCATTACCTGGCCAATACCATCCCTACAATGAAGCATGGTGGTGGCAGCATCATGATGTGGAGATGTTTTTCAATTGACAGTGAATTGTGAGACTAGTCTGGATAAAAGAAGAGATGTCCTGGATGAAAACCTGCTCCAGAGCGCTCTTGAACTCAGACTGGTGTGTGACGGTTCATCTTGCAGAACAACGACCCTAAGCACACAGCCAAGGTATCAAAGGAGTGGCTTAAGGACAACTCTGTGAATGTCCTTGAGTGGCCCAGCCAGAATCCAGGCTGGAATCCAAATGAACATCTCTGGAGGGATATTAAAATCCAACCTGATGGAGCTTGAGAGGTGCTGCAAAGAGGAATGGGCGAAACTAGCCAAAGATAGGTGTGCCAAGCTTGTGGCATCATATGCAAAAAGGCTTGAGGCTGCAATTGCTGCCAAAGGTGCATGGACAAAGTATGGAGCAAAGGCTGTGAATACTTAGGAACATGTGGTTTCTTCACTTTTAATAAGTTTGATGACATCTCAAATAAAAACGTTCACATCATGGGGTGCTGTGTGTAGAATTCTGATGGAAAAAAATAATAGAATTAATTTTGAACTAAGGCTTAGCATAAAAAAATTTGGAAAAAATTATGCGCTACAGTGTGATGTGCACAATTGTACGGGTGCTCAGATGGCTTTAAGATAACGCCCTCATGATAACTCTTTTGAGGGAAAGCTTGCAAGACACCCGGCGAATGCCTCATGTTCTGTTCACCAGGTGGCTGTTCTTCTAATTGATGCATGGTGTTTTCATTCCTACATTGTGATCTGTAGGAAAGCCAGGCCATACCCTTGTTGTCAGTAGCAAGTCTGACCTCTGGGACAGGAAACAGCAAAGCAGTCAGGCGACAGGTCTCCTCTCTATCCACAGAAGAAGACCAAACCGATAAGGCAGAGAAACCTGCAGATTTTCAGCCAGATCAAGATCCAGGGATGCTTGGTAGGTGTATGTCTCTATATTCTGAAAGAGTTGTCTGGGTTCCTTGTGAACCACAATTGCATGTGGTGTGTTACAAGCATACCTGTCAACATCATTGTCCCAGAATTCTGGAAAAATACAAGAAGTGACTCCTCTGGTATCGAGAGGCCACCCTTCCATTTAGTTGTGGGCTGATTTAGCAGGGAGAGAGCTAATGTCCCACCCCACACATTATCAGCACAAGCGTGGTGGGATTAAGTGAAATCCGCATTTGGCTAGGAAAGCCACATAAAAGACATGACTTTCCCAGGCAAAACGTGAAAGTTGACAGGTATGGTTAAAAGTGCTAGAGGTTTATTGTAACTGGACTGTTATAGGTATATTTGAAAGAACTGTGCTGTTAAATTAGAGTATTATTGAATATTTCCATTATTATTTTTGTATGATTTTTGATTGCTGTACATATTTTTGATTGTATTTATATGGGTGTTTTTCTTTCTATTATTACATTGGTAGGCATGCAGTTCTGTGATTCTGTCACAGAGTGGAAACAGTCCTTACATTACTAACAAATTGTGGCGGGATCTGCGGGAAGCGGTAAAGCAGAGTGTAATTACTAAGGGCTTTGGTTAGAATGATGCAATGCTTTATCATTCTAACCAAAGCCCTTCGCAATTCTGTTGTTAAATGGTTGAACCTGAGATTAGGGAGCCTCAAAGCAATCTACTTCTGCTGTGCTGTCCCTTTGCTAACCCGTGGGGTCTATAAATCCCTTTTATGCAGTCAATGGTTTCGTTTAAACCAATGCAGGTGATAATCGAGACTTGCCAACGAGCTAAACATCAAGCATATGTACTTATTACAATGATTACTGTAGACCCAATTAGCCTTTTGATTCATGTTCTAATGGGAATATTATTAAAAACAGTGTGACCGAGAAGGGCTCATTAGTCCTCTTTCTCATTTTACTGTCTAGTCATAGAGTTGGCTGGAAAGCAGTTAAATAAGTCCTTGTAGGTATCACTTGACAGGTCTCCTGATTTGCCAGGCGTCTATGTACTTACAATTTGCTTCATAACTGAATGGACAGAAACACAAATACATGAATAAGTAAATAGTTTTCATATATGTGCTGTATTTCATCTGCTTATTTGGCAGCTGCCTGCAATACAGCTTCACGTTAAATGAAACCAAACACATTCCTTCTTGTTTAACCATTTTAGGTTTAGTTCTAAGGTCCATCCGTGCCTGTCATTTCTATTGAGCAATCTGTGCCAATCTGTAATGCCTATAAAAACCTAAATCAACATCTGTATCTGTCAGGTCTATAGAGGAAGAGGCCATTTTTGTAGCTTGTTACAGCATAGTGAGAACAGCTGTTCTTACAATGAAAAAAAAGTGACACACGATGGGAAGTATTTTTAGAGTTGCAGCAGTAAATGTGTAACCCAGCAGTGTCAAACGTGATTGTAGAACATGAAGCAGGTTTTCTGGAAGTGAAAATGCGAAAGGTAAGGTGTTACTGAATGATGCTGTCTATGTGTGTATGTTTCCCTTACCTAGTATAGAAAAATCAAAACAATCATATTGTTACTAGGAAGGAAGGAATATATATATTTACACATACATAATTATTGAAATCAATGATCGATGAAATGCATAAATTGAGTTAAAATTAGAAATTTCGACTTAAAGCGGACCTACCACGTTGTAGGTCACTTTTGCCATATCGCTCAGGCTGCCAATAGATAGGGCAATCACTATCCAAACAAGAAAAAACAAAAAAAAATCTTACGCAGGAAAGACGTTTCTCCGTGGTAGCAACAACCATGCTTGTGACGTTGCGCCATGGCGCCAAGGCGGTGTAGAGCGAGACTGCGGGAATCAGCTGTGAGCTGGGCGTCCCAAATGCATGACTCTGCCTCTGTGACGCCACATCACAGCGACTTCACAGCCCTGTCTGTGTGCTGTGTGCTCTCCCCCTCCCTCCCTCCTCCCTCCCTCTCTGTCTCGAGTCATGGAAGTGTCAATCTGTGAGGTGATTGTCGGGACAGAAGTGTAGGGAGACATTGCGGGAACTGCAGACAGAGACGTAATCAAGATTACTATATATCACCCAGAACCCATTCATGTCTGTCCTCATCTCAATATACATGATCTGGATGAATGAGAAACCCCTCCCAGGACATGGAAGTGTTCTTGTGAGGGGATTGGGGGGAAGTTGTTATGGAAGACATGTGGGACTGCAGCAGAGGATTTTCGCGGTCCTACCTCACCTCTCTGGTAATATAGATATGTGAATTACACCGTTAACCCGTCATGTCTGTCTCCTCTCCATTATACCATGATTGGAGAATGAGACCTTCCCAGACATGGAAGTGTCATCTGTGAGGTTATTGTCGGGAAGTGTAGAGGAGACATTGCTGGGACCGGCAGGCAGAGGAGGTAATACGATTATTTTATAAACCTAAGCAGAACTCTCCTCACCTAACTGTGTGCCCCCCCCCCCAAAAAAATAAAAATTTTTTTTTCAGGTCAAACCAATATCAACATGCACACTTTTGAAACCCTTCACCATAGTGATTGGCTCGTGTAACCCCATTGCCCGTGTCACCCTTTGCCCGTGTCACCACCATGCCCGTGTCACTTTGCCCAATGTCAACTTTGCCGTGTCACCATTGCCCGTGTCACACCATTGCCCGTGTCACCACCTATTGCCCTGTCACAACCATTGCAAGTTGTCACCTTTCCCCGGGTCACCACCATTTGCCACGTGCAACCACTTTGCCCGTTTTCCCCACCTTTGCCCGTGTCACCACCTTGCCCGTGTCACCACCATTGCCCGTGTCACCATTGCCCGTGTCACACCATGGACCGTGGCACCATTCGCCCCGTTGCAGTGGTTTTTCAGCAGCAGGAAGTGGGGAGAGGTGAGAGCCGCCTTCTGTGCTGCTGATCGGTGACACATGCGCCAATCATCCAAGCCGGAGAGGCGAACATTCGACCATATGTCACGAAAAATGCGCGAACGCGGAGCATGCGATGTTCGCCGCGGATAGTCCGCGGCGAACAGTTCGGGCCACACTATTCACCACCACTTTCGTCTCCAATCTTCCTGTGCTCTTTACAGTTTGTCTCCTTTAGCTTTACTCCTGTTCTTCCATGCAAACTGCAGCAAATGATCTATGGAACGACCAGAAATGTCATCCATACAACCCTTTGGGATTGGTAAATGTAGGCCGGGGAGGGAACCTTGTTAATGTTCACAGAATGGGCGGAAGTGGTTCAGGCTGCCAGTACTTAAGATGGGGCCTGAGGGAATGAGGAAGTGGAAGATTGAAGTACCTTTTTTTTCTCTGTAGCCAGTTTCACGGTGTAACTGATTGAAAGGGGTGTGTTAATATTCCGTGTATGTATGTGGGGGATTTTTTTTTTGTTTACTTCCGCTTTAAGCATTTTTTACTTGCGTTTGAACAAAATGTATGCAAAAATTACATATCATCCAGAAATACTTTCTTTTTTGTTGTCTATCCTCAACCCCTCTCTACATCTCCAGCGGGTTTGGAGATGATATCATGCTCAGGGGCTTTACAATTAACTCACAAATTGGAACTAGTTAAGTTTTCAAAAAACAATTTCACCAACTCTAATTACAAGCTAGGCTAAAAGATTCTGAGAAGTGATCTCTTATCTTTCCTATGCTCCCTGCTCTGTACTAATCCATACAACGTTTCTATCAGTAATGGTCCCCATACACCTTTAGATTTCTCTGTCAGATATTCTTAAGCTGTCCTTTTGTTTTATATAATGGGACTTTTTGTTTTATATGAGGGACTTTCTAAACAATCAAGTCTACCTGTGTTCAATCGCAGAGGACCCAGAACTACATGGTTGTTTTTAGATCTAAAGGATATATGACAGAGAGATCTAAAGTTGTATGGCCAGCTTAAGTCCTCATTAACCTACTGTTTTTCTGTTGTACTTTTAGACCCCAGCAAATTCTCCGCCAGTGATGGATCCAGCACTGGTCATAAGAGAAGTCGCTCATCTTCCAGTCTAGCTGAAACCCCAGGTGAGCAAAGCTGCAGTGATTTGTCAAATGTTTGGACAAAACAAACTGCTATTAGGTTCTGCAATTTTTTTTCCTTGTTTTTACAAAGTTTGGTAGTTTAAACAAAATTACTAGCCTTGCTGAAGCATCCCCAGATCACCACTGATCCTTTTCCATATTTTACATAAGACATTGTGGGATGTAAGCTTCCCTGGGTCTCCATCTAACCATAAGACAATAAGGTTTTGAGGAAAGCTAAAAAGATTTCATGTGGTCTAGCACGACTCTTTGCTCCTTACAGATGAAGAGTTTTTTCTGGCTTTGCATGACTTTAGTCTAAACCCTCTAGGAGTTTTGCCCGTAGCATGCTTTTAAAAGAATGTAATGTTGCAATGTAATCCGCCACAATTCTGTGCCCTCCTTTCTCCCCCTTCACGTCATAGATGGGGCTGAAACATGGAGGTCAATGGATGATGCAGAAGAGGTGAACTCTAAAAATATTTGCAAGTCAGTCGATATTCACAATCCCCACAGACTTGCTGGGGATAATCGAGTTTGCGCATAACTTTCCCCAATCTACACTCTGAGCAGACACCCAGGAGGTTAACTACGGGAGCTTGTTTGAAAGTTCTAGGTGTGTACTTCACCACAGTCTCACTGTATTTTAAGTTCCTTTGATGTCAGCCTATGATGTCACACTCAAATGAGTTTCCAATCATCCTGCCAAGTGCTTTTACACCCTTTGCCAGATTGAAGCTTTGCTGTCCCCAGTGCCTGTTGATTGACTTGTTGAATCCTGATGCTCACTTGTCTCATTAAACCTATGATTTTGTCTTTAATTTCCTCTCTCAAAACTTCTTAACCAGTTTTGTCATGTGCAATACTTCTCATTAAATTCAACAACTACCTTTGACCTACTGCTGTCAGTGTTTTGCCATCCAACTATTCACATTGCAGGGGGAGATGAAAATGAAATCAGTGGTATTTCATGATTTTCCTCATCGAAAGAGGTGACCAATACCTCAAAAAAAGAGAATGAGGTGTTCTCGTGTAGAAATGTATCCCCTCTGGCGACAAAATTAATTCTGGGGAAACAAAGTGCTACAGAAAATGTATTCAGTTTGTATTTACTGATAGATCTGCACTATTCCCCACCCCCTGCACATTTGAGGCATCTGCTATCCCTATAACAAGCATTTTTTGTAGATGCAAGGACTATGAAAATACTGTATGTATCAAACTCCAGCTTGTCTCTCCCTTTCTCTTCCATAGCCACCTTCCAACTCTCTAATAATGAGGGGTGAGCCAAGATGCTGAGAGAATGACATCATATTTTTGCTGTAAATTGCATCACAGTGGCTTCAACCATATGCTCATTTGCTGTTTGATTGTTAGCGGTCGGGACAGCACCATCTCGTCCAGTGCTGCTACTGCTACTATAGCACTGGACTAGATGGTGGCGTCCAGTACACATCGGGGCTCCGGCAGCGCATCATTACAGTTTTGCAATGTCCCGGTGTCCCCGATGTGACATGGCTGCCAGCTCCTCGGTCTCTTCTTCCCCCCCTCCGTAACATGAGGGAGGCGGCGGGAAATTATAAAGTACATTGCATGAAATCAGTTTTCTTTGTAGAAAACTGATTTAAATGTGCTTCTATGTAAGAAATATCGCCAGAATAAAAAGTCTCTGGTGCCCCAGATGTGCCCATTTGCAGTAACCCTATCTTCCCTGGTGTGCTTTTACCACATCCATCACTCCAGGTTAGAGAGGGTTAACTGCAAATGGGCACATCTGGGGCACCAGAGACTTTATTTGGGCGAGATTTAGTACATAGCAGCAAAGCTTTGTGCCCTGATTTTTGTGTTTTCTCATGAATTTTATTTAAAAAAAAAATATATATTTTACATAATTGTTTGTTTCAAACATTATTATATTAAGGATGTCTATTAGACCCTTGTACGGAAATATTTTGGGAAGTTACAGGCTTACAACATAAAGAAATATTTACCATTGAAGTCTATGGTGCTCTTTTGGTACAGAAATCTGGACCTCAGCAGTGCGCTAGGGAGGTTAATACTAGAGTGTCTAAAATCTGGCCACATGTAAACATTTAAGTAAAATATGCCTTTTTAGTACTGAAAACTACTGAACTGAAAGCTAAATATTTTCTATGCTAACTTTAACAATCTTTATATTTTCATACATTACTGACTGGAACACTGTGGCTAGAATCTCTTCTGTACAAATAAGAAACGTGGGCCTTTTTGTATCCAGGCCATCAGTCCCCTTTTGGAATACACCAGTTCTAAGATGTGTTTCAATTTTTGCTACCATGCTTGCTGGATTTGTGCAGAACTTCCTCCCCCCACCATGATTAATTAGAAAACATCTGATTTTTCCATCTCCCACTGTTCCACCTCCCCAGAAACCCCTATTTATATCTCTTTGTGTTAGATTAATTTGCACTTATCTGGCATGGAGAATGTGAGTAGAATGCTCAGTGACTCTTAAGGTGGGTTTACACGTCAAGATTTTTCTTTCGTTCAACTTCAGATTAGATTTTTTGATAGATTTTTTTTTATCGGATATCGTTCGTCCATTTCTTGAAGATTTTTTTTTTTTAGGAAGTGATGTATACTGTGGGCGTTGCTAGGCTCCAAAATATATTTTGTAAACACCTTATACCACAGCTATAGACAGCACGTTGTTTCGTTCGTCCACAATGCAATTGTTTCGTTCATCCACAATGCAATTGTTTCGTTCGGAAAGTTCTACTTGTAATTAAAATATAAACAACATCAGAGACGAATCAAAATCATACATTGTAAAAATCCCAACATTCATTGCGAAGGAAATACATCATGCTACTGGTTAAAAATCTGGTCAAAATACATCGAGTGAAATAAGCAGCGTTCGTTTTTTACTCGAAAAATTTACGACAGATGAAAATTTACCAACATGTTTGATAACCTTGTGAACGATTTTTGGTCCGATATCGAACAAAAAAAATCAATCGGAGCAAATTGCCCTTCTAGATTTTTGTACAACAAACAAAAAAATCGTTCGTCGTTTGTCGGTCGGACGAAAAAATCTTGACGTGTAAACCCACCTTTAACAGCAGCAGTATAGACATGAGGGATATTTTTCCCTCCCCAATAAAGTAAAATAAAAAATATATATATAGGTCATGTGTACATGAAAGGATATGGTTTAACAATAACACATTACATTAACTGTTGAGTCGCAGGAGGAAAGGAAAGTAAAGGAAAGAGAGAGGAAAAGAGAAGGGCTCTGGGGTAGCAGGAGTGTGCAAGGATGCGGCTAAGTAATTGATTTTTTTGTATGACCGACCCAGATGGGTGAATGGCCGGTCAGGCTCATGGCTTCTGATATGCTCCTCACACACAGCCTTCTGTTTACCCTCTCTGCAGCTGCACTGTGACAAACAACACTGTAGTAAGTGAAACCAAGCTAAAATGGCCATATAACACTGTAACTTTGAACATTCATATCACGAAAACCTTTAATAGCATAATCATGAAACTTTCAGGGTCAGTAAGGTACCCCTACTACTGCTTACACCCCAAGTTTCGCCCCCTAGCTACAACACTTGCATGTAACATTTTAGCTAAAAGTCCATCAAATAATGCTTAGCTAGAGGGGTGAAACTCGAGGCGTAAGTAGTAGTAGGGGTACATTACTGACCCTCAAAATGTCATGAATGTAGGCTATCAAAGGTTTTCATGATATGAATGTTTAAAGTTACAGTGTTAGATCCTGTAATTGTTTAATTTTTTTTTATTTTAAAATAAATTTAAATGAATGTCATATGCTTTCATTACAGTTCTTTAAAAAAAAATATTGGAATCGGCAAAAAATCTGAATTGGCAGGTCACACTTACTGTTAAATAGGAAATCGGATTTGGCCATGAAATTTACAATCAGTGAATCTCTAGTTAGGAGTGATTCCATATGTGCAATATGCGATCGTTCAGTGAGCCATTCCTTGATATGTGATTCAGCCATAGGTTTCCAGTAGCTCAGCAGGACTGCCTTGGCTGGAAATATCACTAGATATTCAGGTAGCATGTCTGGAAAGTTATAAATGCTAGTGTGTGCGTTATATTTTTGTCTTATTCTTTACTTTACATCTGTATTTTTGAATTACCAGGTAGCCCTAAAGCAGCCAAATCCGACATGGACATGGCATACGAGAGAGCTAGAGTGAGCCTTACCCCTGACGACGTTCCTTCCAGCCCAATGAATAAGGTACTGTATTCAGATTTTCTGTTTGGACTTGTATTAAGGGCATATGGATATGGTATAAGCATCCGTAGGTCTGCTGGCAGTGAAAACTGTGATTTAGAAGAGTCTGCTCAGTGTACACATAGTGTAAGAAATATGCCTAACAGGGAACTATAAATTTTTTGCATATGTGTTACTTGTATGTATGTATTTTTATGAT
>CM070040.1:34990483-35003427 GCA_036250615.1 Ptychadena robeensis
TTCAGTGATGCCGAGGGCCGCATTTGTGGCCCTCCATATCAACTCAGTAGCCCACCACTGGTCTAAGGCTTTCTGCAGTACACCTGCTTGCAAGTTCCCCAGCCTGTGCTAACACCACCAGTAGACCTATGGACCGGACCTCCACCAAATCAGTTGATCTAAAGCCCCCTATACATCTTTAGATCACTCATACAATTTCCTTTAGAGCTACCAACAACTATGTAGTATAGTGGCCTCCCTTTTAGAAAGGTCCTCATATTAGTGTTTGGTAGAACAAAAGTTGTACAGAAATTGTATGGTAGGATTGTAAGGTCTATGGGGGTCTTTCGTCAAGTTCCTGTCTACTCCCAGTTCCTGTATAACTGGACAATAGCTTTGCCAATATAGAAAATTAATACAAAAATTGCTTTTGTCTTAATTACATTTCTGAGTTATGTTGTCATAAAGTGAAGCAACTGTAAATGTATTATGTTGTTGAACTAAGTTTGACAGTTGAATGTTTCTATTAAAAACACAGCAGTCATTTTGGTAGGATATTGCAAAGCTTAGACAAATATGCTGTTAATAAAACATGTATGCCAAGACAACAGTTTAATACACAGTTAAAATACAGAATTTATGTGGCATGTTTTACCAGGCTGTGTGTGGAGAATAGCAAGACACCATTTTTCAGATCTTTTACATGGGCTAGGTTTATGTGTGTTTATCCAAAGAATATGTCTACGGTCAGTGGTGTGGGGCTAACTATATTATTCTGTTCATAAGCTTTTATATATTTCTAGAACATAGTAGTCTGAAGGCAAAAAGCCTCTATCTGGCAATGAAGGGAGCCTTCTGAACAAGACAGGCAATTAAAGGGTCGCTTTTCTGACTGATTTTGATTTAATTTTTTTCTGATGTGTAGATTTTTATTTGCACCAATGAGTTCTGTAAAACACAAGAGTGTTTTCTTCAGACAGATACGGGGAACATGGAATGGAATCCAGTTCTGCATGTTCTGGCTATAAATGACAATACAAATTATTTTACATGACTAAAGCAAGGAAACATCTAGCCCTCACCATAATATACAAGGAAAACAAATCCAAATGATATTATACATTCCCTTTTAAGTCTTCCCAATGTATTGTTCTCTGTAATAAATCAATGTGACTCATAAACTGCCATGCAGTAGAATATATAGGACAGGTATTGAGTTGCCATTCAAAGCATGTTTCTTGGTTACATTGAAGATATAGCTTTGTCTTTCTCCTTGTACCCTTCACAATATAGTTGGGTAGTTAGCAAGTGGTGGGCATGTTTGTTACCAAAATGGAGTACTAAAGTGGGCTAGCTGTTATAATTCTTTTGTGGCTAAAGAATGACGAATTCTAGAAGCTTTGTGACACAAATCATTTTTGTACGGTACTTCTAAAAAAAAAAAAAAAAAAAATACAGGAATGCCATGCTTATATAATCTGTGTTTCTGATTACATACAGACCATCTCCTTGTCCAAGAGGATTCTCCGGAAATGCTACAAGCCTCCCAGAATAAACGCCGCCTCTCAGCCATATCTGATAGCAAGCTAGAACGAAGTTTTTCTGAGGAAAGGGAAGAGAAGGTGCCAAGTGAGGGTCCAAAACCTCTTGTGTACACTATCTCTGGAGAAAGGCCCATGTTGTCCGGCCACAAGAGCGACAGCATGGAACTGGTGGTGATGAAGCCGGGACAGGATGAAAGGCAACACCATCATTCCCATCATTACAGCCATCATCACCAGCCCCTGCAAAACTCAGGCAGTGCCCACAATATCACCAGGCCTTCTAAAAGCTGGTCAGGCAGCCGGCAGAATTCCAAGGAGTGCCCGAACTGTGCCAAGCTGACAGTGCCAGCCCAGCACTCATTTGATCTGGAACAGCACCAAGCCAGCGAATCTGGTTGGCGTAGGAAAAAGCTGGAACGCATGTACAGTATTGACAGAGTGTCTGGTGAGTGTGAGACAATAGTGCTAATGTTACAAATGCATCATAACATTTCAGTATGACACACAGGGAAACCTCTCCCCCAAAATGGATATCTCTTCCTGTTTTCACCATTTGTGGGCTCTGTGTGAAGTATTGTTGCATAATCCCCCCTTGGTTGTTGATCTTGGAACCTGGGATTCCTAAACACACCTTGCAGCTTTATACTTTGGTTTTCACAACAAAAATGGAAGTCCTTAAAAGTTCTCACGTTTTCCTCTTAACCCATAGACACATTTGTATAAAATAGTTTTACAAAGTGAAGAAAATAATAATAATAATGGTTGAATGGAAATTTAAATGTATTAATTATTTATTCATTGTCTGCCTCTGTTCACAGATGATGTCCCTATACGGACTTGGTTTCCTAAGGAAAATCTATTCACCTTTCAGACTGCCACCACAACTATGCAAGCGTAAGTAAAACCATTCAGCTCTAAATACTCCCTACCAAACAAAAGACTATATAATATACTATATATATTACTTCCTATTAAAATATCTTAATTGATATACACAGAATGTTTGCCAAACAATGTTTCAAACATGATTGTTGTTTCTTACATAAGTACAAAGGCAATATTTAAGGAAAAGAGGAACTCCAGGTAGAACTAGACTTACCTTTTAACATTAGCATTCTATTGTACAATGTCATTGTTTGGTTATTTGGAGAATGTGAGCCCAAGGTTATTCGTGTGTTTTGATTGCTCCAACAGTGGGGTCTCTATACCAGAATTTCTGTGTCCACATTGGAAGTTTTGGTGTTCCCATCCAGCTTTGTTTTTCAGCTCCTACTGCTCCCCATTTCACATATATAATTGGGTGGTAGATCAGAGATCATACCAGAAGAGTCCTAAAGGGATCCGAGAAACTTTTGGATGGTTTCACTCTCCATTATTTACCTAACAGAAAAATAATAGTTGTCGGTAGAACTATCCTATGCTGTTAACTAGAGCAGGTCTTCCAAGCAAGCAATATCTACTGCCGGACACCCGGATATATGTTTTTGTCTAACTTTATTTATACCTACTACCACCCAAGCATTTATGAAGAAGATTACATTTAATCCCCTGACATACTTACTTACTTACTTACGCCCTTTCACCCCTTCCGGGGTATGGGCCGCCAAAGGTAGAATCTCCAGAGGTTTCTGTCCTGGGCTATTCTTCTAGATTGACAGGTAGTAGCCCATCCTTGTGATGTCTGCTTCGATGGTCGGGTCTCCAGGTGTTTCTTGGACGGCTCTCTTCGCTTGCCTTGGGGTGTGTTCCATTGAGGCTCACGTCTGGTGATGCGGGTTTGCGGTTTGCGAGGGTGTGTCCTATCCATCCTCATCTTCTCTTCAGCTGTGTTATCTTCTTACTGGAGGTTGGCAGGTATTTTCCATAGGCTGGTGTTACGAGGTGCTGGGGTTGGCAAGATGTGGAGAATCTTTCTGAGACAGGTGTTGCATGAATGTCTGGCGGCTCATCTTCGGGTGGTGGTTTTGGTTGTCCTCCAGGTTTCGACAGTACACAGGTACTGACTTCACATTGGGCATTGAACAGGCGAATCTTGGTGGTCAGGTCAGTCTCTGGAAGCCAGATGCTGTGAGCTGGATGAAGGCAGCTCTGCTTTGCAATCCTTGCCTTGACATGTATCTGTGCCACCTGCTGGTCGATGAGTATACTACCCAGGAAAGGGGTGAAGCTCCCGGGAGCTTTCATTCAAGGGTGATTGGGTTGTTGCTGCTGGAGTGATCTTAAGAATCTTGGTCTTCTCGTTGTGAATGTTGAGATCCAATCTGTGGATGAATGGTTGCTAGCACCCTGGTTTTCTCTGCATCTGCTGCTGGACTGGGGGAGAGGAGTGCGAGATCTGTCTCTGCAAAGTCTAGGTCTTGCCAATTGGCTCCACAAGGTCCACTGGACTTCCCATTCCTGCCGTTCACTGGTGGAGGTCTTCATGATCCAGTCAATAACGACGAGGAAGAGGGCTGGGGGGATAAAAAGCATCCCCTGGCGGACTCCTGTCTTCACTTGGGAAGCTGTTTGCGGTGAGCTGGCCCTTGTGGATCACTCTGGAGGTGATTCATTCGTAGAGGCTCTGATCGGTTGACCACCTTGGCGGGATGCATTAGTGCCGGAGGAGCTTCCACAGGGTGCCCTCGATCCCACTGCTCAAAGGCCTTCTCATAGTCGACAAAGTTGAGTGTACAATGGTGTGTGTTCCACTCTAGGGACTGTTTCGATCTATGATGCGCAGCGTTGCAATTGGTTGTGTGCTGATGATCAGGTTCTGCCGGAAACCTGCTTGTCGTTCTCGTAGTTTGGGGTCCACGATGCCTCTTTTATCCGCTCTTAGAGGGGATCCGGCCTGAAGACCTTGTCTGGCACTGACAGAGTGAGTGTGATGCCTCTGTAGTTGTTACAGTTACTGTGATCCCCTTTTTTGGAAGCTTGACTAGATAACCCTCCTTCCAGTCAGTCGGTATCTCTTCCTCCTCCCAGATCTTTCCAAAAAGGGGATACAGCTCCCACCGATGTTTATGTTTCCAGGTTTGCTTTCAGGGCTGTCTGCTGGGATGTCGTCAGGTTCGCTGCCTTCCATTCTTCATCAGAATTATGGCCTTCCTGATCTATTCCCATGGTCGGCCCTGCTGCAGTTAATGGGGGATCTTCATTGGCTGGGTTGATGTTGGGGGTTTGGTGGTACTGGTCTGTTCAGACTCCTCAAAATGTTCGACACATCTATTCATTTGATGCTCGAGCCTGAGATGGCTTTTCCCTCTGCCTGTGTTCGGCCTGTTCTGCTTCAGCTGCTAGTTCGTCTATATGTAGTCCTTCTTGTCTTCCTAAGCTCTTCTTTACTGCTCTATGGGCTTCTGGGTATCCTCTTGTGCTTGGCTTCGATGCCCTAGTCCTGTGCTGTTGTTGACTGCGTTTTCTTCTGTTTCCTCTCTTCAATCTTTTCAAGGTCAGCGCTGTGACTAGCCACTCTTTATAGTGTTCTTTGTTCCAACCACTCTTGACAGACTGTAGTAGTGTCTCTTTATGCTTGCCAACTGCCCTGCACACTACTTCCTTTCTCATCTGTGCAGTCTTGTAGCACCTCAGAAACTATGTACTGAAGTCCAAACTCTTCCCTAATACCGGAGATCTTTAGACGGCTGACATCATACTTCATGCTGCATGCTGGCTACTACTAGGTGGTGGTCGGAAGCCACATCTGCCCATACATTGGCTATTTCTTTGTGCACCACTTTGAGTAATAATGGATTGTGCAAAGTAATGGCAATCAAACAGGGATTTGCCAACATGTTGGTTCCTTGTTCGAGCTGGATCGATCAAACCAGGGTTTTCACATTCAATTCCTGAACACACACGGTGATTGATAAATGAAAAATCGACCCGTGTATGGGTACCTTAACAACATACGCTCTTGTGATGGTGTGTCAGTGATTGCCTAGGCTCAGAGGCAACGTGTAAATTATGCTTGTCCAGCCATAGCGGAAAGTCTGTGGGGACAGCACAAAAATGCAGAAAGCATTGCAGTAACAGATTAATGACTTTTTGTGTAAGCACCCTGGGCATATGATTAAAACAAAAACAATAGAATTGTGCTATAAGTAGCCTAGCAGGGGGCGATTTGCTGCTAGAGTACATTGCTCTTTAAGCAGTATATATATATATATATATATATATATATATATATATATATATTGGATTCAGCTGTTTATTAAGATGCTCTTTCATAACACAAATATTTTTAATCGACACCTAAATACAGCTTGCCTGAGACAAAAAAGCAGATGCAGAAAAACAGAAATTCAAGTTAAGGTTTTGCCGATAGCTTTGCGTTGTAGGGTTGAATGGTTGCCATTTGCAGCAAGATCTGTTGAGCCATACGTCAAAGGTACAGTTGACATCATCAGGAAACTGCCCTCGGCCATCGTCAGCCGGCACCGATGTTAGAACACACACCTGTGTTTGAACCAGTGAGCTGACATGGCAATTTTATATATGAGGAGATACATGGATCTTGACAGAATGAGATCAGCCTTAAAATGGGAAACAAAGCTGCTGCAGTCAGCATATTTCAGGGAAGACAAAGCAGCCACCTAATATGATACCTTGACAATAATGGATGGAGGCACCAGGTATTTTCAGCAGAAGGGTCTTCTGGAATATAAAAAAAAAAATACTTGAGTTGTTTTAGCAGTTTTTCAGCAATGGTTCTGGTCTGTTAAACATTATACAGTAACAAGGAATATTAAGGGGCTGGTTTATATAGCAGTAAATGTGCTATTTACTAAACATTTAGTGCTAGTTACTCAAATGGGTTTATTTAATACACACGCATCAGGAAGATTGACCAGAAAATGTTTCTCTGCTTAATAAATCTTCCCTTAAATATCCATTACCTGGCCACCTACTGAAATATAAAAGAACCAGTAACACTAAAAAAAATTATGGTTTACAGTGGTCTAACAAAATCTGTATGGCTTCTGGTCTAATTAGGGTCCATGCATTGTGGGATCTAATTATTGCAAGAACTACCTTATATATTATGTGTTTTTTTTTAACACAGATGCCTATTTTTGTGAGTTTAGGGAAATTGATGATAGATTTATTTAGACCTCAGCACATTAAAATGATGGCTCAGTAACCCATAACCTGGTTTTACAGTAGAGAATCTGGAGCATGGCACTGACATTTCTTGTGTTATCATTTAGATTATCAGCCCTGTGTCTGCTTCATTCTGCTGTAACTCTTTCCATGTCTTGGGGGATGGAGGAATCCAATATTAAAATCTATTTATTGACCTATACAAGCTATATAAAAATGTAAAACCATAAGTTATAATACTGGTATATTAGTCTCTGGTATAGATATTGTAATCTGCCTGGAGTTCCTCTTGTTTCCACGCACTTACTATACAAAGACAACATGCATTTTACAGACTGTCAGATGAGAACCCTAGGTAATGAAATGTCACTTTTCCTTTCTGCCTCTTCTGATGTGAACAGTATCTCGTAAGTATTTACTTGAACTGTAGACTGTATTGTGTAAATGTATTGCTTGTATTCATTCCCCACGACCCCATATGCATGAACATTGGGTTTATTACAGAACTGCATGCTGTCTTCATGTTGATCTGTGTCCATGTTGATGTATAATGCTGTCACATCTTATGAAATGATTAAAATAGTACAATCTGGCTTCATAGCGTGAGAAGGGAGGATGGGGAAGTCATATTCTCAAGGACAGATTAGTTTAATATAAGTAGGATTATTATTTGTAAACCGTAATGAAAACTCATCCAGCACAATGAATCTTTTGTCTTGGATAGAATACATACGAGAATTTGTGGAGCCAGTCATGACTGTTTTACAAATCTAACCTTTTAGTCTCTCATATAAATAATTCTGCTTTAAAGAAAATTATGCAGGATAGTGCTCAAGGTATTTTCCTTTTCCTCTCCTGAATATCTCCTAATCTGTATGCTTCCCATTCCACCATCAGAACCCCTAATAAGGGAGATTATGAAAAACAAAGTGACCTTGTGTAATGATTTTAATATATCCTACTTAAATGATTTGTTATATAGAATGCCTCTTAGATTTTGATATAAAGAGCTTGCCTTGACACACTACAGTATTATTACGACATTCAGCTAAAGCTAAACTGTCAAACCTTCATTCAGATTGTATGTTATATTATTGTGGGCCAACAAATACTTTTCTTTATTCAATATTATTGAGTGATCCCTTGTATGTTTTTTGAGGAAACTACAATACTCTTGTCTTAAAGCAAAGTTTTCCTTCTCTAGTCCTCAATGGCCACATAGTTGCCACATTTTGGCAATGTGGCAACTATGCATCATGCAAAGCCAAGCTTTGCATCATGTACTGTACTTATGTTGGAGACTTGAGTTGGAAAACCTTGGTTTAATGTGGTATAATGTGTTCTGGGAATTCTGGGCTAGGCGAGGCTCTTAATTGTGAGCTATAGATGCAGCACAGAAGCACTGTGATATAGGTTTCACGAGAAAAGAACACAATATGTTAGACCAGTACAATGGGGTTTTTAATACCCATATCAAGCATTCATGTCAGGATTTAGAGCACGTTTCTGTTATCACCTATGTGCAGTAGACAATATTTTTAGATATTAATTATGAGTCCATACACCATCCATGCCTAGTCACATTTACTAGTACCATGACTGCTTGTATTTTATCCCAGATGCCCTTTAGACCTACAATTTATAGACAGGAGGCAGTGAATTGACTTGGTGCAGGAGTAGGATGACAATCCTTTAGATTAGGTCAGATCCTACAAGGCCAATGCTCCTCATGTCCCTGGAGTTATCAGGTTTTAAAAAAATGACTTCTTATATTGTTTATTTTTAGAAATCATAGTTCTGTGATCTTTACATTTTGGTCTGGCTTCCTCAAAGGGAGGCCAAAGATGGACTGATGTACCTGGGCAGTTAGATCTCATTCTGTCCCCAAAACATCTGAACACTGCACCTTGATGTATTTTGCTAACTTCTTCTTAGTCTACAAGGATCAACTGATTGGTTGGGTCTTATGTGACCAGTGTAAAGACTGTTTCGTGTTCATTTTTTCACCTGTATGTGTGTTCAGAAGTTTTGGTTTTCCTCAGTGTTGTCTTCTGTCATGGTGCGTCCACTCACCCAGTGTGATGCTTTTGTGGCTTGTATCCCATTTACTGGGCTAGTTAATGACACAAACCGGTTTCCCAGGGCCTTCCGAGGCTATGCCGAGAGGAAGAGACGGAAGCGAGAAAATGACTCGGCAGCTGTCATTCAGAGGTAGGGTGATCACTGAGATTGTATGTGTATCACTGGTGTGCTGTGTACAGGCCCTTCCATTAGCAGTGACATTTCAGGTTTTTAGGATTTTAATTTTATTTTATTATGCTGTGCATCAACATTGAAGTGGTTTCCTTGTTATTTCTATTTGTACCCATTGTGGACCTCACTTTCTTTTCCTAGAGATACACTTTAAACAAACTTTATCATAAACAGTGGACACCTATTTTAACAGCTTGTGAACCATTAGGGATATCTCTCTTTACTTCCAGTCTTTGAAATAGAAGATCTGTTGTCACCAGAACATTTAAGATACAGATATTATTTAAGTTCTTATTCCAAGACACTGACCCTTTCCCTATGGAAAATTAAGAAATCAAATTAAATGATGCGCCTGATTGGTTGACAAAGGCAACACCCCTCCTCTCTGCTCCTCTTAATATGAAGCCTTTTCTTGACAATAGTTCCCTTTAATTTCTGTCACTGGCTGAAGGAGCATTATTTCTCTATCAAAGGAAAATTCGACATGCGGTTTTCCAACGCACAACAAGTTCATCATCTTGTCACTTCTCTCACCGCTTTCAAAGGATGTGTTCAAGTGGAAAATCTTCCCGCTGTTTTCTTGAAGATAATCAAATCTGCATGTAACTATTTCTGACACCCACAGCACAGACTCCTAATCATAGAGAAGCCAGGAGCTAATATACGGCAACCATCACAATGTCAGTTGCTTAACATTGCATCTTGATGAAGGGGACCTGTCAGCCCTTGTTTTAGTACCATTTGTTATGGAATGACAAGACTTCAATTGATGAGTTAACCCCCGGCACTGAACAGAAAGCTAAGCTCTCTGGGCCACCTATGAAGGCAGCGATATGTATTACCTATAGATTGTTCCACTGCTAGCTTTATCATTAAAGCTGCTGGCTTTGCCCCTGTAATTCTTATCCTTTGCTTCATAATTAAAACGAAAAAGTATTCAGGTCAGGGGCTTCATAAAGGTGAAGGTCAATGTCTTCAGCAATGTCTTCTTGTTTAATTCTTTGTTGGACCATGTCTCCTAGTATTAGTAATTTACTCACATTCTGTGCCATCCATCACCACCACCAGACACCCATTACATTTGGGTGGCACGTGAATCCCCTCCATACTATCAACAATACAGTGATCAGCAAGCCTTATTAGTGTCATATAGAGATGAAAATAGATACTTAACCCCACGTAAGCTCTAGCCCAGCATGTGGACACGTTCAGGAAAGCTCTGTTGGGTGAGTGTGAGTACTATAGCTGTTGACCATTATTGGTTGGTCTTAAAGAGCAGTGGTAGCCTCCATATGTTTATTTTGATTTGGTTTGGTTGGTTTGATTTAGGTCTAGGGAAATGGAAACTGGACAGTGCATAATGTATATAAGGGATCAGCTCAAGAGTTAACATTCCACCTCTAATGATTTGATCTTACTAATGTCTGCCATCCATGGGGGTACAAAGTTTTCTGCCGCCTTTCCTTTTTTTCCTCCTTTCTTTCAGGAATGTGCCAGTGCTTTTTAGCCACCACCAGACCAAAATGTAACCAACTGGAAGCTAACAATTATTTTATTGTTGGCTTCCTGCACAGCTGTCCTATACTGCTTCTGCAGTACAACAAAGTCATATTTAGTGCTTATAAACTGACCAGTGTATCATGGCTTTCTCTACTGGGTACAGAAGGAACATAACAGACTGTCAGCATTAGGATTACTGGCAAGTGGGACTAAGCATTGTGCCATAAAATCCATAGGGACAGGTGTTTACCAGTAGCCTTGTATCAAAAATTCTAAATAGTCCATTCCCAAGTGATACTTTTCTTCATTTGATGTAATGTGAAACACAAGCAGAATGACAGGCATGACATTCTTTAAATCAACCATCTCTAACTAAAAAAAACATCTCTAACTAAAACTGATATGTCTGCTAATGGAATGGTGGATCCAGATGTTTCTCTAAAATATGGAGCTGCCAGGATTTTGTCCTGCCCAACTGCTGGGGCCAAAGAGGGATCATATTTTCCATATAGATTTCTAATAATAAAAAATAAAATAATTGGAAATACAAGTGTGGTCAGAGTCAGTGTGGGTTCTGTCCTGTAACTTCCCTATGAAAGATATTCAGTCACTTTAAAGGCTGACATTTAGCCTTCCTGAATTGTAATATACTGAACCTCATCTGTGAAAAAATTACACCTTTTGTTATATTCCATGTGACGTGGAGAGAAGAACAACATATCCCAAGTTGACAGCTGTCTCAACCCATGTTGTCCCAGACTGCAATGTCTGTTTTAAGTAAACTTGGCCTTTAATTTCATCCGCATCTCAGTAAGCTTTTTTGTATGCTTGGAATATGCTATCTGTATTAGCACCAGCCTTTCCTGAACCTGTAGATTCAGTACAGCCAAACTATTGGTGTGGAACTGTTCTATAGCTAGAAATGCTAACAAATACATAGGCTGGAAATGAATACATACATACCTGATTTTGCCTGCCATATATTCTACTACTTACATTAATTGGTTCATGTAAATATTTAATCAAGATGGTTGATACATTGAGATTGGATGGCTCTGTGCTCTTTGGCAGGGTTTCATATAAATGGGAAATAAATTGACCAGAGCTGGAGCTTACCAAGCTGCCCAGTTTAATATGAGATTTTAATCGCATCTCAGGCAGGGGCTGTAATATAATTGTTCCTACATAAAGCATTTTTTTCCCTTTCTCATGTTGTTCTGTTTTCCCCCACAGGAATTTCCGCAAGCATTTACGGATGGTCGGAAGCCGCAGGATGAAAGCTCAGTGTAAGCAGAGAGCGAGAATGCTGAATACGATTGCCCTCTGATGGGCCTTTTGTCTGTTTTTATGGTGTTGCATTGGGAAATTCCTTAGTATTTATGCAATGGCTCGGTTTATCATTACGCATATGCACATAGGGCTCAGCACGTGCCATTGTGACGTAATATTCTCACCAAGAAGCTATTTCCTTCCTACGTCCACACAAGTCCTGTTTTGCTGAGAGAAATTAAATAACTAGTATGAGCAAAGCACATTGCCAGCAGACTTTATTGCATTAACCTGGTTCTGCTCCATAGGTGTCAAGGTACACCACTTTAGTGCTATTTCCAAAGGGAAAAAGAAACTGAACATTGTATTATAAAATAAACAATCCCAATGGGATTGTCCGTATGTTGCAGGGATTCATATTCTATGCACCAAGCTTCATATATTTTGACCCTTGGCTCTGTGCACTCTTTTAGTAGAGATCAATTAGAATGAAGGTATGGTGGTCAGGAGCTGATGGAATATAGTGACTGAAATACTATTGTTCTAGTCATAATGCATTGGCCAGAGATACATTAATAATAAATAAAGGCACGCTATATGTTCTGTGAAGGTTATAATTCTAATAATTCTCTTTTTTTCTCTCCTTTTATAAACAGCTTTTGCTGATCGCCGAGAAAGAAGCTTCAGCCGGTCCTGGAGCGACCCCACCCCTGTCAAGGCAGATTCCTTCCATGATTCCAAAGAAAGTAAGCAGTGTTGTATATGGAAGTCATTTAACCTTCTAAGCGTTTAGCCCGAGTTAACTCGGGCTGAGTTTCATGCATCATGAAGCTCAGCCCCAGTTAACTAGAGCCACGCTCTAGCTACCGCCGGATTTCTGCATGTATGCCGATGCTTCAGAGTCCGCCGCACATTGTGCTCCGCCGCGATTGCCTGTGGCACGGTTATGAAAAAACCGTGCCACGGTCAAAATGCTCAGAGGGTTAACTTAAACTGGGCTACTGAGCAACATTGGAACCAAATGCCCTAATATTCTTCAATTTAACACCTAACTGTTCCAGGGCCAAATCATAGGTTGTATTCCTTTTGGAAAAGCAATTCCGCTACACTTTTTCCCAAATATAAACTGCCTTTAGGGGCATCTCTAATCCCCCTAATGGGACACAGACAGTTAAAAAAAAAAAAAATTTCATTGCATATAATATAGTCTGAATTGAATCTCTGTTTCGTCTGGTAGAAGCATTTACTATGTATAGGTATGTCGTTCATGTGTGTGCCATTGTAACCAATCATCGATCAATTCAAATCTGTGTG
>CM070040.1:35019112-35033412 GCA_036250615.1 Ptychadena robeensis
GCACTAGTTCTACCACCCAGGTCTCTCCATAGACCTGCATAGGTGCGAGTTTACAAGGGGATAACTCTCATTATTTACAAGATCGACTTCTGGCTAGGGGGTACAGTCGTAAGATCCTAAAAAAAGCTTACCAACGAGCTAAATCTCTGAATAGATCTGACTTACTGACACCTAAAACACCCAAGGACCCTGAGCTATCAACCACTCGAGTGTTTCTCACATATAATGATCAGCATGATGCAGTAAGGGAGGTCCTAAATAGATACTGGCCCTTACTAAACACAGACGACACAGTGGGTAAGTTCGTTACTGATACACCTAGCATCACATATAGAAAATCCCAGTCTATCAAGGACCTACTGGTCCATAGTCACCATACACGCCAAGATAGAGAATTGGAACAATGGGGTCTCAAAAAATGTGGCTCCTGTAACCAATGTGTCTGGATTGGGGAGGGTACTTCGGTGCTACTCCCCGATGAATCCAACTATCATGTTAAATTTGCAGCCAATTGTAGGACGACCGCAGTGGTTTACCTTATGGTTTGCCACTGCGGTTCGTTCTACATTGGCAAGACCAAGCGCGAATTCCGTATCCGTGTGCGGGAACACATTAAAGAAATACGTAATGGCAACCTAACCCTCCCCATAAAATTATAACTCTACCTTTCCTTTGAGATCTGATCCGTTATGTTAGCCCTGGTTTCTTTTTCCAGGTCAACCATATGCATAACATTCCTATTACAAACATAATTTTCAAACACATTCTAGTATATTTAATTTTTAGAAGTATTTTGTGCTCACTGAATATCATGTTTATTTATTCACCCATCAAGTAAATAACAATTTTTAAACATAAGAAGAGAAAAGAAAAAAAGAGTTTGGGAAAAAATATATGTCTAGTTTGTGTCAATCAGAAAGGAAAATACATTCCAAAACTGAAATGACATCTATTTGGTTCCATTGGGGGAAATGTATAGGTCCCTGGATGGTTTTTAAAAAAACCGCCACTGAACCACAGTAGCGGTCTTCAGCCATCTCTCTACTGTTCAAGGAAGGGTTTATAACTAATGATCTCATTCAGACCCAGCGGCCCCAGTCTCTGTATCCATTCTGTTTTCCTCTGTAGAACTCTGTCGCCCAGAAAAGTTATACAGAGGGAAACAGAATGGATACAGAGACTGGGGGTCACCAGGCCGCTGGGTCTGAATGAGATCATTAGTTTGTGGGCCTATTAGACCTATTTGTGGGGCCTCTTTTTCACTTCGTTGAGAAGTATTTGATGTCTTATAACATATGCTTTTTGCAAATGTTTCTAACAATGAGCTATATGTTTTTATTTGTTTAATAAAGATATCTTCTTTTTTAATATGTACTTTTTTGGTCGTTAATTAATAATCAAGTCAGGAGACACCTCTGAAACCCCCGTCACACATGGGCAAGGCGACATGCCCGTTAGTGATTTTGTATTTGTTCCTAAGTAATTGAGAATATCAAGCAATAAAGAAAAACATTTAAATAATATTAACTGTAAAGTTACCTAAATGACTGAAAAGAAAAAAAAATAACTACAGGTGAATGCCAAGAGCTTGTCAATATAAAGCCAATATTACCCTTCCTGTTGTCTTTCCAGGGGGGACCTGGCTATCTCTACCTATTAAAGAATAAAGTTGCAACATTTGCCAAAGTGGAAAAGGAGGAGGATCTCATTCTGTAAGTTGAGTTTGTCTTACCTTTATTCCTGGACCTGCTGTCTCTATTAAATTAGCCTTTCTTATGTACTCTTATGACTTTAGAATGCCCTAAACACCTAATTACATTTCTCTGTAAAACCTTTTATTATCGGCCATTATTATTGCATTGATCTATCTGTAGACCAGCTTATTACAGCTGGGATGCATCTAAGTGTTACATGATATAGAACCATGGATAATTAGCTCTTGCCGCTTACTCACTTCTCATTAATTCTCTTCTGGCTGCTGTCTCAGTCATGGATAAGTATTTACAGGTTAATAATGCAGGGAAAGGAGCCGTTTGCGTTCACTGACTGATCCTTTGATGTGTGAAGGACAGACTGTGAAATCTTTTTGGCGATTTTAATGTTCCTCAGCTGGAAAGGAAAATTTTAATACAGCTGAATTTATGTTTCATTATTACAAAGGCTTGAGTAGCTTCAGCACCAATGCGTTCAGTAACTGTCCAATATAAAGCCCTGTTGGGTTATAAACATTGATTTAATGAAAATGTTTTGGAGCAAGTTACAATACTGGTCATTGCTGACAAATAACCCTTTTTTTAAGTGCAGGAAATTTAATTTAACATATTTAAAATAACAAGACATTGTTATCTTAACAATTTAAGATAACAATGTCCCTGTCATGCATTGCCTTTTACACATCACCGCCTTCATTAAGGATGCATGCAATTGCCACACCTATGGCGATTACAGGCTCTTGTTCCGGCCCCCCAAATTTAACAAAACAATGTGGCCCACTAGTCAAAAAGTTTGCCCACTTGTTATTTAGACAACTTCATTTGCACAAACCAATCAAAATGAAGATCTATCTAGCAAAAGTTTAATGTGTGTATGGCAACCTTTACTCAGCTAGCTTACTTTAAAGTAATTGTGTGACAATCAAAACAATAGAAGCAGCCATAATTCCCCTCCTATAAATATTGTCTATCTTTCATTCTTAATTTTTATTAAATTAAACCATATAACTTAACAATAAGAGAAATACACTAGGTTTTGAAAAGTGGCCACAAGCCATAAATGATAATTGTCCATCCTACCCTCCAAAATTTGGGTAGGTTAGAACTTCATAACCATTGTAAAAGTACAAATGTTTGATGCCAGACTGACTTGCTAGGTTTAAACCTGACTGCCCGACTTGCTGCCCTAAATGTATGGTACACAGTGATACTCGTTTCCATATGCTTTGGTCCCGTCTGATTTTGCAGGATTATAGGGAGCAGGTGATCAAATTTCTGCATGACACCATGGGTTCTCCTGTGGCACTGGACCCAAAACAGTGTCTACTAGGTGTGTTGGGGGAATTCGATTTTTACAAACTGCGTTGTTCCTTGCTTGAAAGCTGGTGGCGCGTCTGTGGTAAAGTCCTCTTCTCCCCACACTGGCAGTGTGGAAGAAATCTATAAATGATGTCCTACCTCTTTTGAAGTGTATTTATGTGAATAGGGGTTGCAAGACTAAATTTGAAAAAATCTGGGGCGTGTGGTTGTCCAAAGTGGAGTCCTGCTCGGTGGATATGACACTCCTCTCTTCCACTTAGATCTCCTGTCATGTACTATGTATTTGAGTTAGGTGGGAGCCTGATGGTGGGGATACTCTGAAGATAAATGGGATTTGTTGCTGACAATGTGGAGGGATTATGTTATTTCTGTTAATCTGACTTGCAATTTTTTCTCTCTCTCATCCTTATATTCTGCATGTTCTGTATGGTTTTTTCTTGATTGTTTTTTTGTTAACAAACTTTATTGTTGAATTAAAAGTACAAATGTTTAGTGTTTAGGTGGACACATTTTAGGGCCAAGTACACAATGGAGTTAATGTGTGCACTGATTTACCTTTGCATTTTATATGATAAACTGTAAAGCAGTAATTGTGTAGTAAGCTGAAGCCACATAAACATTCTTCTTTTCAAGGATTCTCTTCTTCTTTATATTACAGCCAATGAGAACTAATAATATATATATTTTTTATTTTATAGATTCTGGAGAAAGCTCAGCAGGTTGATGAGTAAAGTAAACCCTGAACCGAATATAATCCATATCATGGGGTGCTACGTTTTAGGGAACCCTAATGGTGAAAAGGTAAGCACATACAGTAAAAAAGTAATCCGGAAAATTGTTGTCATACTAGCCTTTAATTTTTCTTTCCTGGCTTACACCTCATCTCAGCCAACCACAGGTCAGCTCCGCCCCCTTGACCCCTAAAGGACAACCTTAACTAGCCGTTAGAACTGGGCGAAGAACCACTGCTCCTGAAAGGAAGACACAAAAAGGATCCCTGCAGTAAAAGGCACATGTTTTCGACACTGCACGACAAGACTACATTAAGGGTCAGATACCATAGCCAGAATGTTTCTGCAGGAGCAAACGAAGGATGGAGGAACCAAGCCCTGATTAGAGGTCTTAATTTTGCCGCTGCCTGGAGGAATTGCCGTACAAGGCGCTATTCGGACCAACGCTTCCCTCAATCCTTTCTCGATGCCAGCCTGCAGAAACTGTAAAAAATGGGGCAAAGACGGGCTCGTTGGGTTAAAAGCATTTGCAAAGTGAACAAAAGTCAGCCAAATTCGCCGGTATGTGATATTTGTGGACTGTTTCCTAGCGGGAAGCAGAGTGGCTACGACAGTCCAGGATGTGCTGTTTCGCGAACCTTTCCCGCTCAACCGCCAGACCATCAAGTTGAGCCAGCATAGGTTCAGATTGAAGAACCCGTCCTAGTGAAGCAGGTCAGGGGAACCAGAGAGCCGATTTTAAACTCCCAAAGGAGAGGAAACCACGGCCTGGATCTTCAACAGGACGCAGAGGCAGTGGCGGGCAGATGTAGACCAGAGGATACTTCCACAACCAAGCCAGAGCATCTTGGGCCAGGGCTGCTGGATCTTGGAAAAAGGGAGAAGTACTGTGAGGCCTGACTGGTGGTTGCGGTTGACATTAAATCCATGGTCGGTCAATCCAATCTGGAGAAAACTGGAACTAGGTACTACGGCGATAGAGCCCACTCGTTGTGGTACACATGGTTGAGATGATCTGCCAAACGGAATGCCAGGAGCTCAAGTTGATTGAAAGGAGTACCTTGTTCAGCTGCCACTGCCCTTGTGTTGGCCTCTCTGCCAGTGAGCCCCCCAGCCTCTGCATCCGTGGTAATGATGATCTCCATTCGTCAGATGTTGTACCCTAGTCCACCAGTGCATTTTCCACCGTACCATCAGAGAGAGTTATGGGTTCAACAAACCTTAGTTCCACTGTCGAAGAAAATTAAACTGGAACCGTTTGTGCCAGCTGGACCATGGAATAGTTGCAGATAGTGCAGCTGTGGCCAGAGAGGACCAGGAATTCCATTACCCTCTGAGCCAGGGCGCTTATGGATCTCACCTTTGAGGTCTGCAACAACATGCGGCCTGCCATGTTTTTCGAATACAATCCCCAGATACTCAATGTGCTGGGTAGGAGTGAGTTGGCTCTTCAGCTCATTTCCATTCCATCTCATTAGCCACCCAAAGGCGCATAAAATCTGGATTGCCAGTGCCACTCGTGTCCCCACTTCTAACTCTCAGTTGGCCAGAATGAATATGTCGTCCTGGTAGTAGTAAATTTGCACCCACCGTAGACGAATAACAGCAATGACTGCAGAGAGAAGTTTGGCAAAAGTTCTGGGTACGGTGCTGAGGGGAATGGAAGACGCACAAATTGGAAATGGCCTGGAAAAATTTGGAACCATAGAAAACGATGGTGCCAGGTCTACGGACGCCATCAAGTTGCCTACTCTGACCACAGACATGATAGTGAGGAAGGAGTCCATGTGAAACCTGGACAAAGGTGTTGAGGAACTTTAGGTCCAAGATAGGTCTGCAGGATTTCCCGGATGACTTCTTGACCAAGAAGATAGATGAGTAGATACCACTCTGTATGGATCTCCCCATCTTCTCCGACCACAGAAGGACTGGCGCCTTCTTTCCTGCGTTAAAAGGCCAGATTTACCGCCAGACATCTGCTTGATGGCTTCCTCCAAGGCTTTACCAAAGAGGAGCCTGCAATTGAATCACACTGAGCACAGGATCTGCTTTGACGCTGTGTCCGCCGACATCGCTTTCCTGGCGACATGAGCCTGGCTGCTAGATGAACTTGATCCACAGGGGCCTTGGCCATTAAGTCCGAAGCAACCTTTAGTTCCTGTATTGACGCCAGGTGACCTGTTGAAGTTGCGCTGTCTTGACAACACTTGCCACCCAAACACGCAATTCTCTGGTTACGGAAGTTAGGGTCACCGCCAGTTTACATGCCAACCCAGCCACCGTGAAGGACTTTTTGAGGTCCAAGTCTATCCTCCGATCCTTAGCATCCTTGAAAGTCACAGAATCGTCCATAGAAAACACCATATGTCTGTTTAGGCGCTGCAGCGAAGCGTCCACCTTGGGCGGGGACTCTCACTTCTCCACCTCCCTCTTCCCCAATGGAACTTTGTGATGCGATTGCGCAAATTTTGTCTCCAATCTGGCTGCTCCCATTCTTACATCACTTCCCGAATTTCCAGCATCAGTGTCCAAATTAGGGAGCAATTTTTTGATGACTGGGTAGTACTTTCTCTGTGCTGTGGGAGACGACGGCTCCTTCTCCGAAGTGATTTCCTGTTTCACAGAGGGGACAACAGCTAAGACCACTGGCCTCCTGGCTGCCCTCCTGTGCTGCCCTCCTGTGCTGCCTCTTTAAGGCACAATGGACACAGCCTTCTCTGTGGTGCTGCAGCCGCACCACATGCCCAATAGATCCCAGCGCCTGGTAAAGGGAAAGCTCTTTCACTTAAATGAGCCTGTGTCCTGCGAGCGGTTCTCTTAGCCTGTCCTTTAGCCTTACTCGTCCTGGGTGGCATGCGTCAATCCTACGCTGGAAAAATTCTGCGAGATCGACCTGGACGTTCTGAAGACTTCTGCCTTTGAGACACTGCAGACCTCCTGCAAACATAAACACCAAACATGTTTAATGCCCAGAGAAAACCACTATTTCCACACCGAAAAAATAGCTAGCACCCAAGGCTGAGGTGACGGCACAGAAGATGACATGACCGTGCTATACCAATATCACTAACATGGCCACCAGAATGGCATCCCTGTCAGACCTGGAACACACAGCAAGCCGCACCCACCCCGGAAGGGCAGCCTATAAATGAACAGCCCACCAATGAGGAGAAACCATCATCCTGGGCACACCCCCACCAGGCAAACAAGGACCTTTCCTAGACCCGCAGGGATAGGCTAGAAGGCACATCTCATACCATAGACTAGAATCACATCTCACCATCAACGAGCAGTCACCCCTCACCACCCGCAGCCACATGGCTGATCCGAATCGCCGATCTGCCGCCGTCACTGCTGGGCAAGCGGCTGGAGGAGCCTTTCGTTGTGGGTCAGAAGAACTAGACAGGAAGAGAAGGAGGGAAGAGTCGCTTCCCCCTGACAACTGGACGGCAGTGTCGGCACCTTACACCCACACTGCTCCTGCCTCCTCCTGGCCACAATACAGAAAATGTATCCTTTAAAAGAACCCAAGGAGCGGGCTTTTAAAGGACTAGTTAAGCTTGTCCTACAGTGGTCTAGGGGGTGGAGCTGACCTGTGGTTGGCTGACATGAGTGGGCCAGGAAAGAAAATTTACAAATGCATTGCAATTATGCCACAAATAACAAGTGCTGGTTGGTGGATGAATGTAAATTCAGACCTTTTATCCACCTGGGAGTTTTGAATATCCCTAAATTCTCTTCATAAATTCTGCTAATTATAAAAGGGATACTGTGAGCCTTCTTTCAGTGGCCAAACCAGATGTAAGTCAAAGATCACACCAAGAAGATCAATGTAGAGACTCCTTCTGCTTCACACATACTTATTAGATTTTCTGTTCAGTTCCTTTAACTCTAATATTTCCCATTGTGCTTTATTTACTTTTTTCCCATTATCTTTATTTTCCTTACACTGTGTTTAATTGAATTTTCTTTTATCTTTTTCAGCTTTTCCAGAATCTGAAGAATTTAATGAGTCCACATCGGCTTGAGTTTAAATCTCCTCTGGAACTATCTGCACAAGGTGAGGGCTATAGAACCACTTATTCTCATTGACAATATGGCTGCAGTAGCTCACACATTAATTACATGTCCCCCTGTCTTAGGAAGCCTAAAGCGGCACATCACACATGGACGTAATGTCTGTGAGGTTGAGGAGAGCATCTGCCTTGATTTTTAATTTTCCACTCAGATAATTAGACAGACATGATTAAATCTCCCATGAGTAATTGAGATCAGCTACGCTGTACATGTTTGTCGTCCTCTTGGCAGATTCTGCTCAGCCTTGTTTGCAAGATGGGATGTTGGAAAAATTCCAGAACTTGGCAGCATCAATCAGATAGTAATGGCTGACCTTCCACTAAGAGATGACATCACAGAGGAACCCATTTGCGGGTGCCAATCTTCTTGGCTTGGGAAGTACAAGTCCCAGCTGCTCTGTTACTACCGTCTTCCCGGCCTTATATCACTAAGGCAAGGGGCATTTCATAGCAACCATATAAATATATTTTCCCTGTTATTCAAAATATCATAAACGAATTAACAAATATGATAGGTTGAAGCTGGTGGTTTCAAGTTCTTAATCTTTTATCTGCAACTTCATTGTAATGTGATAACATATTACATACAAAAGCAATCTGAATAAAGGGCACAAACATATGCCAATATTTACATCAAAAAGCACATTTAGAAACTATAAATTTGTTTGTGACAACATTAAAAAATTTAACCTCACATTCTCTCTGACACATCTAAAATACATCTGAAGAAGAGGATGGTTGTCAAGAGACAATAAGGTGCAAATATTGATAAATACATTTTAATAGGCTCTTACCCTTTATTGTTGCTAAAAATTTTACAGCATCTCCCCTCATTTCTGTTTTAACAGAAGGTGAGGCATAATATTCCAAAAAACCTAACATAATCTAATCCCTTCCTTCTCTTTCCAAAGCGAACAAAACATTTAACATTTAACTTCTGTTAAAGGGAATTGGAATATTACTTACTGTATGTATCCCTTTATATTTTCAGGAAAGCAATTGATCGAATCTTACTTTGATTTTCGATTATATCGCCTCTGGAAGACCCGCCAACACTCTAAGTTGCTGGATTACGATGACATCTTATGAGCCCAGTCAATAGCCATTTTAGGAGTACTTTTTACTGTCTCCCAGAGGGCTGATAGTCTGCTGGGACCTCCTGCTATAGAAAGCCAGGGTCCAGAGTACGAAGATGGGAACGGGGATGGCACAGTCTAGCAATTTTTGTGGTTGCTTTACCATGAACATGAGCCAACTCGAGGCTTGACGAGCCAAAGCCCGAAGACAGAGTGTAGAGGGATGAATGAGGACGTGTACTGAGCTTCATTAATTCAGGGCAAAATCAGGTCCTCTATTCACAAGGTCCTCGTAAGACTTAAGCTCAGGTTTTATTATGAAAAAGATGTTAACTCTTCTTGCACTAGAGTGCAAGGACCCCTACTAGCCTTCAAAAACCACAGCAAAACTTTTTTGTAGCAAACCCAGGTGACCTTTATTTCCTTCAGGCGGAGGATGACCAAAAACGCCAAGAATAAACGCCACAAATACTCTTCAGCTGGCGTTTGAGCAGGAAGGCTGGACTGATTTAGAATATTACATTTATGGATTTAGATATATCTATATAATATATACATATATCTTATTAAGAGTTTTCTAGTACTTTTATGTGGGGTGATTTAGGATACAAGTGCAATTCTTTTTAAACAGCAATTAGCATATTTAATTGTTATAAAAACAAGTGCAGAAGTGGTATAGCTATCCTGCACAGTGTGTTTTGTGACAGAGCGGGACACTCTATACACAATAGTACACAGTCTTTTGTAGTCACTTAGATCACCAGCAATTGTGTGTTGTTTCCCTGCTCCCCTACCCTGTGACCAACGGTAGTTTTGTCCCACACACTGTGCTTCGTATTACCAATCGTTCTTTGAATAGTGCTAAACAATGTCAGCAAGCAACCCCATCCCAGTGTCGGACAGTGTACGCTGCATATATCCGCATTCATCCAGCACCTTGCAATATATCGATATTATGTGAACATGGTAGGCTTTGGTAGAACTATATGTACAGTACACTTAGCAGTATATATTTATATATATATAACTCATTTATAGGCGACTAGCCATATTGATGGTATTGCCCATCTTTGAAGAGTGTCAGGTTTTTCTCTTCTTTAAATGGGACCTCAGGTTTGGTATGATTTTGGTGTGTTACCTTGATGGATTGTCTACATCCAAAAAGCATGTTTTTGCCTACGCTAATATAATGTGTATTCACATGGCCAGAACATGGGTCAACCACTGGCTGCTGTAAATTTAAAAAAATCACGTTGTGGGTTTGGTGAAATAACTTTTTCATGGATGTACTAGTTGTCTCAAGCACTTTCTGACACAGTTCTTTGCTTGATTTTGGGTCAGAAAGAGGTTATGAAATTACAGCATTCAGTCTACATACCCATTAATTTCATAGTCATGTCACTGGCATTTCAGGTCATGCTCTTCTTATTGGCCCATAGTTTGCTGATGCCTATTCATTTAAAATGCCATTGAAGGATACACATATGGCCAGGTTTTGGTGGTGGGAATCTGGCCTTAATTACATTTTAAAGTTGTAATCTATTACATTTAAAATAAAAAGAAGGCATCAAAGAACATTGTTTGAAGTTTCTTTGGTGACCCATCTGCTTTCTAGCCCAGGATCAATATAACAGTTTGACTGCGAATAAATCACACTTGTATTTTATGATTTAAGCCCCCCATACACCTTATACAATTACCATGCAATTTCTGTACAACCAACTTTTCTTCTACCAAAACCATGTAATATGAGGACCTTTCTACACCTTCCAATCACTATGTATTCTATCAGGGAGGTCACTATACTATATAGTTGTTGGTAGGTCTCATGGAAATTGTATGGAAGAATCTGAAGGTGAATGGGGGCTTTACCTTTTGCATCTCGTATATATACTATTTAAATTTAAAAGGACATTAGGCAGTTTAATATTTTATCGCTTTTGATAAGAGATTAAGAAAGAAGATTTGTGCATTTTTTTACTTATATTAACCTAAAACTAACTTCAAAATTTTTTATTCCCCTACAAATTAGTTTTTTTATTATTTAATGTCTACTTTTTATTTATTTTCAGAATTCTTAGGTTCAGTATTTTCTTTTACCTAAAAGTCAAGTTTGTAATTCTTAATAAAAAACAAAGGGGAAAGTTTTTAAGATAAAGCAGCATTTAATCATGTAAAAAAAAGTAAGAACATTAATGATTTCTCAAGAAACCGTAGACAGCATAACATTTACATTGTACTGATGAAATTCCCCTTGTCATTTGTGTTAAGGGTATCAATCGAGGGGAATATACATAGAATCAAATTAGCTTTGTTTGGAGTCGAAAAACGTTTTTTAGGGTATCAGTCATATCTGATGCCAAAATCTGACATTTTTATTTAAATTCTTAACTGAAAAACATGAATATCAGTAGACTAATTGTGTAGTTGAGTTCTTCCTCCTCTGTGAAGTTATTACTTCAAATACATTTAATTTATAGGTTTGCATTTTGAAAATACCAGCTGTAGTACAATTGTATTGTTTAGGAATACCTTATTGAACCCATTTCCTTTAGATGAATATTGTTTTATAATACTAAAATATTATAAAGTATATAAAGTCGTATGATTACTTCCATTTTGGCTATAAATGATTTACATTTTATTTCAATATTTAAGGGTTATGTTTAACTGAATTTTTTGGGGATAAAGTAACAAATGGTAGAAATTTAGACAGATGGGCAGAGGGTGTAGGAAATCTGTCCAGCCTATTTACTGGTTTGCAGATCATTTTCTTAGTTTGGCATATTTTGCTTACATCAGTTTCTCCATATTTCAATGCTCTGCATCTTTACAAGGCTGGCTAGTTTTGTTCTGCATACTTTGTCTTTGATGGATACATTAAACTGAAGCCACCCTTCGATGCAATGATGATCATGTACAATTTTATTATATATAATGAACATGACATTTGCATAACATGGAGCATTGCATTACGGAACATGAAATATATCTAGTCTCCTGACCTGTGGTATATAAGAGGCGTATAGGAGCATGTACTCCAAGACTTGTAAGCACACCAGGGGAGTTGGGAGGGTAGAGCAAGCACATTGATATTCTAGCTCCATTCTTTTACAATATTGGGTGCATTAACTCCTCTACATTATGAATGTTCCATTACCCTTATGATGGAGTGGGATTTTATTCAATACTGATCCTTTACATTCTCTATCTATTTATTGAGGGACACAGCTTAAGCCATCAGATGTATGAGTCTTTATCCTACAGCAAAAGTATGCCAGATAAAACAATAAAGACGCATGCAAAAACTCTACTCCTCACATATGACTTTAATTCTGTAGAGAATTTAACCAACATGCATACACTCATTGTGTAATGCTTATGACTGAAGTTTTTTCAGAAGATGAGATCTTGCCACTTATGTCCTTTTTGTTTGAGTCTAATTGCAGGCCTTAAATTGGACTTAAAAAGACAATGCCCATTTATTCCTTAAGTATGATTTCGCAATTATGGCAATATAAGCAACTATAAAAAATAATTTATAATTACCTTATTTTCCAATAGTTAATGTCACACAATCTATATTAGCCTAAACTGTGCCAAGGCAAGGGTGTCATGAAATGAGTCATTGTTTCTTTTCTTTTTTTTTCTTGGGGAGGGTGGTATCTCCTATTCAATGCATTGCAGACAAGTTTCAGATACCGGTGAAGTTTAATGTCCATTTTCCCAGGATGTGATCAATGATGCAGCATGGGTCAAGTGACTGGATGGGCAGTAATTATAGATCACATGTGTATAGGTGCATGTGTTCTTTTGTTGTGTTTCCCAATTTCTTTATAAATAGTAACCCTTATAGTAGGTACTTGCAATGGATGCAGTAGTAGATCATCTCGGCAATAGTTAATCCTCTACCCCAGTAGTTCTCAACCTGTGGGTCGGGACCCCCTCGGCAGTCGAATGACCATTTCACAGGGTAGCCGTGTTCATTTGAAAAGGATCAGAGGTGATGCCCACAAGCGGGGTGACTCCCCCTAACTTCCCACCCCACACAACATATGCACAAGCGTGGTGGAAAAATAGGAAGGAGGGGGACATTACACTTGTCCCTTCCAGTATTTGAAACACGCAAGTGACACTCCACACCAGCACTTCCACATTCCAAATACAGGAAGTGACACTTTGTGATGACACGTCAGGGGTTGCGGATCTAAAAAGGTTGAGAACCATTGCTCTACCCACCACCATGTGATCATTCCATTAGAAATCATGTGCACTTTGTGCTCATCATATAAACCAAAAACAATAAACCTGAAGGCAACTCTGTAACTATAGTATAAGTATTTCTGAACGTACCTGAAGAATTCTAGGCCAGTTTGGTGTAGCAATCCTCATGTACATTGTACATTGTACATACGTGTTTTGGAGATTCTGTAAGGAACATGAAATGTAGGTCTGCCAAGTGCTATTTATTTTTATTTTTTTGTATCCAACATGGCAAGCCCAGGGGGGTAACTGGGGCATGAGTTTTTAAAAGGCCCCTTAGGTTGAGGTTTAGCTGGGTTCAAAGACCCCAATGCATCTTGCTGCTCATAAATAATAATGTATTTGTTAATATATGAAAATTCCAGACAGACACCCAGACATTGTCTAATAAGGTCATATATTCTTCTTTGTAGGGTATTGTACTGTGTGCTTACAGCTCCCTGTTCTCTTCCATCCATACAACTTAAACTATCAAATTAAGAAAAGCATTATTTATAGGTATTAACACAAAATAAAGTGGTGTTTTGTATGACTGATATGTTTGATCTTTCTATTGAAGGGTTGTCCAACTCCATTTTGAAGGCCATGTACCAGCTGGATTTTGGTATGATCAGTCATTGTCTGACTCTAAATAACACCCCATTTATTTTACTGCTTTCTTTATTGGAGTAGGACAACCAAACCGTAAGATCATTATATCCTAATGTACTTCACAATGTGGCCATGGTTCCTAGATACCTTGGATGATATATATAGTGAAATCTCTTAAAATGATCAACATTTCAGGCAATGTAAGTTCACAATACAGTTCACAATACACAAACCTCCAGTTCGCAGCATTTTTAAAGTATACATAAGTGTAAACAGACCATTAGAATACAAGCATTTCAGGGTGGAATATATGTATCTAACACATACATACTGCAAGACAATGCACATTGGTGTCAAAGGGGCCTTAATTTCTTATTGTAAATCATATACTTTAACTGGAATGTAACAGTAGACAAAGTATTTATTGTATAATAATCTGAAATAAGTTGGTTTCTAACACTATAGTAATACATACAGTGGTGTGCAAAACTATTTGCCCCCTTGCTGATTTCTTATTCTTTTGCATGTTTG
>CM070040.1:35036616-35069519 GCA_036250615.1 Ptychadena robeensis
TGGCACTTTGTTACCTCAGGGGATTTTTTTCACCCTATTGTAGGGTATTACTAAATATTGTACGGCTTTCCGTCCCTTACAGCCGTGTGCCCACTGCCCAGCCACAGTTATCTGGTGACAGGGTGATACCCAGCAATTTTTTTTCACCCTATTAATAAAGGGTATTCCTACATAGTGCACGGCTTTCCATCCATTACAGCCTTGTGCCAACTGTCCATCTCCACCAGTGTCTGCCATACTGTCCATCTCCCCCAGTGTCCTCCACACTGACCATCTCCCCCAGTGTCTGCCACACTGACCATCTCCCCCAGTGTCTGCAACACTGACCATCTCCCCCAGTGTCTGCCACACTGTCAATCTCCACCAGTGTCCTCCACACTGTCCATCTGCACCAGTGTCCTCCACACTGTCCATCTCCACCAGTGTCTGCCATACTGTCCATCTGCACCAATGTCCTCCACACTGACCATCTACCCCAGTGTCTGCCACACTGACCATCTCCCCCAGTGTCTGCCACACTGACCATCTCCCCCAGTGTCCTCCACACTGACCATCACCACCAGTGTCCTCCATACTGACCATCACCACCAGTGTCCTCCATACTGACCGTCACCACCAGTGTCCTCCAAACTGACCATCTCCCCCAGTGTCCAACCATGTTGTTTAGTGCTCTCCAGCTCAAATCCCATTGACTATCATTGTAGGATTCCTTGGTGTGGATTTAGTGGGTGAAAAAAAAAATTTCTTGGGAGTTTTGCCATGGATTCCCCTCATTGACCAGGTGTTAGACCCCTTGAAACAACTTTCCCAACACTATTGTGGCCAGAAAGGGGTCCCTTTGTTTTTTAAAATTCGCCTCCCATTGAAGTCAATGGCGGGTTCGCCGGGTTCGTGAACTTTTGCGCTAGTTTGCGTTCGCCGTTCACGAACGCGCAATTCCGGGTTTGCGTCATCACTATTGGTCAGCGGCAAAATCGGCCGCTAATCGGTGTGTATGGCAGGCATAACTGTTACTCATGTCAGATTTTGTCTTTATACCCATTCTAAATAAGCATGATATTTTTTTTATGGTTGACTTTGTTTAAATAGTAAACAGAATGATTAAAAGTAGATTAAACAGTGCAGATGTTACACACCATAGTAGGCATTTGCTGTTGTCTGTCTCTTCACTGGGGAAAGGTCTCTTTCTTCCTCTTGTGACAATGAGGAACATCTCCTTGGTGCAGCAATAAAAGCAGACAATCATGCAGCTTTTGCACACAAACTAAGCTAAAATAATTTGGCTGGATTTCTACTTTTGACATACAATAACACTACTGCTCTGTGTAGGCAAGATAGCAACGTCTAACAAAAAATACTTGCCAGCTATTCCATAACTAATGAATAGAGTTTATCAAATATACAATCATGTGTCCTTATTGTTCCTATAAATAAACATTCAAAGCAATGGAAATGCCCAAACTTTTTTTATTTTTTGTAAAGTTGCATAATAAATGATTGTAGTTACATCTAAATGTATTTTGAGTGAGTGTGTAACACAGCCTTAGAAATAGGCAGCATCTCTGTTGCCTTCTCACACAGGCCTTGTGCTTTATAACATACTAAATGTCTAAAAGTTTGGAGTGGGTGCAGTTTAGGGTGAAACAGGGAATGCAACTTGTAGCTTCCCTCCTAATGCTATTTGAAATGTCTCTTCTCTGCTACTATTCTATATCTGGCATTGCATCTCCTGCATTAATGTGATAAATCTGCTTCATTTTGATATTCTATATATAACTGACATGATCTGTAGGTTTATAATATAACGGGTCTCGATTTTCTGTAAGTGTAACAAACCTTTTAAAAGAAATTTATTTTTAACCTTTCCACAAGTACAAAATAGCCATGTAATTTTGGGGGGATGGCAGTGCAGTGATGTGCATTCCCACTGTCATTTTGTAATAAAAGAAAATCTCCATTTATCTGACTATGGCTTCTTCTTTTTCATATTTTACAGTTCACATATTTTCACAAAATAATGAAGACATATCCAAAATGTCAATTTCTACAATGTCTTTTATAACATCATTATTAACAAATACACATTCTACAATGGTTACACAATAATAAAAACCTTATTGCACTTTAATTTCCAAACTTCTATTTATATCTGGACCAGAAACTGCTCCATGTAGTTTGACGTTTGAATTCGGATTTTAAAGACATGTTGTATAATTTTATATAAGTACATTGCTACCATACGACACAGGAAGTGTTCAAAAAATTTTTATGAATGCAATGTATCAAATCAATGCAATACAAAATACCAGCCACAAGATGTCACTAGTAGTACTTGACACATATTTACAATTGCTAAGCACAGATAGCTCCTTTATTCATCAGCACAGTTTCAGAAGAAGAATCCTACTTATCACACACATTCCAGACTTGCTTCACAATTAACTTTAAAACTACCAACAGCCATGCAGCAGAGAAGCCTTTCTATTTGGAAACAAGTAGATTGGATAGTTTAGAAAGGCCCTATTATTACATTGTTTTGATTGATTGTGATGTGTACACTAGAAAAAATTTTGACAACATTGTTTCAATAGTATTAATGGGTTATATTGTCAAAAGTGTTGGGACACACAAAAAAGGATTTGGAGATGCAGCCTGCTTCTACAAACATTTGTGATGTTGGACTTTATCAATGCTCCCAACTTTGTGGGGACAGTTTAGGGATGGCCCTTTGTTCTTGCAACTTAATTTCACACCAGTGCACAAACTAGGTTCGTAAACGAGTACATATTGTGTGGAAGAAATTGACTGGCCTGCACCCCAACCTTAACACTATTGCACACTCTTCTGATGCTTTCACTGAAAGCAAGGCCTTCTTGTCCAACATCAGTACCTTATCTCGCAGGCGCATCATAAAACACCTTAATCTTGTGGAAAGCCTTCCCAGAAGAGTCAAAGCTATTATTGCTGCAAAAGGTAGACAAACTCCATATTAAAGCCTAAGGATTTAAAATAGCATATTTTCATATGTAGGTAAAATCAGGCATCTCAACCAATTCAATGTATGGTAACAAATTTCTAGATCCCTTCTACTCACTGTTTTACCCTCTGGCTACATTGAAAGTGAAGATAGTTTAGCTGCTGCAGATGTCCAGGAGAGCAAAGATTGGTATGATCTGACTCCTTGTGCAGAATGTTTTCTGTTAGAATGTGGTAACAGAGCTGTTTATCGAAATCCATCATTATAGGGTTCCCAATATGATTGACCGTTAGTGTTAAACTGACCATACATAATAGACACTATTTGTAAAATCTGCTTTACATTTTACCAAAAAACTTTCTGGGCTATTATAGGAAGATCGTCACACCTTATACTGTAGGTGCTAGTAAATTTAAAGGAGATTAAATACTTAGACTCTCTGTGATTGCTGCCTGCTCATTGTGGGTTTTCTTTTGCAAATGGTAATGAACATGTAAGTGGTTCTATAAATTGCCCATTTGTACTTACAAATGGAAGTTTTCTTTCAGGCAGACCCTTAAAAACGTATTTTTGTTAACTTTTATTTATATAACGACAATATACTACACAGCGATGTCCATTTAATTAGAGTTGAGATGCAACACAAGATAATACACAGGCACAGGTTATGAAACAGGAGAGTTTGAGGACCCTTCCTTGAACTTGAAAGGGACCCTGTGTTTTTTAAAAACAAGAACTTTAGACTGCATTTGCACTCTTTTTGTTAATGATTTGAGTGCCGTACGTGGAGGCTCGAGCGGCCCTTTGATCTATGGGCATTGAGCCGTGTATACCTAGCATAAGAGTTTGTATAGTAGCACAGAGCCCCAAGGTTGTGAACTATTCCTGTATCTACAGACACACTGCATTCTTTTATATGGCCACAAGATGGCAGCAGAGTCTCCCTGAAATTCTATACAACAAGTACAGCATGGCTCAGTTGCAAAGTCAATGTAAGCAATGTGCTCTTGGGAAGCCATGCAGAAATCATAGTAGTGCTACATCAGGTCAGTTTGCTAATTTCATTTTTCTAATAACATGCATACTAGTATTTTGAAATACACATTTTCCCCCAAAAAGCAGTGCATTCCTAATGTAGTAGAATATTACAGTAAAAATGTATGTGCAATGCCCCCCATACACCTTTAGATCACTCCAAACAATTTCCAATATATCTACCAACAACTTTGTAGTATAAAATACATAGTGATTGGAAGGTCCTCATATTACAGGGTTTAGGTAGCAGAAATTATATGGTAAAATTGAAACGTGAATGCATCTTACAACCTATAAAGGTCAGCCTGAATTTAGTGGTGTTTTAAGCTGTACGCAGTCTCTCCACGCCACTTTCTGGGGTTAAATTCCCAGGGGGACTAACACCCACACTAGTGAACAAATACAAATGTGCAGGTGTAGTGGGGGGGGGGGCGCAACACTACATAAAAATAAATAAATGCTCTGTGCATAACACACTTATGACTATAAATATAAAAAGCAAAAAGGCCAGGAAATAAATCCTTTTGTTCTTGTATTGAAAATATACTTTATTTATATACAAAATAAAAATCGTTTGAGGGACATTCCGACCCGTACTGCGACGCAGCGCAGAAACACTGCATCAGTACAGCCCACCCACACATAAATAAATAATTATTTAGTTGCAAAGCAGTCTCCTCCTTAGTGATACACCAGGGGCAGTGCTGGTAGTCACACAAGTTCCCGGCATGCCTGAAGGCCCTGAGAGGTTAACCCCACTGGATGGCCATCCACCCAAAGTCCTTGTGGCTGTTTGTAAGGGTAGACCTGGGACATTCTCAATATCTCAATATCGTATATACATATAATTTTTTTACACATTGAGACTATTAGATACAGTTTCCCTTCGATTTAAATGGGCAAAACATGTGTATGGGTGTTGCATAGTTATTATTAATTCAGACCTGTGAATATATCATTTAATCAAGAACATCAATAACACCTTTCTGTACTTCAATATTGTAAATACAGGGGGCACTCCCATCCCAGGCCCAACCATCTAGGGGGGCCCTGCGGTCAGCTGCCTGGTCCTGTGTTCCCCGTCCTGTGCACTGGCTGATAGCAGCCTGCATGCTAGCCAGAGAGGGGAGAGACCTACAGCGTCCCCCCTCTACCCCCCACCTCCTTCACGATGACCTGGTGGTTCATTTTAGTCCAGTTTTCTGTGCCAAAAGCGGCATGAAAAACTTAACCACCCTGACAGTCCACTGAGCCAAAAGCTGTACATAGGTTTGCATTAATTTTATTTTTATATTGCAGTGCTGTAACTTACTGAAATATGTCCAAACAAGGGTCTAGTAATCATTCTGACTATAATAAACTTTTAAACACAATTATGTAAAATGAATTGCTAACTAAACTAAATTAACACAAAAAATCAGCTGAAACAAGATTAAATCCCGGCAATCAGTTTGATGATAGAACAGGACCACTTCTCACTGACCTCCATAGAGTTGCTTTGATCTTTGTTATATTTCATGAGATGGAAAAACTCCTACAATTGTAGAACATTTTTTCCAATACATTTTAATGCTGTCCAAGTCTTTATTTTGCCCCCCTGAGTATTTGATTTTCACACCTCTAGAATATTCTATATCATCCTGCTCCGGGTTATGTAGAGCTGATATGTTCATCTGGTGTAATTAGTAGACTTGCTGAATTAATCAAATTATTCAGTTATTTTCAAGGCCCCTAAATATTGTATCATCACCAAAATTGCTGGAGATATAGAGAAGGGTTAGGAAACACTACAAATAAAGAAAGTATTGCTCTAGCATGTGTGTGTGTAACATTTTTGTGTAAATTAAATTCTAATTTAAGTGGAAAATTCAATATGACTTTTCAACTTGACTTTAGTTATTAAAAACTACCACCGCTAAAGCAATACTTTACCTTTTATAAAATTTCTCCAACCCTTTTCTACATCTCCAGCAATTTGGGGGATGATACAATGTTCAGGGGCTTTGTACTTAACTCACTATTTTTAAAATAACGTGAAAAAGTCTAGTAATTACTAAAATGTCCACAAGATGCTAAATTTATGACACTTGCTAAGTTGTCTATAAGGCTATGTTTCCACTAGAGCGTTTGCCCACTGTTTGATCCCCAGACAAGAAGTGGGGGGTGGTGGCAAGATGTCCTGTCCCAGCAGGCCACTTCCTGATCGCGCCCATAGACAGTGAATGGGCGTGGTTAAAGACTCCATGGATGGAGACGCGATTTTTAACCTCATTCATTCACCTCTATGGACATGATCTGTGGAGGTCGGCAATGCATTTCCACGGGCAATCTCTAAAAACGGGGGTGAATGCGGCCGATCGCTCTAGTGGAAACAAGCCCTAACACCCAGGAAATTAACTGTCCGGGACTATCTGGAACAGAAATAAAAAGGCAAGGATGGGTCCTAAGTGCAGTTATGTTGGGGGCCGCAAGTGGAGGACAGAGGGTGGTTGCTAACCAACGCCAATAGGGCTGTGGGTTGGACTGACAGAAAGGGTCAATCTCTCCAGCAGGAACCAGAAATGGCAATTAAAAACTCAACAGAAGGTCTATGTATTTTTTTCTAGACATCGGTATTCTCATATTTAAAGAGAAACAGTTGATGGATGACCTTGTCCTTCAGATCCGGGATAAGTGTTGTCTGGTTCATACGTTTAATTATTTCCACACTGTGATATGTTTCTATGGCTGAAATAATGATCTCATAGTTTATCATTCAGCAGCTAGGCCTTCCCTTCCACCCAGCAATGTTTATGTTTTGTTCATTTATCCATCTTAGCTGACAGAAGCTGTATTACACCCACATCCAGATGTTGAGTTCTAAAAAAAGAGTGAAAATGTACCTGTATGTGCTGGGCGCTGTAGGGTTCCTTTCACCTCCTATTCATTCCATTTCAAAAGGAAAAAAAATCTGCTGATGTAAAAATGTTAGCTAAAGTTCTGTTTTATTCTTTTGTCACTTAAAACTACAAATCTATCTTAAGGTCACCGTACACCTTACAATCTGGCGGTACAATCTACATCTACGTAAAATACAGGTAAAATATATACAAATCGACCAGCTATCCTTTAAAAAAATAGGGCTTTTAAGCCACTTGTGTGAGATCAAAACAACACAAAATAAAAAAACGGTCTATTGTAGATTTTAAAGTTTTTAAACCAACATTTTATGTCATTAAAATATTAAAATTACATTCATAAAACCACACAAAAAACATACAAAAAATATACATGGTATCACCAATTTGAGGAAGAAAAAAATTACATTTGTGGTTGAAAAGGGGTCATTTATTTAGTAGATCTTAATACACTGAAGAACTTAAGAAATACTCTACAGTCCTGGCCAAAAGTTTTGAGAATGATACAAATACTCGAAAAGTTGCTGCTTAAGTTTTTATAATAGCAATTTGTATATACTCCGGAATGTTATGAAGAGTGTTCAGATGAATTGCATAATCCTTCTTTGCCATGAAAATGTACAAAATCCCCAAAAAAACCTTCCCACTGCATTTCATTGCTGTCATTAAAGAACCTGCTGAGTTCATTTCAGTAATCGTCTTGTTAACTCAGGTGAGAATGTTGACGAGCACAAGACTGGAGATCATTATGTCAGGCTGATTGGGTTAGAATGGCACACTTGACATGTTGTAAAAGGAGGGTGAAGCTTGAAATCATTGTTCTCCCATTGTTAACCATGGTGACCTGCAAAGAAACGTGTGCAGCCATCATTCCGTTGCATAAAAATGGCTTTACAGACAAGGATCATCAAGAACTTCAAGGAAAGAGGTTTTATTCTTGTTAAGAAGGCTTCAGGGCGTCCAAGAAAGTCCAGCAAGCGACAGGATTGTCTCCTAAAGAGGATTTAGCTGCTAGGTCGGAGTGCCACCAGTGCAAAGGTTGTTCAGGAATGGCAGCAGGCAGGTGTGAACGCATCTGCCTGGTGTCAAGAAGGGTAGCAAACAAGCCACTTCTCTCCCAAAGAAGGGGTGGAGTGGGCTCACTCACAATTCTGCCCAAAATCACAGCCATGAATAAAGAATGGTAACAAAACACCCTCCAACAGCAACTTCTTCCAACAATCCAACAACAGTTTGGTGAAGAACAATGCATTTTCCAGCACGATGGAGCACCATGCCATAAGGCAAAAGTGATAACTAAGTGGCCCGGGGACTAAAACGTTGAAATTTTGGGTCCATGGCCTGGAAACTCCCCAGATCTTCATCCCATTGAGAACTTGTGGTCATTCCTCAAGAGGCGGGTGGACAAATAAAAACCAACTAATTCTGACAATCTCAAAGAAGTGATTATGAAAGAACGGGTTGCTATCAGTCAGGATTTGGCCCAAAAATTTATTGAGAGCATGCCAGTCAAATTGCAGAGGTCCTGAAAAAGAAGGGCCAACACTGCAAATACCGACTGCTTAAATCTCAAGTAATTGCCAATAAAAGCCTTTGAAACGTATGAAGTGCTTATAATTATTTTTCAGTACATCACAAAAACAACTGCAACAAAGATCTAAAAGCAGTTTAGCAGCAAACTTCGTGAAAACTTATATTTATGTCATTCTCAAAACTTTTGGCCAGGACTGTAAATATTAAGCAGTGTTCTCCTGTCAAGTCTGTGTGTACACCTAGCTATTCAAAAAGATTGCCATCTGCAGCAAAATAACTGGACTATTATCTAGGGATTCTATTCTGAGAACACAATATCAATCATTCATTCTATGATTTCTATGAATTCTATTGTATCACAGCCTTGTGTTGTTCATATTGGTTACTGTGCTTTCTGCAAAAGAAACCATTTCCAGGAAGGACTATATATGGAAAGAACATATCATTTTTATTACATATAATTTTCTGGTGCTCATGAAGCATAAAAATCAATATGTACATATGATTCTGTTTTTCACATTGTTGTGCAAAAGATGGTTGTTTTGTTTGGTCAGTTTTTAATGAGCCAGCGAGATAAAACACCCCATCACCTAATGGCCAAAGAGGCCCCCTAAAAGTAACAGACCTTTCTTAATTAAGAGGGGCTCATCCCACGAACCCATAAGCAGATATGTGGTTAGTCAATGCAGATCTGACCTGGAAAAGGAGAGTGGTGCTCTTTTCTGGCTCTATTATAGCACTAATTCAGGACATTAAGTTATTGGTCTATGATTTTTCATAGACCAATAACTTAATGTCCTGAATTAGTGCTATAATGGGTGACCAGTTTCCCTCTTTCTGCTTAAAGAGGACCTGCTTTTGTACTTGTGTGATCAGCACTAGGAGTGGCCCCCGGTGGACATTTGGGATATTGCACTGAATTAATCCCAGAAGCCTGGCAGATTTTAGAGTGCTGTACCACCATCGTACCAGCTCAGAGGTATGTCAAAGTTGTATAACGTTTATATATATATTTTTATAAAAGTATATATTCACCTTAAGTTTTTTTTTGTCATCACAGGATAAAGAATACCCTTCTGCCCCCATAAAGGCAGTTTTAAGCGGGCACTGACATTTAATTATGGGGCTTTGTGATTTTGAATAAGTCCAATGCACATTGCAATATGGAAGCATCACTGAGGAGCAGACATTTTAAGGCCTTACAAATTTTAGACAATAGTCGGCTAAGGAATAACTAATGTTTGTACAGGTGTTGGGTCAGGTTGCTGATTGATCGGCTGGGATGGATCTATTGACGTTTGTCATGCCTGACACCCGTAGTCTTCCTTTGCACCCTCCCTATAGAACAGAGTGAGTGCTGCGCATTCAGTGCTTGCTTGTTGGAGCTATCAAAAAAATTGTTCTCAATAACCAAGATTGAGAAAAATGTGTGTATGGGATAAGATTTTAAGGTTTTAGATTCAGAAATGATCTTCAGTGTAAGCAGGAGGTCAGCCATATGGTTCTCCACTTTGTGCTCTGTGGTAACACTGACCATACATTCAACAATAAAGTTAGTTAGATATAAAAATCCTAAGTAGCTGCCTTCAATCATGGGGCAATCAAATCATCATCGTTTCCCATTAGAAGCGGACCCTGGTCCAGTGTTGTGAGATATGACTGGGAGCTGCTGACAGGCAGCCGGGAGAGCAGACAGGATTCCTGTAGACGGGGGATTCCCCCCTACACAGCACACAGCCTGTTTAGTGTACACAGCCGTGCTTCTCCCCCTTTCCCCTGCTGGGAGCCGATCATAGGCTGTGTGCTGGGGGGGGGGGCGCCTCCTTTGTAGCCGTCTGTATCTCTGTGCTGCTTGTCAGATCAACCAGGATTCAACCTTTTCCAGTCAGAAAGGCTGGACAGCTCGATTTTTAAACAGATTCTAGCACAATCGAGGACCGTGAATGTGTACATTGCTCCATTGTGCTTAAATCTATCAAAAGTTCAAGCTGTGTATGCCTAGCTTAAAAATTGTTGATTCATGTGTTCTCAATTTTCGATCTTTATCTGTCAGCATGATTTACAATTTTACAATTAAGCTAGGAACACACGGCTCGATTTAAGCGTACAATCGATGTAAATCAATGACAATTTACATCGATTGTACCAAAATCGTAGCGCGGACACATGATACAGTCGCCGATTTTAGTTCGATGAAGAGCTTTACATTGATTGAAAAGTGATCGGACTAGTTGGAAAATTATCGTCGAATTGTACCATGATCTTACAACTTTTTCATTTTCATCGTACAATTGTATTCGATTAAGTGATAGTTTACTGTTTGTAGGGCATCAATGGCATCGACGATTTTAGTCAATAATCGATGTTTTCTACATCGATATTGTACTATGATTGTATAACCCTATAGCGCACACGGTACAATTGATAAAATACCAAAATCAAGGTCCTTCATCTAATCTTACATCGATTGTATGCTTAAATCGAGCCATGTGTTCCTAGCTTAACAATCAACATTTTTGCAACTGTATTGTACTGTTATGAATACATTGTTTTTCATTGTTAGTCTCTATATTCACCAGTCTTTAGAATGACAAAGTATTCATAGTTCTGCCCATCTCATCTATCATCAGGTGTCCATATTATAAAGAAGCACTAGAACACACAGTGACAGAAAGTCTTTGAAAGAAATGTTGTGTTAAATCAGGGAGTTATAAGTGCGGGCTGGGTGATGTAGCACCCATTGCTGTACCTTAATTATGAATAACAAAAAGGTTCAGCCCAGGGCAAAGTTTAATCTTGGGAATTATAACAGATCAATGAAGTTATGTGTCACAAATAAGAATGACAATATGATGAATGTATATCATGTTACGTGTTTGTTCTTTCAGATCCAGTTTCAGTACATATCTTTGGTAGTAAGCTTTACAGTCATCTAAATGTAAAATGTGCATTTAACTACTTATATCTTATTCTGCTTATAAGTTATAATTGTTTCTTTCGAAGAAGGCTGAGAAATGATTTGCCTGTGACAGGAAATTGGTCACTTGAACACCACACCTATACAAGTTTGATGGACATCCTATTCCAAAACTACAGCCAACAATATAAAGCTGGCCCACATGGGGTTAAGGTCAGAACAATGTACAGGCAATACAGTTGCTCCACACCAGACTGATCTAACCATTCTTTGAGAGTCCAGGCGCTGGAAACATGGCATTTCCAGATGCCTGTGTGAATGCCCCTTATAGGTTATGAAAGTTGTCATTGCTGGAGTCTTTCTATAGAATACTAACTTGATTGACATGGAGCAGATATAGCAGATCTTTCGGCTTTAGTGGTTTTAGGGCATGTTTTTACAGCACTGGGCCATTGGGACCCATACGTTAAGCATAGTGCTTGGTGGGGGTTCTGACAGATCACATACACTTTACCTGCTCAGTGGATGCTCTGTTCTGTTAACTACGTTAACCCCTGCATCGGGGGAACGTCTCAGCGTCGTGAGAACATAGCATTCGCCATGCAGGTAAAGTGTATGTAATCCGTCTGGACTCCCCGCCAAGCATTGTGCTTAGCGTAGGGGATACCGACAGAGACAGAGCCTTAGTCACACAGCTCAAGTCAAGCATACTGTGAGATGGTTTGATTTGTGGCCGATTCCGACACAGATCGTGTGCTGTGCGTGACCCCTGCGTCGATTGATCTGCCCCAAAATCGAACATTTCCAACTAAAATTCAGCCATAAATCGTCCAAAAAAAATTTATCTCACAAATTACAGACATATTACGGATTTTTTAGATTGATCTCATTACTTTAAATAGGGATCAGGTCCCCATCCAAAGGAAATGCCAGCACACAAGGGGTGCACAGACGATTCTTGGCACAACTGACCGTGCGTGATTACATCATCACGTGTGGTCGTTCTGCCAACAAATCAAAGAAGAAACGAGATGTCTATGGTGGGCTTTAGCTAGCATGTTACACGTGAAAACACATATAAGCTAAAAAAGAAAATGAATATATGAATACAAATATATGAGATACTAACACCTAGCAAGGACTAGCAAGCTAAAATAAACTACACTTTTTAGTTTATTTTAGCTTGTTTAATGTTTATCTCTGTTAATCACAATCTGGGATTCCCGCTACATAGTTTACAGCAGGATATCTTGAGCCTCAAGGGTATAGCGAACCTCCAACATCAATATTATGTATCAGGGAATGTCAGTGTATAGCACAGCCAAGCCATTGTTCTACATGTATTACAGGGACGCGGGAAACCACAATCCTAACGCCAGCATTTAATGAATAAGCTTATCTGGCCAATGCCTTTTTTAGAGAGTGCTTACCAAATCAATATTCATGTCCATGAGCACACAGTTCACAGAGCAACCCTCATTAATATCTCTTTTTTTTGCATTTTAGAGAATGTTGAAAGGTTACAAAATTGTAGTTACTAGTTCTGTCAAAAAGGGAGTTCCTCTGACTTTTGAGGTATTTCCCAATAAAGGGACTAAAGCCCCCCCTACACCTTAAGATTGATCCATACAATCTCCATTAGATCTACCAACAACTGTGTAGTAAAGTGGCCTCCCTGAATATGTAGTGATTGGAAGGATTAGAAAGGTCCTCATAGTACATGGTTTTGGTAGAACAAAATTTGATTGTACAGAAATTGTAAGGTTTATGGGTTTATGGGGGCCTTTAGAAGAGAATATCTTCTCAACAGGAAACAAGGAGAAACGAAATAGAATGTGAATAATGCCCTACTTTACAGCAGTTTTGGCTCTAGATAGATATACCAAGGTGACCATTATTGGAAGAAAGGCCAAGGCTGACATTATTGAACTCCCCATTAAGAGTTGTCAATATCCCTGCTGTCAAACTGCCCACTGTCCTCAATATTTTATGAATCACAGTTCTAAAACCAGCAGATATTGTGACTTTATTGGCAGTGGTATTGTTCAGGGGTAAAACCCAAGGTAGCCTGGTGTCCAAAGCTTTAAGATGAAGACAATGACTCCCTAAATATTCCTCTCAGTACAGTGTCCATTAAATTGTATTTTATTTTGTAATTCAATTGACTCTACATATATATGACTATTGATTTGGAAAGTGAGGTGACTGCTTTTTGCAGTGAATGGTTACACAATACTGCGCCTGTGGTGATGCACTGTATCGGTGTGCTGTGGTGTACAGAGGGTGAAGGTCCCTTTTAGAGGGTGCCCCAGCATGCACTGGGGTGCCTGAAGGGGAGATCGCCAAGTTCCGAGTGGGGGGGCTTTTATGCCCACCATATTGGTCTGCGCCTGCCTGTCCGTGGCCCTGTCACCTCTGCAGTCACAGAGTGTTGTTGCCTTTCATCCATCCTGCCTGTTCCAGCCAGTTCTGGGGATCCGCTTCCCAGCCATTGCCTTTCCTGTACTGAGGACCCCCCCAGCTAGGCAGCAGACCCAGATACAGTTACTACCACTTGTTTGGACTCTATTTTTTGACTATAGCCTGTTGCTGAGTTCCAGTTCTCCTCTCTGCTTGGATGTTAGAGCTCTGCTCTGCCTGTGCTACGAGGTCCCGTCAATTTGTAAGAGCTGTTAAAGAAAACGTTTTTGAGCACCAACAGTCGCCTCTGTCGTCTGGTTGATTCCTGTGCCTTTACATCACTACAATAGTTTCATTTCTTCAGGTGCTAGTAGAGGCATTCAAAATTTATTATGTTTTGTGTTCCTGATTTTACATTGTATCTCAGTTCACACTTTCCCAAACTTTTCTTCCATTTCTGAGGAATCTTGGCTATGCACCAAGGAACAGAACGCCTGTTAGGAAATAACAGAGATTTATTCATCCTGTGCACTACCATTTGTGACCACAGGTTGTGCTATATATGGAAACCTAACTGAAATTCTTTGTGAAAAGCTTTATTAGTAAATTGTGATTGAACAATTTCTTAAGGTATAGAAATCTTTAGGTGTTCATTGATATCCTAAATAGATAAAAACAACATATGTCTTGCTCTGTACAGAAATCGATTAAAGAGAACATGAAATTTTTTATTTTTTATGTTTTAATATGACAGATAGATTAGAGAGTGTATAATGGCAACATTGTGTCAGTGGGATTGTGTTCTATCAGATAATGCTTCCCCATCAGTTAATGCTTCCTACTTCCTTATTCTACTACTATTCGATTCAATACCTTTGTTCGCATTGCGAATATATATTTGTAATCCATGGCCATAAGCATCCCAATGGCGAATATAGAGAATATTAAAAATTGCAAATATCTGCCACCATATTCGCAAAATTTACGAGTTCTCGAATAGCCAATATTCACCAAATATATTCGCAATTTAAATATTTGAGCTCAACACTACACACACACACCCTCCCCCCTCTCCAGCTGCACTGTAACATCAAAGCCGTAGAAACTAAACTAAAACGGCTGTGTGACACTGTAACTTTAAACATTCATACCACGAAAACCTTTAATAGTATAATCACGAACAATTCAGGGTGAGTAATGTACCCCTACTACTACTTACACCCAGAGTTTCACCCCCCTAGCTACAACATTTAGCTGTTATTTTAGCTGAAAATTTACTTCAGATAATGGTTCTCTATTACTGTTGATGGGCGGACATCATCCTTGTCTGTTCGCGGACAGGCTGATCAGACTTTTAGAAAAGTCTGATGTCCGTCTGTTCGTGGTTACATTCAAATTCCCTGTTCGAGGGGGATTTGAATCTGGTGAAATGGAACATGGAATGTACATGGAGCGCACAGTGCAGTGTTCCATATGCCGGAAGTTACGTCACTAACCTCTGCAACCAAAATCAAAGCCTCAAAGTATTGGTTCAAAGCGATCCTAATTTCAGTATAACCGAATACACAACATTTCACTCTTTTACCAAGTTACTCTAATGATAAAACAAGGTTAGGAAAAAGCACTACTAACTTTTTTGTTTGAATAAAGTATTATTAAATCTATCAAATCAACAGAAACAAACTGGATCAAAAAACACAAAGGCACAAAATCAAAAGGACATCTTTTTTAAAGTCAAGACTGTTGTCGTTATAGTGCAAACCATAAGTCTGTGCAAAACAAAATATACAAATAAAGGGGGTAATTGGGGGTCAAGCAGACCATGTAAGAGCTGTAGGCACTTAAAAAACTTTCCAGTCCAGCTCTACTATCTTTTTATTGCTTCTTTGCCAATGATTAGGTAAGGGATATTTACCGTAAATGCTTCAACTCCACAGATATTTAATAGACAAACATAGCTTTAATGCCACAACGCCATCATGAGTGTGCACCATCTTAAAGAGTCCCAGTCTGAGGGTGTCATCACAATGGGTACCTCAAAGCATGTAATGTAATATTCCCATTTGTATCACCCCTTTGTAACACTCGTTGTCTGTTCCTGAGTCCTGCTATTGTTTTATTTCTTCATATTTATCAATAGTGGCCAAACTTTTCTTAAATTTGTCTAAGATGATTCAATGTTCAGATATTTTCCACCATTATTCAATAGTTTCAAATCGACATATATTGCAGAAAAAAATTAAATATGGGGAATTTGATTCTGCTGACATTATTTCAGCATTTGAAGGCACATAGTTTTAGGCAACTTTTTGCAAATGGGCTCCTTTTAAAATTAAGAATAACCACTTAATCGCTGAACTTGTTGCAAAAATAATTACTACAGAGTTTTTATGCACATTCATCAATATAAGTAAACGTTCACCAGCTGAGTCTTTAAACAACACTTGACAAGGACGTCCTCCACCTTAATAAGTGCATAATAGTTACAAAATAGTAACTTTTATTCCTGATCCAGCACTTTTTGGTCAATAACACTGTCGATACCACACTGCCTTTGTTCTGAAATCCACCACAAGGTGTATGAGTTATGTTGCATTGCAAGGATGTAGCATTTCCGTGGAGACTTACAGGCTGCCATAATGCCTCTAAAGTTGACAGTTTTTTTATGTCACTCTTTAATAGAGCCTCTATTAGCTCTCTATACTTTTCTATTCCTAAAGATTGACATCAGTATTGTGTATAGTATGCAGATGTTGAATTTTTCCTTTATTTTCTTCATCTGGTAAAACAATTGAAGGGATGTTTGGTCTGGTGCCATGAGGTTTTCATTAGCTTCTGAACTATACAAACTGCACATAGAGCACCACAAACTTTAAATATATATCACACTTCACACACATTACATATCACAGAGGAGGAGAATGAAATCTGAGCATTTCTGACTATTCCTGCTTCCTTTCATGGTCCTCTGGGGCAATACGAAATGTTACGGAGGAAATACAGCTGTTTGTGAATATAATTAGGACACATGTTTTTTATAATTAAGAGGGAACTCCAGGCAAATGTTTCTTTAAGTATTACATTGGAGAAAGTCTTACAACTTTTGTAAGGTTTCTATTGCTTTCTTTGTTCTTATGTCCCAGACATATGAATGATATGAGTAAAATTTCAAACAAAAATGAAACACATGCTAAGTATTTTCGTCATCCTGTGCTAAATTTCTATGCATTCATTTATATGTATGATTTCTTTTTATAACATTATATATACATTTTATTTGTCCGGTATACCTTTTAATAGATTTTACATAAGACTATTCATAGCACAATATAAAGAAAAGTTCAGTGAAATAGTTACAGGATTCCTGAGGTGAAGCTCATGCTTGCTGTTTAGGAAAGGACGTCCAATAACCAGGATTCATAAGAAAAAGCTGATTTATTTAGATGTAGTTGTGCTCGGAATTTTCATAGCAAATAGGCAATCTGTCATGAGCAGTAACAGATGTATCCCATTGCATACAAAAACTTGGATTAATGCCTTTGATTACCAGTATATATTAGTCACACTCAGATTTTTTTCCATTAAAAAATGTATGATATATTTGCATTTGGATATAGTGCAGAAGTGAAAAAAATCGTGTGTGAAGAGAAAAACAGCAAAGAAGCCCTGACTTTCCATCACTGTCAATAAGTAAACAAAAAGCCTGCTGATGCTTTGATTAGCTTACCAACAGGTTACTTCTTCTTTCACTGTCCAGTTCAACTTGGGTCCGGAGAAATTGGATTGAATTAATTTAGCCATTAGTGCACTAAAAGCATAGAAAAACACTACTAGGAAAATCAGCGGTTGCTAGGGTATTATTATTCTTATCTTATTTTTGTCTCTTGTAGTAACAGTGCTGAAATGAATGAGATGTTGGCAGCTAGAGATGCAAGAATAGTACCTCTTCTCTTGCAGAGACCTTTACTTTGTGTGTTTTTTAAATGATGCGATCACTTTAAAATAAAGGTTTACCATTTACTACAATGCAAACTTCCTTGTGTAATATATATGTGTAAGAGATCTTTTACATATTGAATAATCGTTAGGGGCCTCAACCGTTATCAAGTACAATCTCAAATACTGCACCCCTATTGTTGCTGAGACGAAATTGAATCCCTATGGGGCCAAATATGGACAACAATTGTTGTCCAATTCCCCACAAAAAACTCCCTAGTGGGGCTTTTATTCAGAAACAATATGTCAATAGTAAATAAATAAAAAGTCATTATTAATACATGGACATACACATCAACGAAAGTGCAGGACTCCTTGACATTAGGATCAATAGTATCAGTACACCACACCGTTATTGACAATTGAACCGTGAATTACAATAAATTAGTTAGTAGTTGAACCCTTTTGGACCTTATAGTGGATTACTCTGACGTGTTTCACCTTGAATAAGGTTTCTTCAGGGAGTTAAAAAAAACCATCTATAGGCTAAAGCATAATCAAGCACAATCTTCAAATCAATAACTAACTTTCATAATACATTGTTCTTAGCTTGTATATTACACACATACATAAAATAAAAATGGACAATAAACAATATGAAGATATGTCCCTTTCCATTACTGATACTATTGATCCTAATGTAATTTTTTTTTAAATATGGTTCTCTATGTTAGGAGTACCGCACACAATTGATGTATTGTTGCTGAATAAAAGCCCCAGCTAGGGTGTTTTTGGGGGGAATTGGAAAACAATTTTATATGTGAACGATGTATAGACCTGCAAGCCAATATCTTTCTATTGGTCACATGTGTTCTCCATCTGCACATAACCTCTAATGTATAGTGCAGACCCCATAACTTGCTGGAATTTTCACATTTGTTTAAAGGCAGAGCCCTTAAAGGTCAGGGAAGGACTCCAGCCGAATAGAATTGGTACTAGTAATTGCTGAGGATGATGAGGAAATTTGGAAGAAGCAATAAAATGTAATTCAAATTGGGAATGAGCTCAGAGGAGTACTTGGGGATCTTAATCATTTCATACAATGTTTTTGTGTAAGAGAACCCTTTACAGTGGTTTTGTCAAGGCTACTGAATAACATGGCCAGCACAAATTGGTATTACATTGAGTGTCATGTGATATTAAACCTAGGCAGTTTTGATCTTATGATATCTGTCTACCAATTGTACTGTTCTCTCGCATAGACTAAATGAAGGTGCATGTTTCCTTCTAGAGTAACCTTACCCTTGCCAACCCTTTCCCTCCACAGATATATATTTCTTGAAAGCTGGAAACGTACTAGTTTGTTGACATTCTAGTACCACATCTCCTTTTCAATGCCCATGCCTGCACATTAAATATTGCCATTTCAGCTTCATACAGCTCCAAAAGTATTCCACAGAGCTTCCACTGTTCAGGAGCAGACATCAAGGAGGGTCATAGTGCTCGTATATGAACAAACCAATAAATTAAGAGCCCCATATCTCAGTAGGCTCAAACATTTTTAAAGGCATAGAATTAATGTAGTAAAGGTTGGGTTAAATTAGGTTAGTATATTGGCTAAGACTTGGCCAGATACAGGATGATATGGTTAAGACTTGGCAAGATACAGGCAGATGGCAAAGGCAAAGGCATGGTCGGATACAGGCAGATGTTGGTAAAGACGAGGCTTGGTCCAGGCAGATGTTGGTAAAGACATGACTTGATACATGTAGATGTTGGTAAATGAATGGTTGTATACAGGCAGATGTTGGTAAACATGTGGCTGGATACAGGCAGATGTTGGGAAAGACATGGACGGATACAGGTAGGTGTTGGTATAGACACCGCTAATTACACACAGATGTTGGTAAAGACATGGCTTGATACATGTAGATGTTGGTAAATGAATGGTTGTATACAGGCAGATGTTAGTAAACATGTTGCTGAATACAGGCAGATGTTGGAGAAGATGGACGGATACAGATAGGTGTTGGTATAGACACTGCTAATAACACACAGATGGCTTGATAAATGTAGATGTTGGTAAAAACAAGGTTGGATATAGGCAGATGTTGGATACATGCAGGTTTTAGTAAGTACACAGCAGGATAAAGGCACGTTTTGGTAAAGACATTGGCAAATACAGGCAGATGTTGACATGGGAGGATACAGACTGATTCCAGTTAAGGCTTAGTTTGATAATAATGATAAGAACAAGTTGACTGCTCTAACTCTCATTCTCATTTTATTGTGAAGATATGTTTTAATGTTTTAATTTCACAGCGTACTTAAAGAATGTTTACACCCAGCAGATGTAACAGAAAGAGTAATGGCATTATATAATTAAAAAATGCATAGAGGTGAATATACTGTGAATGCCTTTGTACAAATTTCTTTCCAGGAGCCTGCTGAAATTTCTTTTATATTTCAGACATAATGAATAATAAGAAACTCTACATGGCTGGAGTTAATGCATCAGCTGCTTTTTATTTATATTGCACAGCATTGGTAACAATATGTCTGTATCATGATTTTATCTTCATTTGGCAATAAAAACGTGCCTGAAAATATTTGCTTCCTAACAGCAAACATTGTACAGGTTGATTTGATCTTGCAAAGTTATTGGCCCTTTTCTGAAATAAACTCTACAGGGGTCATAAAAACTAACCGTAATTTTATTGACCTCCTGGTTTCAAGTTCTATTATGATGTTTCTCCAAAAAAAATGTCTTCATTACTTTCTTCCATTTTCCCTATCAAAGCCTTGAAGTAAGAACACCCTATTTGAAAATGATTCACAATGTATAAATTATACTAAATAGTGCAGAGAAAGGGCAATACATCAATATTAGCAGTCTATATAATACCTACACCAAGAGCCTTTCTTGGCAGGAATTTGGTTTATAGGTATTTGACGGTATCAATATTCTTCCTAAATCTTATACTGTCTGAGCCTGAAGCATGGGCAGACCAGTCAGACTCATAACATGTAAGTGAGTGAATAAGAGGAGTATGCTCCTCTATGTAGTGCCACCAATAAGTGAGTGAATAATTACTTTTGGCCCACACAGTATTGGTGTTCTGTTAACACACAATCTGTCCATCAGCTCCTTCCTTTTTAACAAATAGATCATTGCAGTCTGGGTACACAGGGAACCAGGGCACAGTACACAAGAGGTCAGGGATGTGTCTGAGTGTGCCCCATGTAGTGTCCCCACTGAGTGATGAATAATGACTTTTGGTTCACCCAGTGTCTTGGTGTTTTGTTAAAACACACTTAATCTTCAATCTTCTTTCTTAATTGTAGTGCGGCTGGCAGGAAACCCGGACTTGAGGTAGTGCTGGGGCATATGAGTCTGAGTTTGTGGCACCAAGGTGCGCTCCATAACAACAGCAACCAGAGTGCTCCATACTCAGCCATATTTATAGTAAATAGAGAGAAGTGCTCTGGTTGGCTACTGTTTAACAAAATTTTAAAGTCCCCCAATTATGATACATTTTTAAACAATATTAAAATCAAATGTTGACCAGCACTTATTTTTAATAGATACACTTTAGATGTAATGTGTTTATCTAATATCAAATTTGTTGAAAACATAAAGTAGTGCAGGGTGAGAGAAAGAGATTGCATTTTAGTTTCTGTTGTGTTTCCAGAACTGAAAACTATATAACATATATAAATACGTGATAGGTTTAACTACTGCTTATACAATCTAAAACGTAAAAAAAACAGTTTGTAACACACTTTAAGCGAGAAGTAACCTATCTGGTTTAGCCGTAAAGGTAGAGTGCCAGCATTGTAAATCTGCCTGAGGACAATTGCAGGTCAGTTGGCAGGTAAAATATTTTACTAAACTTGAGTGTTGATTCAATCTCTTAAGGCTCCACACAATGTATTAGCAAATGTGAAAAGTGACAGCTAGATGGATTAGCTGACTTATTCCAAGACAATCATCAGAGGTCAGAATGAGCACTACATCTAGATGTATTTGGTATATTTCTTGTTATTGATAAGGGTAAAAAAAAAAATTATTCTGGTAATTTAACAATTGAATTATTCACTGAATTGTAGCCAATTACAAGGATAAGAACAAATTTTGATGATAAATTCCATCCCAAAAAACACCCATTATGTATGCCAGCATTAGAGCTGCCATTTTTCATCAAAGTATTGGTACACATTGTCACACCTACAGAAACATATTTGACATCCAATTCAAGTCCGCAGGCAGCAATCATTTCCATTATCAGTCATTACTAGTGTTGAGCTCGAATATTCGGATTTCGAATATATTCGGCGAATATCGGCTATTCGAGAATTCGCAAATTTCGCGAATATGGCGGCGGATATTCGAATGTTCGCATTGGGATGCTTATGGGCATGGATTGCTACTATATATTCGCAATGCGACCATTCATTTTAAAGGTAATTACAAGGCGATCATAATTGTGAATCTAGATCGCACATTGCGAATATTCGCGAATTTAGAATTGAATATTAGTAGAAATATTCACAAAATATTGCAAATCCGAATATTGCCTTAGCCGCTCATCACTAGTCATTACAGCTACTCATCTGGGAAGGCTTTCCATAAGAATTGGAAATGAACGAACAACGAACACGAGGGAATTTTACCATGGGCTCCCCACCCCATCCTATAGATTTACTTCTTTACTTTGAACGATATCCGAAGCGATAATATAACCCGTTTACCACCTATGAGAACTACCTCCTCTCTAATGATCTAAATAGGTGTGTCGGTCGACTGGCTTCCGGTCTAAGCCTGGCCCCCCGTTCCGTTCTTCACCCCATGATGCCCCTAGGTGGCTATTGGCTGCCATGTCCCTTTGAATGCCTATATATACTGTGAGCTATCATCTACACAGAAACCATTTTGATAAAGAGACCCCCTGAGGATTTATAAACGAACGCGCGTTTGGGGCGGCCCTGTTCATCCACGATCCCTTATCCTAACTATTATTGTGTCACCATATTTTGATGGTCACCCTGCTTATGGCATAATATATCTATACTCTTATGTATTTTAAGGACTTGATATGGGGATATTTTAATGTCCTATCTGTGTTTGTTTTGATGTCAGCCACATTGTGATGGTCTATTGTTTAATGAATTCTGTATATTAAATACAATGTATCATTTTACCTCTAAACTTAGTTTTTCTTTCGTTCTACAATTGTGTCTATTTAAAGTCCCCTTGCCCCTTAAATTCCATTCAGGGGGAATTTTCTTACTGGGTTTGGGGTTCCATTTCACAGTAACCATTTGCTCTATTGATATTTGGGATGTGGGCCACACTACTCCTAAAAATGCAATTCTTAGATAGAAGAATTTGGATTGTATCTTGGGGATTTATCCAGAAGAACATTTCTATAGGTCAGTCAGTCCATGACGTTAGACAAGTAAGCCTGACTCTCAGTTCTATTTTTGCTCAAATTAGTTAGATGGGAGTTTATGAATACACCAGTCAAGCTCTTCCACATCACACTTACCCAACAATGTCTTTATGCATCTTGCTTTGTGCAGCCATGCTGGAACAGAACTTTCTTCCTCAAATTGTTCCAAAAAAGTTGGAACTATATATATGCCCAAAATGTTACAGTTTTCTAAAGCATTAATGTGTCCCCTCAGTAGAACTAAGAGTCCTAACCCAACCCTTAAAAACTAAACCATTTTCTTCTCCTCCAAACTTCATAGGTGGCCAAATGGAGTCAGACAAAGAGTGCTCCTAGTATCCACCAAACACAAACTTCAAAATAATTTAGATTGAACCCATGCCTCACAGCAATGCAGTTTTCCCATCCCTATTATTTTGCATACAACAAGAAAAAGGGTTCCCTCTTGGGACTTTAAGTGGAAAACTGGATTGAAACTATTTAATAGATCACACATTTATTGTTCAAAACAAAGACTTGTTTTATTAGTCAAACATATATAGGAATACATCAATCACCAATATACTTAATTAAGAACTGCACCATCACTTTATTTTCTGGTTGTGTACTTGCTACATGTTTCGCCAAAATGGCTTCCTCAGGCTGTACACAGGCTGATGGTTCTGGATCAATTTGTGAAGGTATAGAGTATTTGTTTCACAGTGCAGGTCGCCGGCAAAGAGCGCCCCTATAGGTGGACTTCTTACAAGGGGGGCCCGCCAAGAAAAGGCATGGCAATTGTCTTGCATTCTTGTGTTGGAAGTGGACTGGTAACATCCCAGAGGAACCCTCCAGAAGGAATTAACCAGGCTCAGAGTACACAAATCTGCATATCCCTGTATGTGTCTCTTATCCACCATCATCCTCCAAAGTAAGAAAGTGTATACAAATAAAATATAAAAAAAAATGGAAAGAAACGAAAAAAAAAAGGCACATTTGGTAATATAACAAAGACAGTTGTAATGCAGTAGATCAAATTTTTCCAGTTTAGAGGCGAAACTTAGAAGCTAATTATGAGTCAAATCAATTTTATTTGGGTCTCTATGTCATTCCCTAGCTAATAATGTATGACCAGAGCAAAATGGAAATTGGATCGCCTCAAAACTGCCAAGGTGATAAACTGTAACTGCTATTAATAGGAAATAATGGATTGTGTCCTTCATCATGGGTTCTCAACACCAATGTATAGGTCCATTGGTGCCCCAATATCGTGTCTTGTCTGTATGGAATCCCAACCCTAAACCATGCATGTTCAATATAGAGCACACAAATTTCTTACACAAAAAAGAGAAGAAAAGAAACAAAAATTTTGGGTTAGACGAGAATGTCAGGCGGGAAAGTAGAAGGAAAGAAAACAGTATATGGGGACTGGGAAAGGGGAATAAGGGGATGGTGTCGGGTTGTTGTCCCATTTCATTTTTAAACCTGAGGTATTTAGTCCTTTTAAATAATGAAAATCCTTTTAGATGGACTCAAGATGGGGGAGACCCAATTGTCCTATCAGCACAATGAAAATATTTAATGGCACCAGACTCAACCTAAAAGTTCATGGGTATCCATCAGCCAATAAGATTTTATATTTTCAATGACAGAAATCTTATTAAATGTTCTACCCATATTCTTAGCTTAAGATGCTCTACAACGTAGAGTCTACATTAACGTTGACAAATTGTGTCATAGATTAAGGGAGAGAGTTGGCAAATCTAGTGCTGGTCCAGCACTAAAGTGAAGCCTTTTTCATGTAGGCAGACTGTAGGTTACTGGTGAGTGGATTTTTTTGAACTTAGAATCTGGATAAGGCATTATTCAGTTGGCCATAGTTGATACATTTAACATATGTTATTAGCAGAATCAACAATTTCACAACTCTTAACAGCAGTTTATCATAGTCTACTCTCTACTGCACCAACCCCCCTGCAAGCGTGGCAATTAGAGGCAGCGCGTTCGATGCTTTTCAAATTGATACGTTGCATCAATGTTAACACGGTTTACCATGCTGGCATCTTATAGTGTGAAAACTATAGTAAATGTTTCCCCTTGAAACTACCTGATAAGTTATCAGACATCTGAAGCACTGGCATTTCTTTTTCCTTTCTTTGTTTCAGAAGATACAAAAATCAAGAGGCAATCCACAGTGCTTTAGTCCAAAGTTTTACTAATTTTATTAGTAAATGAAGGCATAGGTAACATTTTTCGGGGGCTCAGTAGACCCCACTTCCTCTGCTATGCACAAAACAGAGCATTTAAACAAGATCTTAAAAGTATATACAATTGCCTACGGGTGAAAAAATTGCATTGCGCATGCCACCCCTAATATTAAAAAAATATCCAAAACTACTAATCAAAAGCAAGCTTTTTATAATACTTTTTTTTTACAGTGACTCCATAAGCAGAAGGAGTCTTGGGACTGCCCTGGTCCCAGATTTTTGAGGATTTAGGTGTGACCCAGATCGGAGGTACCAACCACAAGGATAAATGTACAGACAAACTTAGATATCAAAAATTGTCACGTTTTATTTGTTGCATAGATAAAAAAATGAATAGGTAAGAAAGAAGTGAAAAAGGCTTGAATCAAAACTATAGTTGATCAGCCAATTCAATTACACGACAGTTCTCTCATATGTACTATCATATCCCTCAATGTTCCAAGTGTTACATAATAGCACAAAGCGTTCATGGTCAAATGTGTTAGGCTGATGAGTCTTAGCTTTTATCGTTATACATGCTCCGCCCCTCGACGCGTTTCGGCCACCACCGGCCTCCTCAGGAGGGGAGAGCCTGTTTTTAAGTAGTGAATGTATTTTAAAGGACTGTAGGGGCAACCCAATGGTCCCGGAGGAGTCTCGGGCTGCACAAACAGCCCATAAGTTCCCCGACACAGAAGATGCCACCTATAGGAGAGACAAGGTTATAGTAAAAGATAATAAATAAATTACGTTGTCATGCTTTCACCTAAGATATGATATAATATAAGCCACATCATGTCTGGCTTCTTAAGTGCTAATTACAACATTTATAAAGTTACACAATTAAATCTGGGTTTGTACATCTGACATTTATTGATTGGTGCATTCTGATCCCATTGGTTATGAAGGGATTCAACCCTCGTCAAAACACAGTAACATTTGAATAAATTTCTTATTACCTGCGATGTATTCGGAGGAAATCGTGTACGAACAGCCCTTCAAATAATTAAAGGATTAAGGGCCTGGTATTATATCATGGATTGATGTCGTCGCAGGGTGGAGACTGGGTAAGGCAATAGTGTGAAAATGCAATTACATTCATGATTGGTGGTTAGGTTCAAACACCCTGCTGGGCCGAAGCTATGGTGGGCATAGCCCTGATACTCCCGGACCTTGGTTGCCTACATCTTTACAACATCACCTGTTGAAAGGTGCACTCATCTATTCCCCTGAGTAGCCGGTGGGGCCGGGCGAGGGCGGAGCATGTTATAACGAAAACTAGCTCATCAAAACATTTGACCATGAACCTTGGCTATATGAACACTTAAATGAGGGATTGATATAATATGAGAAACTGTCGTGATTGATTGGCTGATCAACTGTTTTGATTCAAGCCTTTTCACTTCTTCTTATTTCATTTTTTTATCTATGCAACAAATAAAGTGACTTTTGATATCTAGTTGTTTGTACTTTATCCGTGGTTGTTACCGATCTGGGTCACACCTAATCCTCAAAAATCGGGACCAGGCAGTCCAAGACTCCTTGCTTATGGAGTCACTGTAAAATAAGAATTGATATTCTTTTGAATCCCAGAGGATAGTTGACCAATACCCTTTACTTTGACCTCCTTCCATATTTTCCTGTTACCTTTTTATAATACTCCCTAGCAGGGTTTACTGGCATTCACACATCAAATACATTGTATTGTTTCTATCTTTTTTCTAAAAAGTCTTTATTTAGTCATTATATATACATGATCAGGACCATTGTTACACAAAAAAAGATAACAATAAAAGTATAAAAAGTTGAGTTAATACATATACGATCCATTTTATAGGAGATGCTGTATGATCAGTGTAGAGCAGTTATGGTATTCCCAATGTGGGGGGAGGGGTGGTGGTTGGGCCCCTATAACCTGGAAGGGTTCGGGGGAGAATATTCACCCTTCACCCTGAATATTCTCACCCGATTCCTTCCAGGGAATTGCACCCAGGGACCAGTCAGGTTATAGGGGCCCAACCACCACCCCTTCCTCCATCGAGAAATATTGCCCCCCACAGGTGGACCTACGGCTTTCGGGGGAAAGGGGGCGCGGACTTGAAGTTGTCGACCCATGGTGTGGATAGACACGGGCAGCAAGACTCTAGTTGATCCTCAACAGTAAAGTACCAAACAGTCCATTACAGACTTTGATGGTGAATATGGCATATATCAATATACTGAACTTAATGTGTGTGACGTGTAACCGAATTAGTGGAAAAAAATAGATAGGTGGATTAAAATGGATTAAGATGTGATGAAATGCAAAAATTTTGTAAAAACTGTTGATGTACAACCTTCTATAGAACCTTATGTACGTGATGCATAGATATCTGTTGACTATATATGTTATAGGACAGATTGAGAAGTAACTGTACGGCTAATAAGGGATTTAAATGATGTTTTTAGATGTATGTTATAGAGCTACCCTCCCTGAGGAAGCCCAAGGGGGCGAAACATGTAGGAGGACTGTGGATACCATAACTGCTCTACACTGATCATACAGCCTTCCCTTAAAAAATGGATCGTATTTGTATTTACTCAACTTTTTATACTTTTTGTGTGTAACAGTGGTCCTGATAAAGACTTTTTAGAAAAAAGATAGAAACAATACAATGTATTTGATGTGTGAATGCTGGTAAACCCTGCTAGGGAGTATTATCAAAAGCTTGCTTTTGATTAGTCATTTGGGAAGACCTTAAAAGTAGTTTGGTATTAAGTATATAAAAAAAAGTTTGAATGTATTACGGTAGTTTATTATTAGGGCTTACCTAATAATTCATTCTAGTGTCACACATTTTTATGGGTGGACAAATCCCCACAAATCTCCCTTCAACACCTCTCAAAATTGTAGGAAAAGGTGGGAATGGCTTTTCCAAATATTTATCATTATTAACATAGAGCGGCTGACCTCAATAGACTGAGTGGCTGGTCCAGACATACATCTCATAACCTTTGGGTTTCCATAAATAGTCTTAGGCTATTGCACACTAGCAGCGCTGCAGCTGCGGTGTGGTACAGTACCCCAACTCAGTGTGGATAGTGTTAACGCAAGCTACACTGGTATCCATAGGAAGCCTGTGTACTTTTTACACTGGGCCTGTGTTTTCGTTTACAGTAAAGCACAATGTTGTGTATGGAGTGTAATGGTGCCTCCTTTATATCATCATCCTACCCATAAACGTGTCACTTGCTCTTCCTTTATCTGGAAATCCAGATGTTCAGAATGCCTTCTAGTTAACCCCCTGTCATGTGGATATTTCATGGTGGTTATCAGACATCACACTTACTTTTCATACTTGCGGTTAAGTTTCTGACCCTCAACCGCTATAGTGCAGGTTTATGGTACAAAGAATTTGTAATTTTAACTCAGCTGTAATTCTGTTTGTTTTATTTATGTATAAACAAAAAACACTATAAAGAGCTCTTTGTGCTACAAATCAAGTACAAATAAATTCTGTGTACTAAAGACATTTTAAAACTTACTAGATTGTCTCCTCCTATTCTCCTCTGTTTTCAGGGGATCGGACCCATAGCATCTGGCACTTTAAGGAGGATCAGCTACAGGGTCCACTTTTGCTTCTTTCCTCTGGCCCCTTTGATAATACAGGGCCTTGTAGTGTAGGTCAGCAGGCTAGTTGGACCAGACGTTACACAACACCCCAGAAGTGTCAGATGTTTATATCAACCGTATTCATAAATACAGAGCAAAAGGGTTGTGTGGCAACAGTATGGCTTTTTTTGCTATCTGGATCCAGTATCTGGAGTGTCCTGTATTTATTTTGCCTTTATTTGTCTTAAAAATGAGTTCCTAAGCTTGTGCAGTGATTCGGTTTAAGCAGAGAACATATCCTCAGTGTTCTGCAGCCAGGAGGATGACTTTTCTATTTTGGTGATCAGAGGTCAATAGTAGCCAACACTAATCTGCTTTGGCTATTTGTCACCTACACTACTATTTAGTAATCCTGAACAAATATGGTGCTGATAGTGATAGGAAAAAAATATCGAGTGAAATAAGGACGTTTGTTTTTTACACGAAAAACGACAGATGAAAGTTTACCAACAAGTCCGATCATCTTGTGGATGATTTTTTGTCAGATATCTGAAAAAAAAAATCCATTGGAGCAAATGGCCGTTTCAGATTTTCGTACAACGAACCAAAAAATCGTCCATCGTCCATCTGTTGGCCGAAAAAATCTTGACGTGTAAACCCACCTTTTAAGCATGAAGATATTCCATGATAAGTCCACTTTAGAACAACTGATGTAGATATTTTGTTCTGGTTTTATGGAGATGTCTCTGTTCTTGGTAAGCGATATGTTTTGCTGGTGTTACTATACGGAAGTGTCACACTTCATGGAAGAACAAAACTGATTACTATTGGCTTGTATTAGTGGAAGGGTGCCAGGGCTGGAATCATATTACCTCTGAACATTCTGGTCGTATTGTTAGGTTTCAACAAAACATTTTGTATGTGCAGATGAACAGAACATCTAATTAGACAAGAAATTGTCCAGACACTCCTGGAAAGACATCGCCAGAATTTGACATTTTCAAGGTTGGAGCGGTCCTATATTTGCATTTTTGAGTAGGTTAACAGTGAAAATCTCTTTTGAGTATTTTTCCATCTGTGTTCCATTTCCCTTAACATTCTATCCTGTGGAGATAACAGGAAGTAAGAAGAAATCTATCCAATGTATGGAAAATACCTTTCTGGTTGTCACTGGGAGATTTGTTCTCTATTCTGGTTAGCAAAGTAAAATGTTAGTATGTATAAATAAGCCTCATAGATATTGTATTCCCAGCCATGTATACATTCACCCCATCAACATATACACTCATCCCCCTATAAATGTATACAGACATCAATGTATACACTCATCTCCCATCAATGTACGCATCCACTTATAAATCCATGTATAGCCCCCACCTACATATCTTCTAACAACATATACTGTCACCTACTGAACCATGTGAACATGAACCCATAGACTCACATATACACCAACAAATGTATACATTCACAGATTCATGTATACACCCCCATCCCATTTAGTGTAAATGCACCCATAATTGCACATATCCATCCATCTTCTTAGCCACATGTTCATCTATTTACTCACCCACTCCATGTAAAAACCCATTTACATACCAACTATATATTTAAACCCCTCAATGTAATTGCTGGGCCAGGCTGGTAATGAGAAGGTAGTGATTTCCTGTAAATACAAACAAAATATTCATTCTTTCTCTTTCTTGTCAGTGACCTCACCTCCGGTATGTGGAACACACAGTTCCTTATTCCGATTACCGGATGTGACATTACTAATGTCACTTCCAGTTTTAGGCCAATGTTTTCACTAGAAGACTTTTCCTCTGGCCAGATCTTTCTACTCCTGATCTGTCCGATGGAAGAATAATAATTTTCTTCTCTTCAGCAAACGTGGTGGGTTTGCCACCTGTTCGTGAGAAGATTAAAATTTTCCTCGTGTTCGCTGGAATTTGAATGAAAAAAAACTCACAGTTCCCAGTTTGATATATGCAGACGTGATGTCAGCTGGTTTTCTTTCACTAGAGACTGGGTTCTTTACCCGGTCTCTGGTGAAAAAAATTTCTCCACTGCTGAATCTTGCTGCCCCTGATCCGGCCAGCAGAAGAATAGTAACCTTCTTCCCGCAGGAGAATATGGCGTACTGTTCGCCGGGGAAAGAAACTGTTGCGGACAGTTTGGCCAAGATAACCTAAATAAATTTTTAATTCAAAAGCAGAAAATCATAGTAATGAATGTTTTTAGGTATAGTTTATCCTGTCCTATGAAATGCTTTACCAATCCCATTAGAAATAACAATTAGTTATTTTGTTACATAAATTAGTTCCTTTATCCCCAATATTTATTATCTTTCTGAAGGCTTCCAGCTTACATTAAGGGTGGCAATTCATGGTTTGATATTTTTATCAACTTAAAACTAAAAAGCCCACCTTTCGCACAAGTGTCTGACAGGTTTTACTTGCCTTTTGCGGTGGGAGCAGATGGATGGCAGTCTCTATACACTAGCAGGACCCCCAGCAATGATCAGGTCTGCACCACGCAGTCTGGACTAGTGTCACCTTACTGAAAATCTAGCACAATACCCCTTCTTCCCCCACGATAGAGGCATGGATGGATGGATGTATCGAATATATCCCTGGCTGACAGGTTGAAATTCCCTGTGTGCCTAGCTTTAATATGGATTATTTTATGGACTATTCTTATTGACCTTTTAACATAATGATATTTATGTATTATGTTTTTGTTTTCTTTTGAATTATGTTTATTTATGTGATTTATGATGCACCCAGGAACAGTCACCAACATGGAAACATCGTGGTATAGCAGATTAACTGTGATTGATTTCCTTTTCTAGGGATATATGTATAAGTTTGCATTCTCTGCTTCTGGTCTGACTAAAGACCTAGGGCTATATATCCTGATGAAGCCCCTATTATGGGGACCAAACGCTTTGAGAGCCACCCAGTTGGTTGAATTTGTATTCAATGGAAGCATAAGAAATGTAACTCTATGTATGGTGAATTGTAAATGATGTAATGCTGTAATCTGTACTGTTTTTTTCTTAATAAAAGTATATTTTTATATATCGTGCCGCTAAAGTTCCAGAGGCTAGCCACCCCATGCATTGGTTCAGGTTTTCCTGACCATGCTTTTTCTCTGTTTACATAAATTGGGGATATTGGCACTGATTATTTTTGCTCGATGTGCCCCCATATTAGTTACAAAACAAGTTGTATAGACTTGTATTCATTGCTGAAATTGTTTAATATCTGCCATGTGCACCGCCTTGGCCATTCCTGCAACAGGTTTATAATATATGGCCCTTTATCTTGCTGGTTCCAGACATGTATGATCTATTCTAGCAAGGATCATAGGGATGGGATTGCTTATCTGAATTAACCTTCTTAGTGTTCATGACGAGCCCATCTCGTCCAGAGTTTGTGTGAAGAACAAACTCTGGATGAGATGTGCTCCCATGAAAGCTGCATATCCCCGGAAAGCTACGGCGATGCTGCCAGCATTTCCAGCCGCAGCATTTCCGGGGCTCTGCGGCTTCACTGATCTGAAGGGGGCGAGGGTGAGCAGTGCCATAGACCTCCATGTTAATGGAAGGGCTTCTGCTCTCCAGACCTCACTGCCAGTGTCATGAATGACACTGGCTGTATGGAGAGGGGGGAGGGAGGAAATGGCAGGCAGTGTACCTCGTACACTGCTGCCATTGCCTGTACCACACTGTTAAAAACGGTGCGGTACAGGCAGTGCGCTAGGGAGGTTAATTAAATTGGATGAATGGGAATATTTTGTGGCATGTCGTGGTTTGTAATTACATTTGTGTGCAGCAGCACTGTCACTGTTCTTATATTCTCCCTATGGCTTTGCTTTTTACCGTATTTTTCGGACCATAAGACGCACTTTTTCACCCCCAAAATTGGGGGGGGGAA
>CM070040.1:35072707-35095885 GCA_036250615.1 Ptychadena robeensis
CACTCTCTATCTTGGATGTATCATTAGATAGATAAAATTGCTCTTAGCCAATGCACATGTCGGGTTTACTATCCAGCCAAAAGTAAGCTCCTCTGGGTTGTTTACATAAGGTGATAAGAGCCAGGGATGGTTTAGGCTACAGTATTCATATTTATGCAGAAAACACAATTTTCTTTAAAGTGTTACTTATAGCACAACCTAACTCAATAAAAAAAACAATCATGGTACAATCTGCCTCTGGAATTAACACTTTTATTCTGAGTCCCCCTGTAACATAGTTCTTTTGCCTGTTGATATTACCATGTTTAACTGTTATTTAACTGTTTTTAAAGCTAATCTATTCACTCATATACACAACTAAAACCACAAAACAGCTTACAGATGGCTTTGTCAAATATTATGATTACAATTATGGTACAAAAGGGAAAAACCAGTGGCAGGATGTTCAATGTTTGGTGTCCTTATAAATTATATGATATGATAATAATGAACCTAATTGAAAGGTGCAATAGGATAGACAGATTTTAGCTCTGTTGATGTTTTATTTTGGTCTTTTTTATTTGCCGAGAAAGGACTGATCTGTGTTAGATGACTTTTCTTACAATATATTGAACATCCTCTATGCATTTTGGTCAAATTTTACCCTGAATTCTAGTCCCTGTCTAAAGTATCCGGATCAGCCAGAAAAAATACAGGCAAACCGTCTGGTGGGGCTTTTCAAGATCTGTCAAGAGGGCACCTCAGTAGTTGCGGGCGATCGACCACCAATCGATCAGGGTGAGTGCGTACGCCAGTTGATTTCCCACTATGGGGAATTGCCGTGTCTATGGCCGGCTTTACTGTGAACCATAACATTTATTCACCAAGAAATATCAGCCCTCCGCCAACCATTATCCAAGAACTGCCATTCTGACATCTTGTCAGATATATGAAATAATTCCCAATTTATACTTCAACAAAGACTGTTCTGACCTGTGATTACCACGAGGGTGAAATATTGTGTTGTGTTGTCTTCAGGCAATGCAATGCTTTGACACTACACTAATTGTAGAAGGATTGGAAGGGTATTTCTCCTATTTCGTTTAATCAGTGTGGATTATCTTCTCAGAGCTGCAAAGAGGTTTTAGTGCAGATAGTGAAGCAATCACTAAAGCCAGGCATACACAGTTCAATTTTAACACTATCGATCTTCGATTCGATTTAAGATCGCAATCTTTTCATCAAACACTAATCGCAATTGAATCCAAAGAAGAAGCACATGGAAGGTTTGATTGTAATACGATCATAATATGACCAAAATCAACGATTTTAGTTTCAATCAAAAAACACAGGAAAGAGTCATATATAAACATGTTCATCGAATACAATCAACCTGACCAACAAACTAAAATGCTACGATTTTAGTTTGATTGTTGTACGACATTTTCCAACATGCCCGATAATTTTTCGATCAATGTTTTGATCGTTATTGAACAATTTTCGGAGATTGAACCATGTGTGCTGTATACAATTTTAGTTCGATCGATGTAAACTTTAAGTCGATTGAACGCTAAAATCGAACCGTGTATGCCTAGCTTAAATCTATGTCCCTAAACCTATTTGTTAATTCAGTTCTTCTCCCATGTCCATCATATTTCTATTCTACATAGTAAGAATTAGATCTAAGATTGAATCCTAAACCTGAGACATTTTTTTACAGTGGCGTCACTAGGTTTGGTGTTACCTTATAGTGGCAATGTTGTATATGGGCAGAGGGCAATCTCATACTGACTGATGTAACTTTGCTCAGCTCTTAATCTCTTCACCACTAAAGGCATGCCAAAAATGCACAGTTATGTTATCAGACTCGAGACACTACCATTCACAAAGGGCGGGGGAAAAGCCAAAGAGTGTGCAGCTGTAACACATGACATTTCAGCTGGGGTTCTTGAAGATTCAAATTCACTTGCTGCCTTGCAAGTCCTTTAGCCCTTGTATGTAAAACTACTCTGGTTGCAAAGTTTGGTGTCACCCCTCCTCTGGGAGTGAAATTATGTCACCTAATGTGAATCATACTAACCTCACTGGGCTAATGACACCAATTTGTTTCTTTTAAAAATTGTCAGTTATGCCAATAGCAGCAAAGTACAGGTGAAAATTGGAATTTTATTTACTACGATTTACAATTCCTAGAGAAGTCCCAGGATGTACTGAATTACATACTCTGAACTTCTTCACTACAACACAAAAACTTTGAGAAACACAAGCAACCTTTATATTTCTATACAATACTAAATGCAGGATAACAGAAACCTTTAACATGGTAAAATAGGTTTCACAAGATAAGGAGTTGGCACTAGAATCATGACAAAAAAGCCTTCGCTTTCTAAAACATACAGTCTGTTACAGCGACCACAAATGTGATCATCAGGTTTCCTATTTTTAATAAGTTTCGGTTTAAACATGATGGGTTTTATACAACATTTACAATGTATTTCCTCTCAGGCCTTTCTTGTTACTACATAAAAAAAAAGACTTTAATGCAAAAGAAATTTAAAGATGTTTAGATTTTCTGTCACTGACGACGTCTGTACAGATAAGGTATCTTTAATAGATGACATTCCACACCCATTAACATTCAGACACTGAGTAAAGCCCCCCATACACGTTAAAGGCCGCCACACATGCAACGAGCGGGGGTGCCCCCTGTTGCCACAAAGCTTGGTCGACCAGAGAACAGACATGTCCGTAAATCTCTGGCAGATGCCGTTAGTTTCAAAGGGGACCGGCATGCTGTCAGCGATGGAGAGCAGGGTGATCACTTCATTACGCTGCTCTCCACAGCTCATCTGTCGGCCCCCACTCGGTTAGTGTGTGGGGCCTTTAGATTCTCTGTCAATCTCCCAGGAAATCTTCATGCGTGATGACATCATCACATACGGCGGGTCATTCTCACATACGAGAATCGGTCTGGCACCCTTTGTAGTGATTCCCAGTCAGATCGATGGAAGCTTGAGCACAGCGTGATGACGTCATCACATCTTTTTTAAATAACGTTTTATTGGATTTTTTGAAATGCGTTCAACATAGAATAAAAAACTATTTGCCTCATTCACGCTTACAGACTTATAATGAGTCCCTGTGATCCAATGCCAGTAGATGTCCATAAAAGTATCCGCAGTCCTGGGAAATGTGCTGAAAGCAAAGTATATCTCATGTACAAGGAATAAAAGTTATCATTGATCCGAACAAGGGTCCGCTATGTCACATAAAGTTGCACTAGAACAGCAAAGGACACAATTACACACACACACACCATACATACAGTTGGTAACCGAGTTGTTTCAAAAACAGGGCGGCTCTAGACTCATAAAGGAAAGGGAGCTCACAAGCAGTAGAGGGATCCCCCATACAGGTTCCCCAGATCCTATCAGATTTCAGGTGATGACCCATAGCATATGTGGCTTGGTGAACGTGCAAAAAGGAATTGATGAGTGCCTTAGAGGCCTTACGTCTCCACTACAACACAATTAGCTTTCATGCAAAATATAGCATGACTGAAAGGAGTGTGCGTGCGGCCACCTTTGGAGCCAGATGCTCCACCAGGCCCAGCAAGCACAGGCCCACACAGGGTGTCAATGACACCGTAGTAATTTCAGCCAAATATGTCACCACCTCTGTCCTATAACCTGTAGCACATGGGCAAGGCCTGAAAATATGGATGAAATCGGCTGGGGAATAAGTACCGTATTTTTCTGACTATAAGACGCACCTGACCATAAGATGCACCCAGTTTTTAGAGCAGGAAATCAGAAAATAAAAATTTTATGTATTTAAATGAATGTGAAAAAATCTCATGCAGTACCCCTTTTCAGCCACAAAAAATGTCACTAGAGAGCACACTTCGGCATCTCTTCTTCTTCCACACACACTGATCTCCCTGTCCCCTCTCTGCTGCATGTGTGAGGAAGCTGCCTGTGAGTGCAGCTCTCCGCACACACACTCTGCATTGGCTATATTTGCAGGGCTCTGCAAATATAGCCAATAGAGTTCAGCTCCCCACAGCTCTTCCAGTCTGAACACAGCTGATCTCCCATGTGCCGGGAGAGCTGGCGGGGAGCCAAGTTGCGATCACTGGTGGCCAAATGACCACGGGTGGTCGCACATCCGAACCATAAGACGCAGGCACTTTCCCCCCCAATTTTGAGGGTGAAAAAGTGCGTCTTATAGTCCGAAAAAATACGGTATATCGCCATCAATCAGCACATCTAAAGGTAATTCTGGATAATCTGGTCGAGGTGAAGTAAATCCTATGAAGAATTTTGAATTGAATCAGTCTGTCTCGTGCAGATATCAAATAGGAGGAGGATAACCACATATCCTCCAAGTCCTCATCAGAGAAGGCAGGGAAGTCAGTTTGCCAGACTCATCTGCACCCATCCAGACAAGCAGTGGGGAAGGCCACCAACGCCTTTGTAGAGGGAGGAGAGGGGTTTCGCCAGTTCAGGGTCTCTGACTGAGAGCTCTGAGCGAAGAGTCTGGACTTCCAAATTAAGAATGAAAAACATTTTTGGAATTGTAAATGTATTAATATATTCATATATATATATATAATATATATATATAAGTCGGTAGGAGATCAGATGTGTTCTGTAGGTCAGTAAAAGGGGGACAGCAACCCCCCCCCCCCCTCGATGACATCCCCTACGTCTCTATCCCCTCATAGCCCCATTACTTTGAAGGCCAGTGTGGATACGGTGTCTTTTCCCCATGATCAACCCGCACATCAAACACAGGGAAAAGACGTAGTGGAGCCCTAGCCTAACAGTTACTGTAAAGGTAGCCATACACGGGTCGATTTGTCACCAATCGATTCCCGATCTGATCATTCCCGGCAATTGGGGAATCGGCGATTGATTGGATCAGGAATCGATGGAACACAACCTTGGGAATCTGATTTGTGGTAGATTTGGACATGAGCCGATCTCCAAAATGGACAATTCCACAAAATCCATTGATTGGAAAGGCTACTGCATAGGGAGCTATGGGTCCACCAATGTACCTCCATTGCCAAACAATCGACTTAGAAAAAACGACATTTTGGTTCAATGTCTGATCCCATTTTTAGTCGATTCCGGCAAAACTCGATTGATCGCGAAACGATCGCAGTGAATGTGCACGCTGATCAATCGTTCACAAATCGAATGAAAAATTGACCGGTTTATGGGAGCCTTAAAGTTTGTTAGTTAATAGGGTAACTTGTGGGGAAGATGAGTGAGGACCCATGCTGGAAAATGTGACACCTCTGGAGACAATGTTTTACGTGATTTTACCAGCCTCCGAAGCATTCGGCGGAAGGTTTGTTCAGTACGTACTGCTACTTCTGCATTTGTTTAATGTTGCATCACATAGAGATAACATGAATATTTAATATTAAAGCTGCACTACTTATATGAGATAATTTTAAGCCAATTTGTGCAATACTTTTTGTTATGTCCCCACAGCCCTCCCCTACATCTTCATCACTTTTGGTGATGGTACCATGTTCAGGGGTTTTGTCATTAAGTCACAAAGTCACCTCGTCGGAATATTACAAACAAATAAAAATTTTTTTAGAGTTGACCCACCCTCTTCAGCTATAACAGCTTTATTTCTTATAGGAAGGCTTTTCACAAGGTTAAGGAATGTTTATAGGAATTGTTGACCATTCTTCTTGAAGAGCAAGAGTAGACCACTTGTTCTTTTTGTGTTGTTATTTTTCTATGTTTCCATGAAAGCATTTCCTGTTTTTATAATAACAGCTCCTGAGATTTCTCTCTATTTCTTGTTGTTGGCTTACAGTGCTAGAACTGCTGTGATCACATTAGGTACCAGGGCTTCTTATCATCCTGTAGTGTAAGTAAGTTGCTAGAATACGTATGTTATGATTGGCAATGAGACAGTTAATATTTTGTCTCGAATTCTCAGTACTGTGGGGTTCTGCCCAGTAATAGGGGAGGTGCTCAGGTGTTATCAGAGTTATAAATATGATTGATAGGGGCCAAGGGTCTTTTGCCAGCTCTCAAAATCTCAGTTTCTGTGTCTTAATCCAGGATGTTCCTCCTGGAGTTAGGCCTAGCAACCAGGCCAGAGGTACCGCAAAGATCATCACTGCCATGCAAGTGTAATTTCCGTACCAAGGTAGAGGTTAAGAAAGTAAGACTCACGCTTATTAAAAAGCGCTTCAACTTATTATTACAACGACATGAGCACCTCTCCACTTGGGTTAGAGCCTTGGCTTTGTGTTTGTAACATTATACCCTATTGGAAGTGCCCTAGTGAAAAGCTGTAAATACTTATGCTTAGAAGGGAAGCAAAGTTGTTCCCTTGCAAACTACCAGTTTGTGTGAGGACATTCCTTCAATGCACTAAGGGTAGCCATACATAGGTTTATCGATCATTTGAAGTCGATCGAATGGTTAGATTGATCACGAGTTATCTAAATCTAATACAAAATTTATTGAGCAGTGGTCTGACATGTGGATAACTTTCATTCTATATTTCACACGTACATGTCGTTTCTTAGTTTCCAGGCGCCTTCTTGTGTCAGAAAGTGTCATCATCTGTGAATCTATAATAACTGTACAAATGATCAATGTTCGACCTCGATCAATTTTTTATTGTGCAATATGATAAAATCGCATTATAGCTCAGGGAGTGTAAAGCCTGTGAAAGTTTCGGGGTGGAAAACAAGTCTGGGTGTCACCTGTTAATGGGTAGTCACACTAGAACCCTACAAATAACTCCATAGGAGAGAGCTGTCAAAGAGAGTGTGATTTGGGGGTGGTGTCACCTCACTACTTTCATAACAGAGTTCAGAATAATGAAAAAGATTAACCCTAGTTTTGGGTGAATGGTTACACCCCGGTCCCTAACAGGGACCACTAAATTTGGCAAATTTAGCCAAAATCTGCCAAATTTAGTGGTCCCTGTTAGGGACCGGGGTGTAGCCATTCACCCAAAACTAGGGTTAATCTTTTTAATTAAATTCCTTGGCTAGGGCATATTTCAATTTAACTTATGACACTGACACACCTTAGCGAACACAATTTCTCAGAATAAACTGACCCCCGGAACATAACATGAGGGAAAATCTCATTAATGTCCGTAATTCGGACATTAAGCAAGGCAGATGGGAGAGTTTGATTTGCGGCACGCACGGCGGTCAATCTGCAGCGAAGTTGGCCACAAATCTAACCATCTATGGCCACCTTTAAAGATACTATTGTGCGATGCATCTCAGTTATAATTACAACATCCCAAACACAGGAATTTGTTATATTGGATACAAACAAATAATATTTCATACACATAATTTACAAAAACCCTGAAAAGTAATTGATACATTACACAATAGTGAAGGAGCTATAAAAGTAGTCGAGTATTAAAAGATAATTTTATGTGATGTATCTAAGTAGTAATGCTAAAATATCAAACATACAAATCTATATATACATCTATTTAGGTAAAGGTACACTTTAACCATCTGCACTATGACTTATGACTTTGAATCTTAAAGTAAACATTCTTTTTAAAATGTTAGTTGCTTGCTGACCTCAATATCTCACAAACTCCCTGACCTAGAACAATTCAGATGGACATTGTAATGGCTTGTGACCATTTGATTCATGTTCATTGAGACAGTTTATGATGCTGATATGACAAGGGAGGGTGATATTGAGTGGTTCAATGTGTGCATTTAATGTGCCATTTTGCTGTAACTTGTTTGATATAAACATTGTCCCATCTGGGCACTTAAAATGAACTCTTAAGAAGCTGTATTAAATAGCATGTTATTGAAAGCAGCTGGAATTTAATGACTGGGAGATTGGATTTCCTTCTATACAAGCTTTCTAGCCATCAATCCACCCAATTTTAATACTGATCAGACAGCAGCTAAATGGGGAAAGTCATTGTACAATGTGCACTGCATTACTCACTATAGAGGAAACCTAATGCTATATTTCGTAGCACAAACTTTAGTAATATGCTGAAAACAAAATATTAAATTCTCTGGTTATTGAGGTGTTTTCACCTAAGTTATGTATAAACTATCATACATAATCACAAGCAAACTCCTTTACATTAAACATTCATCATTCAAAAAAAGACATCAGCAAAACGATATGTTGCGTTTGGCAGGTGATGAACAGGTTGAGGGTTCCCTTCCCCTAGGGTAAACAGTTTTTTTTTTTTCGAAATTCCAAGTTTTATTGAGAAAGGATTTTCACACACAATACAATATACAGGGTAGATAAAAGGGAGATAAAAAAGAGGGGGATGGGGAATAGAGATAATAACAACAGCATCGATACGATATCAAGAATAGAGATACTGCGCAGAGTACTCCATGGTCCATGCAGGCCAACTGTCAATCTGAGAGTATTTACAGTACATTGGTATGAATAAATTGTTATTATTGAATAAATGGGGAGGGGGGGAGAGACTAGCGAAGGAAGAAAGAAAGAAAGAGGGTAAGAAAGGAAGAAGAGGAAAGAAAGAGAAGGAGGGGGTGGGGGAGAGAGGGGGGGGACTGTGGCGATGGGTGCGACTATATCTTATAATCCCTGCCTAGCAGGGATGCAAATTCAGCAGATTTGGTAAAGGTTATCCAATCCTGCCAGTTGTTGCGATATTGAGTTTCGGTACCCCTGAGGGAGCTGGTCAGATCCTCCATCACCTGTATTTCCGCCACCCTTTTTAGCCATTGGCCCACTGTAGGAGCTGCGGGTGATTTCCATAACACAGGAATGCTGGCCCTGGCTGCATTGATTAGATGTATCAGGGCGGATTTTCTGTATGTGGAGATGGGAATGTCAGTGTGGTGGAACAAGTATAGGGATGGAGAGAAAGGTATAGGCCTGTCTATGAAACGAGAGCAAATGTCATGACACCCACATATATATTCACGTATACATACTTGCTAACATCATGTACCTGTGTCCAGAAGGGGGGGCTAAGTTGGGACAATCCCAAAAGATGTGGAGGATGGACGCTGAGGGGGCGGAACACCTCCAACACGAGTCTGGTAGGGAAGGGAAGATGTTGTGGAGGATTGCGGGGGTCTTATACCACCTGGACAGAATTTTGATACGCGATTCCTGGTATTTGTTAGATATAGAGGATTTCATAGATAGGGTGCACATTTTTTTAATCTATGTGTCCGTAAAGGACATATTGAGATCCGATTCCCATTTAGTAATATACTGGAGTTTGTCAGTTGAGAACGCTTCTGAGATAAGGGAGTACATTTGCGATAAGGCATGGACGATCAGGGTGGACCGTGAACATTCGACTTCTAATGGCGTGAGGGGCTGGAGAAGGCGCTTGGAGGCGGTAGAGAGGCCAGGAAGTGGGATAGTTGGTGTGGCCTCCAGAATCCCAAGGGGCTCATGGAGGGGTTCGCTAGTATGTCATATGTTCGGAGCCATCCATCAGAGGAGGAGAAGTGGTTGTATGTCATCAGTCCTGCCGTCTCTAAAGCAGTAAACGCAGGGTCGTGGTGGGAGGGGGTGAAGGAAGGGTCGAAGAGGACAGGAGTGAGTGGTGACACGGTTGTAGATAGTCTAGTCTGAGAAAAGAGCTTCCTACACACTTTGTATGTGGCATGTAGTAGAGGATGTTGAGCGATCTTGGTAGGAAGTGGCATAAGAAGCCATGGGAGGCGACCGAGGATGTGCGGGGCCATGGATGTCTCCATCTGAACCCATAGTTTAGAAGCTCCATGCTTGTTCCAGTCCAGGAGATGAACTAAATGGGCCGCCCAACAGTAGTGTTGTAGGTCCGGGAGGCCGAGGCCCCCTTTGCCGGTATGTCTGCATAGTATAGTGTGCTTAATTCTAGGAGGTTTAGACGCCCATAAAAAATTTTTGATCAGGGAGCGGAGGGTTTTAAAAAAGGCATCTGGGATGAAAATGGGTACGGTTTGTAGGAAGTATAGTATCCTAGGGAGTAAGTTTTGCTTGATGACATTGCACCTTCCGGTCCATGAGAAGTTATGTTTGGCCCATGATTCAAAGTCAGTATGAGTAGTCGAGAGGAGAGGGGGGAAATTTAGCGCGTACAGTAGTGGCACTTTGTACGGTATCTGGATCCCTAAGTATTTAATAGCTTGGGAGGTCCATTTGAAAGGGAAGTTCGTCTGCAAGTTGGTGACTGCCTGTCCATGGCCAGGTTTAGAGCGATGGATTTTTGGTAATTCACGTGGAAGTTGGAGAGGGAGCCGTATCTGTTTATCTCCTGGACCAGATTGGGAAGCGAAATTAAAGGGGAGGAGAGCATGAATAGGAGGTCATCGGCATATGCCGAGATTAGGTGTGTACCCTTTCCCATGGAAATGCCGGGTGAGCCTTGACCATATGGAGAAACGGTTCTAAGGTGAAAGCAAATATTAGGGGTGAGAGGGGGCACCCTTGACGGGTACCATTGGTAATCATGAAGGGATCTGAGAACACTCTGTTGGCCATAACTCTGGCCGATGGGGCAGAATATAAGGTCCATGATAACATATGCGGACCTAGTCCAATCTTCTGTAGCGTTAGGGATATAAATGTCCAATCCACTCGATCGAATGCCTTTTTGCGTCCGTTGAGAGGAGGATGGTCGGGACGTCCGAAACTTGAACATGGTGAATTGCGTTGAGAACTCTGGTTGTGCCATCCCTGGCCTCTCTATTGGGCATAAAACCGACCTGGTCAAGGTGAATCACTGATTGTAGGTGTTGGTGTAGTCTATGGGCTAGAACTTTGGCGAAAAGTTTCAAATCAACATTTAAGAGGCTAATGGGCCTATAACTGGGACATACAAGAGGGTCTTTTCCCTCCTTGGGCAGGACCACCACATTCGCCTCCAGAGCTTGTGGGGTGGCCACGGGTCTATCTGAGAGCACATTATACGCCGCCAGGAAGTGTGGAGATAGAGTGTCCTGAAATACCCTGTAATATCGGACCGCCAGGCCGTCAGGGCCCGGGGCCTTCCCTGCTTTAGTGTTTGCTATGGCCCACTCTAGTTCCTCTGGTGTGATAGGAGCCTCTAGCTGAGAGACAATCTCTGGGGGCAAGGAGGGTATGCCTGAGGTCTCCAGGTAGTGGGAAATGGCCTCCTTTCGTTCCACATCAGGAGTGGGTGGAGTTGACAGATAGTATAGCGCCTCATAGTATTCTCTAAATGCCTGGGTTATTGCTCTCGGGGAAGTCTGTTTTTCCCCTCGCAGCTTTTAGAGCAAGAGCCATTGCCCTGCTACAGTGGTTGTTGTATTCATTAAAATACTGCTTACATTTTGTCAGTGCCGCTTTGGCTCGGGTCGTCAGGTGGGAGCGAAGTGGAAGTCTGGAGTTGGATGAGGGACGCAAGTTGGTCAGCTGTCGGAGAGCATTTGTGGGAGGTTTCCAAAAGTGCGATCTGGTCGAGTAAGCATTTAGTCTGTTTTTGTTGGCGTTTTTTTTGGAGTGAGCCCAGTTTAATCAGGGAGCCCCTATGTATGCTTTGTGTGTTTCCCACACCAGTTGGGGTGACAGTAAGGGGAGCAATTGGTCGCAAAGAAGACGTCCAAGTCGGAGGTAAGGGACTCAAGGAATTTGGGACATGTCAGCAGTGATTCATTAAGTCTCCAGTTCCATGGGGGGGGGGGAGTAGAGTGTAAGTCTAGAGTCGCGGTCACCGGTGCATGATCGGAAATTGTGATGTTCCCGATGTCTGAGTGAGAGAAAGAGTCAAGGTTAGAGTGAGAGGTGAGGAAGAAGTCAATTCGTAAGTAGGAGCCGTGAGTGTGGAAGAAGTAGGAAAAGTCTCGGGTAGTGGGGTGGTGGAGTCTCCACACATCTACCAGCTGGTGGGAGTGTAAGACCCGGCGAAGAAGTCTGTGTGCCGATAGTGACAGATGGGAAGACTTCCGAGATGTGTCAGCGGGGGGGTCCAAAGTGATGTTAAAGTCGCCACCTAATATGATCGCACCTTCACTAAAGTTCGTAATGTCACGGAGCGCTTTTTCTAAAAAAGTAATTTGGTTGTGGTAGGGTAAGTACAGATTAGAGATAGAGCTGAGTTGCGAGCCCACCTTCCCCTTCACGGACAGGATCCGCCCTTCTGCATCTAAAAAGGTGTCAACAAGCTTCCAAGGAACATCCTTGGAGAATAAAATCGCAACCCCTCTCGACTTTTTGTTGGGGGAGCACAAGTGGTATACCAGCGGATAGTGTTTGCTCTTAAGTGTGGGGATCTGACCAGTCTTAAAGTGTGTCTCTTGTAGGAGAACTACGTTGGCCTTCAGCCGGTGACACTCATTGAGGACCACCCTCCTTTTTTCTGGAGTACTGAGGCCCCTATCATTGTATGAGAGAATATCTCGCTCCCACTGCCCAGTTCAGTAGGGGGTATAGGGGATCAGGGATACTTAGCTCTCCATGTGAGGGTCAGGTCTCTCGGGTGCCCCTAGTCCATCTGTGGGAGTCCATCTGTAGGAGTCCTTAGAGAGTAGGCGAGGCCCTCCGACATCCCTGGAACTGCTCGATCATCGATACGATCACAGTCGGTGCTCCGCGATTTCGGGGGGGGGGGGGGGGGGGGGGGGGGGGGGGGGGGGGGGGGGGGGTGCAATAGTCGAGGGGTGCAAAATGTGGCAATTCACTTGCTTCTCACATAGGACATCAGATGTCAGTTCTCTGGGTCGGTCGGACGATCCAAGATGGGTAAGTTTCTGCGTCGAGGATCCTGTTGCGGGAGCGATCTCCGGAAGGTTGCAGATGGGGGTCTGAAAGGGTCTCTGTCCGGTAGATGTTAGAGCCAGTTGGGAAGGTCAATCGGGGGTAGACGGAGATGTTCCAGGACTGCCGGTACTTCTCCAGGGGAGCGTATGACAAAGTCAGAAGAGCCCGATCGGATTCTGAGGTGAAGGGGATATCCCCAGCGGTATTGCAAGCCCGCAGATGTGAGGTGCGTCAGCAAGGGCTTCATCATCGTCCGTCTGCAGAGGGTGTCGCAGGATAGGTCCGGCATGATCTGGATGGGGGTGCCGTCGAAGTCAAGCGGGCGTTTCAGCCAGGCTTGTCGTAGTATGTCCTCTTTGGAGCCAAAATAGTGAACCCAGCATAGCACGTCTCGGGGGCCCCCATTGGGAGAGATGCGGTAGGAAGCTGCTCTATGGACTCTATCCAACACAATATTGTCCAGTGCTGCGGTACCAAGTAGATTCCTGAATATGGCTAGGATCGTGGATTGCAGCTGATCATTCGATGTTGCTTCCGGTAGGCCTCGGATGCGTAGATTGTTTATATGATCTCTGTCTTCCATATCTTGTGATGGATTTGCATCTGTGTGAGGAGGCTATAATGTAAACTGACGGTGTCAGCCATCTTGCAAACGGTTACCTCATGTGCTGACATCCGCTCTTCCATGGCATCTGCGCGGACTGTGTTTTCAGCTACAGCTTTTTGCAGCGGTTGGAGCTTTTTTTGCCATGTTTCCAGGCGGGTAACCAGGGAGTCAAAGTCTGCCTTGGATGGGAGATTCTGCAGCATCAACTGCAAGACGTCAGGGAGCGTGTCCATGATCTGAGGCCAGGAGGCATGCGAGCCTGTGGGAGCTGGATTGGGGGACCCCGAGGCAGCAGGGTCACTCGACGGGGACTCTGGCGTGGAACTGCACTCTGACTGGGAAGTGCCGGCCTCCGGGAGCGCCGCTGGGGATACGGCCGCCATCTTGGATGCAGGTCTGTGATCCTTGTCCTGCTTTTGCGCTCCGAAGAGCTGCTTAAAGGCTTTGTCTTTGGGGTCAGTCTTCTTGTCCTTAGGTTTGTGCGCCCGGGTGGTCATGGTGGGGTGAGGAACGCGTGATTGGTAGCGGGTTCCGCCGTTGCCTGTGACTTTACACGGCCATAGCCAGGCCACGCCCTGGGTAAAGAGTGTCTTAACCTCATGCCCCAGGTCAATTGTCTCTCTAAAAAAACTTTTAACCTTCACTCATTGGCCGGCTTTTGTTTAAACTTGTACACCTCAGAGCATGTGAATGCTTGTCTAGGCTGCATCTTGCCTTACAGTCATCACATCTGGCTTCAAATAACCTGGCAGGTGCGGGTAAGAGCCTGGGCCCAGATCGCTTTTCCCCTAAATTCTATAAGATGTTTCATGCCCAGCTCTCACCCTTCAGAACCTTGAAGCACACATTAATCGGTTTTGTTACATGATGCTGCTCACCACCTCAGATGTGCCCTATCTGTTGATGCGGAGAAGGCCGCCAGGGTTGCTTGCTATCATCTTTGCTTTTCACTCTCGTGGTGGAATATTTGGCTGTCATGGTTCGTACCAACCCTGACATGCATGGTATGCAAATTTATGATAAGGATTTTGTCTAACTTCTTCTTTAGACTTTGTCCTTACCATATTTGGAAGTGGACCTTACACCTGACCCCTCTTCACGTAACTATCTCCCAATGCTATATGAGATCAGAACTCTGCTAGCATCCTACAACACTATGGGATTCACCTGGTTTGCCATGTCCTAAAGATGGATGTGTTTCAGAAACTCTTGTACTTGTTCCATGCCTTCCCTCTATCTCCCCAAGATGTAAGGTGGTGCGGCTCTGCCCAACATCACATCTCATCACAACCATGATCTCAGCTTGGGGTTAGCGTGGAATGGAACTCCCTTCCAAAATCCTTCCAAATCCTTACCCTTTTTTACCTTAGCTTCATTATCCAGATGGGACTCTCTCCTTCACACCTTGTCTCATCTTTCTACCCGGCCTGGGCCTTTCACCACGATTTTCTCAAACCCTTCTTTCCCCCTACCTTACACCAAGCTTCCTTCTTGGGTTGGACACAACATGACCATGTGCATGGTGCATGTGCACCAAATTCTCATCCAAGGCTCAATTCCTTCCAGATCTTCTTTTATTAGTGAAATCACTTCCTCCCCAGGCTTTTGGTTCCAATGTTTACAGTTCTTCTCTTTCAGTTATTTCCGGACTTTTCTCTTTTTCCCGTGACCTAACCCCATTTTAAAATACACTTGTGCATGCAGATAGACCTATACACAAATTCTCCACTATATAGCAATCTCCTGCTCATTGGAGGCTCCACCCGTGGGGGGCTCCCCTCCTACACTAGGTGTTGGGAGGCTGAGTTGGCCTCTTTTTTCTCGGCTGTTGACAAATCCTTTATTTTGACTCACAAGTCCTCCACCACCAGCAAAGCACAGGAAACCAGTAGAGATTTTGAAAAGCTAGTACAGATGCCTGGCTATGCTGGCACTGTACCACTCCACTTGCTGTCTGCTCCCACACACTTTTCAGGAATGGCTATCTGAAATTTACTCCATCGAGAGACTTGAGCATTTGGTGGTGAAAGATGATGACCGATTGGAGGCATTCCGCAAAACGTGGGGCCCCTGGCAGAATTTCCACAGCACTACTAAGCTTTGTGCTGTGTCTGTGATAAATGTTTGACGTGGATAAACTTGACATGGCCAGACTTATCCGTTTCTCTCTCCCCCCCCCCCCCCCCCCCCTCTCCTCTCCTCTCGTTCCTGTCTTTGAATAACCCCTGTAGTTTCTTTCCTTTTGGAGTTTTCTATTTCTGGTACAAGGGGAATGATAGGCGTGCGTTTTGCCACAACTCTTTAACAATTTATCCTCCTTTGTACACCTGAAGTGCCTTATCCGGTGCCATTTCTAAGCAATAACATTCATTGTCTTGCCTTATCATAATGTATTTATTTATCATAGATGCAACATCTCAATACAACTTTATTCAACTAAACAACCTGGCAGGAGTGGATTCTGCAGGACCCTGGATGTAACCAGAACTAGACTCAGTCCATTCTCTCCTTTTGTACTCTACTCTAGCACTGGAGGTGCCTTTAATTCCTCACCACTCAGGGACACATCCAGTCCAATCTTGGAGAACTGCTATTACCAAAAACTAAATTACACCAGTTCCATCCATGGCAGCTTATTGCCATGACGCCAACTCCCCACACTGAGTCACATCCATTAAGAGAATACACAGACCTTTCTGTGAAAGTAATTAGCAATGCCCACACCTTAAGCAAATTCAACTGGGGTACTTTGCTGGCAGGGAATATATACTGTTTGGTCACTTATACTGCCCCAGGCCACAGGCTGAATACACCAGTTGTTTGACTTATAAGAGTAGTGGTGCTGCCCAACCATGAGTGCATTTGAATCAGTCCCTGCAGCTATCTTCATTGGGGGCTGTCTCTCACCTTAATGCCCATGTAGGAGAGTCTCTGTCATCACTGACATGTTGCCGTTTGGTGTTTGTAGTCCCACACAGACAGGTACAGTTTTCTAACAAGCAATTTCTCTGCCACCCTTGTAATTGAGACCTTATATGACCCTCAGGTGTACAGCACCACCACTTAATGCAGACAATACCATAATCAAAAAAGGAAATATCTTTAAAGCATTTTCATGCCATTACAGCAGTAGTTACCTTATCACTGGGTAACTGCAGACTTTTGGTGTTAACTTAAATCATATTTATACTCCACCAACCCACCTACTGCTAACCACCTGAAAAGTATTGTTTTTGTTTTGTAATAAAAAAAGCTCATGGCAGACATGGAAGAATCATGTTTAAATAGGTGCCAGCTAAGAATAAGATTGCCCTGAAAACAAACTTATTAAAAGCATCTGAAGGTCTATTTGGCGAGATTGGAGCCATCTCTAAAATCTATGTGATGACGTGAAGTTTTGCATGAATTGGTCATAAAATGTGCTCTGATCTTCATCTAAGTCACACCAATATAAAAACACAATCTGCTTAAAATAATACTCTACAAACATATGGGTTAATGCTTTTATTGAACATAACATGTAAACATTTTGGGTTTACTGGTTTCAAGAAGCACTGTTTTATGTGAGCCATGCCTTGCAGAAAAGAGCTCTCAGAAGACCTACCATCGAGAATTGTTGACTTGCATGAAGCTGTAAAGGGTAACAAAAGTATCTCCAAAAGCCTTGATGTCACTTCCAGATTTTTGAGCCAGCTTTTCACAGGAAGACCAGGTTTTCTACTCCTTTGGTGGTATCCTACTGCTCCTAATCCTGCCGGTGGAAGAATAGTAAGCTCCTTCTCACTGGCGAACGGGGCGGGTCGAACACCCATACTGCTCGCCAGCTAGAAGGAGTGGGAACATCTATGTTCGCAGCAGAACTGACCGCCTTGCCATCACTATACCCTATGCAGTACTGGCGGCAGGAACAAGGGAATGTTATAATTTGCATCATTTAAATTCACTTAATTGATTGTGTCCTCTATTTACAGGGTATAAAATGGGTTTGGACTCCAAGCAGGTAGCATTGTTGGTTTTGCTGGTGGCCACCATAATAGCTGTGGTAATTGCACTAATTTTGAGTTTGGTGAAGGACAATGAAGTGCCACTTTCTCCTGGAACAAAGGTAATAAAGTTATGTCATAATATAAAAAATTTGCAAATTGCTATTAAATAATTTGTTAAAGAGAGACAAACAAGAATTAAATATGGAAGCTTCCACAAGTGCAGCCCTCAGCATCACTAAAGGGCCACACATAACATTTTTAATCTATACAGATTTAGGCATTATTGATGAAAACATTACAGCAGGCATAGCTAGAAGAATTTATTTGAAACAAAACTTGTTAGGGTATACTTCAAGCAACAGTGTACACTGTAGTATTGGTAGCATTGGAAAATTATTTTTAAAAATTTGCATGGTGCTAGCTAACTTTGTCAGCTTATTGCAAAGCCCCTGAAAATGGTATTCTCACAAAAATTGCTGGAGATGTAGAGAAGGGTAGGGGAACCATTTGAAAACAATAAAATTTGCTCTAACATGTCAGGGTTGGGTCTAAATTGAACCCTAAAATGTTTGACTTTTGATATTTTAACTTGACTTTGAACTTAATTTATGTAAAACTCTTTGTGTTAGAGCAATACTTTCTTCTTTGTAGTATACCCCTAACCCTTCTCTTCTCTATATATTTGCAATCCATGACCATATGCATCCCGAAGGCGAATACCGTGCATATTCGAAATTGTGAATATCCACCAACATATTCACAAATTTTGAGAATTCTTGAATAGCCGATATTCACCTAATATATTCGCAATTCGAATATTCGAGCTCAACACTACTCATCACCTAGGGCAGGGGTCGACAAAGTGGGGCTCCTAAGCCATATTTGGTTCTCTAGCCCCTCCTGTCTGGCTCTTCCTGCTAGACCTGGCCCCCAACAATTACCTGTTAGTGCCGTCTGATTGCTATTCCTTTTAACAGTGAGTAACAACATTGCTATTCCTTCTAACAGTGAGTGACACCATTGTCATCCTCCTTACAGTGAGTGGCAACATTGCCATTCCTTCTGACAGTGAGTGACAACATTGCCATTTCTTCTGCCAGTGAGTGAATAATTAATATTGTTTCTCTACGTTTTAACAAATCCCTATTTACTATTCATTTTCGACAGCAGCCCCCCCCCCCCCCCCCCCCCCCCCCCCCCCCCCCCCCCCAGGCTCTCAACCCATATTTTTTTAGCATTGCAATGTTGCGATTTGGCTCTTTGGTCCAATACGTTTGCCTTCCCCTGACTTTGGTAAGGGAAAAAAATTTAATGGTTTATTAAAACTTAAGCTGGCCATAAACGGGTCATTTTAATCACTTGATTCCCAAAGCCCGATCACTGTGTAATTGTGGGGATTGTTCCGTGATCAAATAATTGCTTCTTATATTATAAATGAGGACATCAATAAATATTATATTATAATTCTCTTCTTATATACAACTGTATATTCTTGTGTAAAGTGCTTCAGCATCACCGCTCCATGTGTGATCTGGTGTCTGGGGATGATTTATGGTGACATACCTGTTTGCAGTCTCAGCTCTGATTGTAAAGCTCTGCTACTATGTACACTGATTCTTCTATTACAGCTGAAGCTCATACAGCAAATCGAAATTTTCCACCTTATGTGAATTTTTGACCTTATGCGAATTTTAGGCCTCATGTAAACTTTTTAAGCGTTCTATGCAAATTTTCTGCATTATGCAAATTTTCTACTTTAGAAAAAAGTCTCATCGAAATTTGATTGGAAAACTCGAAATTTAAGTAGAATCGAATTTTATTCATTTCGACCATCTCTAGTAGTCATCCTGACTATAATAACATTTGAAACACACAATTATATAAAAATTGCCAATAAACACAAAGATCAGCTGAAACAAGATTAAATGAATCAGGCAATAGGTATGTTGATGGACCAGGACCACTTCTTACTGACCTCCATAGAGTTGCTGTGTTCATCGTTATATCTGATGAAAAGGAACAATTCCCCCAATTGTAGAAATTTTTTCAATAGTAATTACTACAAGATGGCGCTGCCGTCTAATTTATTTACATGTCAGCAGCCCAGTCGGAAATACTGCCGAGGACGGGTCGCGGAGGGGGGGTTGGATTATTGGCGGAAAGTCAGTTTCTATGCCCTATGTACAGTTAGGCCGGGGGGCCGCAAGTGGGGGACAGAGGCTTCTTCACTTTATTATGAAAATTCTACCATCTGACTTTAAGTACAAAGCCCTAGAACCTGGTATCATTCCTAAAATTGCTGGAGATGTACAGAAGAGTTGGAGAAATATTAAGAAAAGGAAAGTATTGATTTAGCACTTTTTTATGAATAATGTCAAGTCCAAACGTCACATAGAATTTTCCACTTAAATTTGAATTTAATTTATTCAAAAACTGCACATGCTAGAGCAATACTTTCTTTTTGTAGTGTTTCCCCAACTGTTCTCTATCTCCAGCAATTTAGGGTATTTAGGGGCCTTGCAAATAACTCACAAATTCAGCAAGTCAGCATATGGATAAGCCCTACATAACCAGGAGAGGGGTGATATGGAATAATATAGATCAGAGGTGTCAAAATCAAATACTCAGGGGGCAAAATAAAAGACTTGGACAACATTGATATTTATTGAAAAAAAGTCTATTGTGGGAGTTTTCCATCTTATCAAATATAACAAAGAACAAAGCAACTCTGTGGAGCTTAGTAAGAAGAGGTCCTGATCCATCACGAAACGTAGCTTTTTACCTTCCTTTTGTGGCTCCCATTAAAAGCCTCCCTCGTTTCATCAGCAAGGAGCCACAGGGGAGATCTCAGCCCCTCTCTCTTCCATTCAGAGGGTGGGCTGAGGGGTTTGAGGGTAAGAGAGCGGCCAAGATCTCCACTGGGGATCCTTGCTCTCCACACCCACACCATGGGTCGAAGGCTCTTTAGCTGGAAAAGGTTACTGGTCTCTTCCTTTGCTTGCTACTAATAGATTTTGGCTATCTGAGCAAATTCTTCCCAACCTGACCAAGCTGTTACAGGAATTAAGGAAGCGGAAACATTTACAGTCGGCTGACTGCAGAGCCTAAGGAAGTTATTGAGAATTGCTGCACGTGTCTTTGGTTAGAGAAAGTGCTAAAATCAGCTCCCAAAACATTTTCACTTCCTACTTGTAAGAATCTTGCAACATCATTTCTGCCAGATGAACTTTTCTGTTCATCATAACAGGGCACAGGTGGTATTTTTAACACTTTCTGGGGAAATGAGAGCATAAAGGGAAATTACATGGTATACCATGGTAGAATGTATTTTTTGGGTGTTTTTTTGTGTTGCCATGCACTCATAATAAGCTTTGCACTGAGGAAGTTTAAAGAACAAAGCCAATATGCCTAGGGATATCAAAGCAGCTGTTTAGGAGGGATGCTGACTCACTACCTGACATTATAGAGGAACGCTTAATCATATAACATCATCATAGAAATCAAGGCATAGCATGAATGTAAAATGTGAACTTAAAGTACTTTAAGGAAGAATTTACAATGCACTAATGTTTTCCCATTGAAATGTACTTTAGATTACCTTTAAGGTTTTGTATATTTTGCCAAGTCCCTGATTATTATTTTTATTTGAACAGTTGAGTCATTGAGATTTGAATTTGGGCCAACAGTCAATGTATTTACATAGGTTGCAGTTGGACAGGCTTTTTCTAAACTGACTTGAAGGAAACCCTTACTTTCCACCAGCTTTGCAGAGGCAAGTTATTGAAGGCTAATAAAGTGCTTCAATATCCTAGCCTACTTCATTTTTTGGTGGTCAATCAATAATTCAGGTTAAATATGGTAAACCTTTAACTTAAGAGAAGAGGGGGAAAAAAAAGGAGTTCACAAATTAAATTTAGAGAGTAAAAAATATATAGTTTACTAAAAGTTAACACGATAGGTGCCTCCTGGTAATCTAAATTGTATCACAGTCAGGTGAAAAATATTAGAATATTATAGAATAAAACATACTTGGATATATTAATATTCAATCTCAATTGTAACAACACAGAGAGTCAAGATATATACATACCTAATAAAACAAAACAAACAATTAAATTAAGGGCTTGTTTCTACTAGAGCAATCAGCCGCAGATGGGTGCGTTTTTAATCATGCTGCTGCGGCCGATCGCTCCCGCTAAAAATCATTGCTTAGTTTCCATTTAAGCGATTGCGCGCGGATTGGTGCGATCCCGCGAGGGTGCTATTTTGAATGCTACCCATCCAAAGGTCAGATTGCTTGCAAAATTGCTGGAACAAGTAATCGGACGCGGCCGTGCGATTAAAATTTGTCCATCCCCGGCCAATCACTCTAGTGGAAACAAGCCCTGAGAATGTACATCTGTAATGGATTTTCTGACACTGAAACTTATGCCGGTCAGCGGAAAAATCGGCCGCTTATCGGCATGTGCCCACATGGGGCGATAGATCCCTGTCACCCCACAGCTCGGCCGGCCAGAGAACGGACATGTCCGATAATCTCTGGCCGATGGAAGCCGATGGTATTAGCTTCAATGAAGACCGGCGACTTTATTGAAGCTAATGGCCGGCACACAAAGGGTGCCAGCTGACTGAAGGGGCCCCATAATGCACCAGGGTGCAAACGTGATGACGTCATCACGTTTGCATTCCGGTGCATATCGGAGCTGGTCTGTCTGCACCCGTCGGGTGTGTATGGCAGGCATTAGAGATGGAGAGTCATGGAGTGGCCGAGTAAAAGCCCAAATCTTAATCCCAATGAGATGCTGTGGGCTGTAGATGCAAGAAACCTCATTTGTGTTGACCTTCAATTAATCACTTTCTTTTCCAGAGATAAATAAAAGCAAAATTAGGTTTGATATGTGAACATTTCTTGATAAAAAAAAAAACAATATTGGAAAAAAATTATTGGGGTACTCTGTATAACTGTTATTGTACATCAAATTATAAAAGTTCTTTTTGACGTCTGTCACTTTTATTTTTAACAGTACGGGATGGTGTTCGATGCTGGCTCCTCACACACTTCACTTTTTATTTATCAATGGCCAACAGATAAAGAAAACAACACTGGGGTCGTAAGCCAGACACATGTCTGCGATGTAAATGGTAAGTGGAGGGCATAGTAACAACTTGAAAAGGTCAGTTTTTCATGCTATTACTCACTCTTATTATAACCCCTTCCTGGTCTCACGAGTTCCAGGCAGCCTAAAAGAAATCTGTTATAACAGACATACGAAGCAGGTATTTATTAGCTGGTTATGACTTGATACTTTGTGACCCATTACCTGGGGGGACACATGCAGCAAAAAAAAAAGTCAGAAGTTCTGAGCTCCTAATTCTGCACATAGCAATGATTGTGTGTAATTCATTATATAATTCATTGTTTAGGATATACTGTTCACTCATTTATACTTTTTCAATCCACTTTGGTTTTCCCATTTCACAAACAAATTCTCCATCTGCCTGTAGGAGGTTGTTGCTCTGATTCTTACCCTAACAAGCTTTTTACTATCATCCTGTCTGAATTTCCATCCACATCTGGCTTTCCATGAAGCGCTCCAGCTTATAAAAAACAGACGTCCGGTGCAATAATGAGGCACAAACTCAAGTGTCTAATAACCTCTATACAACAGGACAGATCTGACTTTAAATATCTACTGTAACAATGGGAGTGGAGAGCCGAAAAGTTTGGGGCCACATATACCTATTTTTAGCTGAAAACAATTACCTTAAATGTTTGGAAAAGGAAAAATCCCTATCAGGGAAAAGCAATTTCCCCTGTATGACACAAGGACAAGGGGACTTTCATGGCTTCAGTCAGGTTCAA
>CM070040.1:35116989-35130187 GCA_036250615.1 Ptychadena robeensis
TTTGTGGCAAGTGTCATCTGGAAGCTGCACGTTGATTTCTTCAGTTATGGCAGTTTTTTGCACCTGTGTTGTCCACACGCCTGCTGCGACCCTGTTGATATTATGAATGAACGCTTGATTGTTCGATGATCACGCCTTCAGAAGCTTTGCAAATTTTAAGAGTACTGCTCCCTCTGCCAAGATATCTCATATTCGGATTTTCTAGGCCTGTCAAAGGTCCTTATTTTGACGCATTTGCCAAGGAAAGGAAGTTGCCTAATTAATTATGCACACCTAATATAGGGGGTGGTGAGGTCATTAGACCACACCCCTTCTCATTACAGAGATGCACATCACCTAATAAGCTTAATTGTAGTAGGCTTTCGGCCTATACAGATGAGTGAAGACAACATGCATAAAATTAGGATGATGTGGTCAAAATACTCATTTGCCTAATAATTCTGCACTCCCTGTATGTATAAATATCGGGTGGAGGGAGTCTGACGCAAACCAGCTGTGTATAACACTAGGTATAATGGACAACTGAGCAATGTGAATATGACATAACGGGTGTGGAGGATATATTTTTGGTTGTAACAGAGAAAAGGGGAAGGGATCAGTTCCATAGTATAATAATATATGTTGGGGATTATAAGGGATTTTTGTTCACATGTTTAATTAGGCAGGATGAAGTTATATTTTCTTCAACACATGAACATCTAATGATTAAATCATAGAGGTGGAATGTATGTTTATGTGACATATATGAGATATTTAAAAAAAATGTGTTTCAACATTGTTGGACTGTATATTGTGTTTGATGGTTTAAAAAATGAAGAAATAAATATATTAAAAAACAAAACAAAACCATTTTACTATTACATGTCTACTATCATTCTTAGTAGGAACTTCCACAAATATCTGTTGTCCATTAGATATCAGTAAAATGAAACTTTCTATTATTGTCATTTCTCAGTGGCTGTCATGACTTGCAGTAAATAATAATCATTATTTGTGTATTATAATAAGTAGCCTATTATAATGACACTGTTACTAATGTATTACCTATTTTACATACTCTGAATCATTTGCCAATTTATTAGTTAATATAACCTTTTACAATAAACCTGTTATTAATGTCTTAAGGTGTCTTAAGGTGTTTGCCATACTTTGATGACCTTAATTAAACCTTAAAAATAACACTTAATAAATCGGGATGTGTGGGGTGGGGTTTTCTGTAATTTCAGTTAAAATATGATATTGAATAATTTAGTAACAAGTTTATTTAGTTTAGTAACATGTAACATGTAACATGACAATGATCACACATTACACACTTGCTTAATTGGTGATTGTGTTCCTATTATATTTATATATATATACATACGTATTGTTTGTACAGCCCTATAGATACGTTTCAGTGTACTACATAACTATTTATTTCCACAGTATTCCTTCAGTGGTCATTGGGCTCGTCCTGTATCCTCTAAGATTTATGGTGCCCTGGACCTCGGGGGAGCTTCCACACAAATCAGCTTCATTCCAAAGGTGGAAATTGCAGACCCAACTGAGAGGGCAGACTTCAAACTTTATGGCTTCCCCTACAGTATCTACACCCACAGCTTCCTGTGCTATGGACAGAACCAAGCCCTTCAACAGATGCTGGTCAAAGCAGTGGAGGTGAGCAACTATGTAGACAAAAATATACAAGGAAGACATTTCATTGGTCTTATTTGTAGCATGTCATTTGTAGCATGCCCTTAATGTTTTGGATTTGTGATGGACTGGTGCATATAAATACCTTCTGTTTTAAGAAGGCAAGGTATTTTTACTCTATGTTTTGTAGTTGAAACTTTAATAAAGTGTTTGAAAGGAAATTTGCTTAGATGCATGACAGGTACACTTTAGGCCATCTGCAGGTATATAAAAATCGTACTGAGCTCTATATGCAAAAAAAGTTCTATAATAAAAGACCAAATCTCCATGCAAAGACCAGTTTAAGGTCTCTTTACATACATGTGTAATTTTATTTTTTCATAAACATGCTTTTCAGGACAGTAGGAAATCATTCCATTACATCCCATCAGCCAAATGCACAGCCTAAGAATACAGCCTTATGGTAGAGAGCCATTTATTCCAAACTGCATACAGCTATTTTAGGTTCAGTGACCATCATTAGTGTAGTGCATGAAAAGCATGGCAATATTGTGTGGGGCTTGGAAGACGATCATAGAACAACAACCATGAAGGTTATGGTGAGTAGGGATTCAAGGAATCAAAAGCCCTCAACTTGAACAGTGCATTGCACAACAAAGCCTCCTAAAAACAGAAGACATTCACATGCCCCAGTCCATCACAATTCCCAAAAGTTAGGGGAAAAATCCTCACTTTAGGACAGTGGGTGGAGACATGCTAATGAATTCTTTACGATCCATCAACCATATGCACATCCTGAACTGCTTTATAGATGTGTATTTGGCTGATGGTGCATATATTTTTATTATTATCTTTTATTTAGATAGTGCCAACATATTACACAGCACTGTACAATAAAGTTGAGATGCAACACAAGATAACACATAGGTTATGACACAGGAGGAGTAGAGGACCCTGCCCGAACAGATTTACAATCTATGGAATAATTTGGCTCTCTTGGCTGTATTATACATTACTGCATAAACAATGCTAACTTTACTGACCATTACCACTGTATTTTTCCTGGCTTTTAGCCTACAAGATGTCCTGCAACAAAAACAAAAATAAACATACAAACTTCAATAATACTAACACAAAAAAGTGTTCCATACTATCCCTAGCAAATTTGGTGTCAAATGTAATAATTTTCTTGTATATAGCAACTTGATACTGACTATACTATGACTGTAAACAGCCTTATATGTTATGTGAAATTTTCCCAACGAGCAAAAAACAGCCAAAAACAAAAGACAAAGACAATAGTAACAGATTGCAAAGAAAATGGTCAGTTAACAAAATTGACCTCAATCTTCCAGTTTAAATATATAATCGCTATAATAACATTTGTTTTTCTTTAATTTCTAGGGAAAAGATATAATTCAACCTGTAAATGTCCCCTGCTACCCTGCGGGATACAAAGCTACCATCACCCAGAGTTCTCTTTATTCCAGTCCATGCACCGTTAAGTACGCTCCATCATCTTTGGAGCAAAATATCACCATCAATGGTACTGGAAACTCTGTACTGTGCCAGAACCTCTTCAAAACCATATTTGATTTTAACAACTGTACTGGAAAGGAATCATGTTCTTTCCAAGGAGTTTTTCAACCTCCAGTTGTTGGAAACTTTTTTGTAAGTCAACCCACTAAAATGATAAAACAAAAACTTCTGGACATGTGTGTTCTATGATATTTGCTTTTTTTTATTCCCCATTAGGCATTCTCAGCTTTCTTTTATACATTTGACTTTTTGAACTTGACATTTCAACAAGATCTGCCAACAGTGAAAACCACAATCCAAACTTACTGTGCCAGAGGCTGGACTGAGGTGGGTAGGCTGTATCTGGGATCTAAGTGCGTGTTGGTGTTGCTGGGTACTCCAGTCAACACTTCATTGTTTAGGATAGAATAGTAAAGAGTAAATGAGAACCTCTGTATCTCATGTAGGGAGATATCACTCCATACCTATAGTCTCACTGAGATAAAAAATACCTCAAAGAGAAACATAATAATATGTGAGGCCCTGGCGCAGACATCAGCCCCCAAACCTCCACTGCCCCCTTACCTATAGATAAGCCTCTAGCACTCTGTTGCCCCCCAGGTCTTAGGTGCACCAAGGATGACATCTGGGACAGGCATTGGCAAACAAGCAAGGCCAGGTGGTTTCCAATGGAAACAACTGCTGCACAAACACTAGATACTCTGATCTGAGATTCAAGCAGGGTCAAAGGTGGTCAGGTGCAAATGAGGTCCAAATGATGCATAAGAAGGGTCAAAAAAGCAGTCAGGTCCAAGCAGGGTCGGACAGGAGGCAGACAGGGAATAGTCAGGAACAAAGCATGCTCAGATTTCCAACAGCCCAGCAGTAAACTATACACTATCATAGGCAGCCAAGCTATGCAGCATCTAATCTTATGTGTGGTAGAAATTGCAACATTAAAACTTGGCATGGGTTAGAATTCAGAAACTGTATTGACAACAGCAAAGACAACAAAGGTTATGTAGGTGCAATCTGCTTAGTCGTGTGGACTGCTCAGCGATGATGTAAAAGGCAAGCTACGCTGGAGTCCTGTGGCCCTTACAACATAACATTCCAACAGAAGCTCCTACTCCATAGTGTTCAAGAAAAAGTGGTCTAATCATTTGTGTCCCCTCACTTCCTGTAAAATTGTGTGACAGTTTTCCAATAAAATCCTAGCAATGGTTCTGGTGTTGGGCTTGCATTAGAATGTAATGTATTTTTCTAAATATTCTTATGCATTAATAAATGTATCTGTGTTGTTATGTTCAGCTTCAGACGGCTTATCCAAATGAGAAGAAGGATCGTTTGAGGGATTACTGCGCTAATGCAAACTACATTCTCACTCTACTGCTGGATGCTTACAAGTTCAATGAAAACAACTGGAATTCCATCAGCTTCATGAAACAGGTATTGTGATTATTATCTGCTTTTTCAGAAATTATACAGAGACACCTTTTGTGAAGGTTTGGGAGCAATTGCTGAGCTCTAATTTTCTGAGCTGCTAAATGCTTCTCAGCACAGGACTTTTCATAGAAAATTTTCTTGTGGTAATTTCCTTCAATGTTGAAAAAATAGTTTCATAAACTAAATCAGGGTCAAACTTTTTTAATCATGGAGCAAAATACTTTAGAGGGGTGCTCATAGGGGTCTGTTGCTTGTGTTTAAAGCTAGCCATACACCTCCCGATTTTTAGCCCGATCAAAGTTTGCCGATAAAAAAATCGGCGCTAGATCGGACGATCATGCAAAAAACGCCCACAACACAGGATTTAGGGCGGATTAACGATAAAATTTGATCAGGCTTGCTTGATCGGGCTAAAAAGTGGGAGGTGTATGGCTAGCTTAAGTCTCAGTTTCCAGTATCCGCTAATCTATAGCTAATGTAAATCCATGATTTAATGCTTGTGTATTGTAGTCTCTGGCCAACACAGCCGTTGCCATATCCAGACTTCTGGTACATACATAACCTTATTTGTTGTCCTTTCCTACAGGCCGAAAACACTGACATTGGATGGACACTGGGGTACATGCTGAATTTGACCAACATGATCCCTTCGGAATCCCCAGCTACTTTGAGAACTCAGAGTTACAGTGTTTGGGTTGCCACCGTGTTCTTTATAGTGCTAAGCTTGGCACTAGGTCTACTTATGCTTTTCTTATATTTTCGATAAATGTTTCTGGAATCTTAGCAGTAAATGAAGGAACATACAATAGACATATAAGCATATAATGTTTAGCTTTTTAGAATTCCAAAAATATGAAAATATAACAACAATGACAACCTTGTGAGCTGAACTCAGGAACTCAGGACTTTCTCTTTTGGTTCAATGAGGTCTCATCATTGACCTTGAAGGAGCAACGGTAATTGATGGATCTTCCAAGGTACAAAGTTTATCTCATGAAGTATACATCTCAACTTGGATTTGTTTTTGCCTAAAGAACAAGGATTTTAAAATTAAAAGCAGGAACAGCCTTTCACCAACAGAAAGACTTCAGCCAACTTCACATTTTCCTGCAATATAGAAAAGCTCCTCCTTTGAACTGGAATGTGACTCTTATTTCTGAATTATTCTATCTTTACAAAATATGTAATGGATCTCATCTCAGAAAATGAGAAAGTTGGGGAATAACAGTATTTTACTTCAAGAATATAACTTATGGCTACAAAGCCTGAGCTAAACATTTTCTCAAAAAATCCTCTATATATCACATTGAAGGCAACTCTTTCACTAAGGTCCAAGATATTCGCACTACAACCCCTGTATATTTATTTACAGCTATGAATATATTTACAGCTATATCGGTCTCGAACTAACCATGTTTTATGCTCTGTATGCCTTATTTTGAATAATGCTGGGAGGGGTTAGTGCATGTACATACACCACAGATATAAATGGTTATTCCAATAACTGTTGTATTAATGTACTGTACAGTGTTGTGGTGTCTCAACAGTTACTGAGATCTCATAACATTTCGGAACATTAAGGCATTTTAAAAATTAATTATTTGCTGGTTTTTTTGTATTACTTTGAATTTACAGTAATGCATGTATGGGCAGTCAAGAGTACTACTATCAGTTACTTTAAAGCTGCTTACATGCATTAAACTAAAAAAATGTAGATAATGCTAACACGTGAGAGCATAGAGGACACTGGCAGAACTGGTGATGGGAAATATCTGCCTTAACATCTGACCCCAATTGACCACTTCAATAACATTGGTTACATGAGCCAGTATTGTCAAAACCCCAGTGATCAAGTATAATTATTTAAACTGACATAGCTACACACCCTACTTGTGGCATATTAATCTAACAATAATTTGTGTCTCATGCATGGATGAATAAGTTGTTTGCTGTGGTGATCAGACCTGCCCCCTATCACCTGACCCATAAAATCGTGAACTGTTGCTTCAGGTGATACAGGCAATTTCTACCAGCCTATCTAATACATTATTACAGTGGAATTTGCTGGACATGTAAACATTGAATGCTTTTCTTGTTGTATGGCGCCCCTATTAGTCAAAATAGCTCAATAGACACTTTGAATAAAAATTCTGAATGCAATACCAAATCATGTAATATTTAGACCATTACAAGAGTATATGTCAGTTACAGATCCATCCACAGACCTATCCATCTAGTCCGCCGAGAGTCAGGAATCAGTCCATCAAACTATGTAAAATATTTGTTGGCCCATTCTTGAATTTGAACTTATGTTCAGTGTTGTTTGGGTTTCATCCTTACATTGGTCATCTTTCTGACACTGAACACTTTGTAATCCTGGGTACTCCAGGGGGATTGCAGTTCTGGAATATGGCAGTACTAGAGGATAATGAGTGTCTGGACTCCATGTTTGATTTTTCTTAAATTGTGGCATTTAACATGTTTCTTTTTTAGCACATTTCAACTGTGTTTCCCCGAAAATAAGACAGTGTCTTATACAAATTTTTGCTCCCAAAGATGCCCTACGTCTTATTTTCGGGTGATGTCTTTTTTTTCCATGAAGAAGAATACGGCAGTGGCCTTTCAGGGTGGGAAATCACTTAAAATGGCACAGGGGGGGAATCAAAATGGCACAGGAGACTCAGAGGGGGGATAATTTTAGTTACCCCTTGTGATCATCCTGTGAAATTTTTATTGCTCCCTCTGATCTCCCCTCTCCAGAGTTACAGTACCGTATCTTTGGGGGTGCCTTATTTTTCAGGGGGATGCCTATATTTCAGCGTGAAAAAAAATGTAAGGATGCCTTATTTTCTGGGAAACAGGGTAGGTACCCTGTTGACTATTTGCAAAAAAACTTCATTGAGATAAGCTTAGTCAAAGAGGTTGTTAGTGAAAAAGTTTGAATGAATGCTTTACTGAGTGCAGGATATTTTCTATGTGCTTGTTGAGTTGGAGAGGTGGAAATACACCGTTGATTCCTAGTACCAAAGTAATATGATGGTTCTTACACGGGAGAGATGTTGTATGATATTTGTTATGATTACGCCCCAATATCTTACAATTCTTCTGAAAGACTCTTTACAATTGTTTACTTTTCAGAGTCACTTAAATTTCTGTTTGTGGTTAATTTTGGAGGAGGAACACAAGTTGCCTAATATTTGTGCACATCTTGATATAGAGTTATACAAACACATTACACAAAAACTCATCACCCCATATGCAAAAATGCAAGAAGCAGACAAGTTTTTACAGTGTGGATTTGGAAGATATGTATTAAAAGGTTATTTCACTTGATCTCATCTTTGCTCTGCCTAGCTGGACAGAATTGCAGAATGTGCTGTCTTTTTATCATGGGGGCTACAATCTTTTGATATATATTAACTACTGAACAATGCTTTAGATGTTCAAATATATTGTATGATTAAAAAAGTATTTGTAACGGAAGATTAACAGTAGGTTTTGTTTTCAAAAGTGTAACATTCAAGTACTCTTTAAGATTATATTGCTAAGAATGAATAATCCAATTGCCAACCAAAGAAGAAGCCCAGTACCCATTGTATGTCTATGGGTTTTAGTTTCAAACTTAATTCTGCTGCAGGGAATTAAATGGGTGCTTCCTTTGGTCTAGTACATCTTATTGTGCATGAAATATGGTACTTTGTGTTATTTTTATTTGTTTATAATAATTAAAATCATAATATTACATTATTAAAAAAAAAACATTTTGTTATAAAAATTTTAAGGAAAAGCTATACAGTATGTATTAAGCACATGTATGTCAGTATATTCAATAAGTAATATCAAACAAATGTAGGTATATATCAGTCACATAAACAGTGTAAACAATATGACTAGGAGAATTATGTATAGTTACTAAATCAGAGAAATATTTACACAACAAAATTACCACAATACCCACGTAGGCGTATGGCCAACATCCCAAAAACAATATACGAAAGATTCATGGATGGAGAGACCAGAGGTCCCTATATCCATCCATTGGATTTTTTTCTTTACCAAAGTAAAGACGAGGGGATTTTCTAGAGGCCAACCCTACTATACACATACATTACCCCAGGTGGGGATTTAGATTGTAATCCACCAGGTCAGAATGATCAATACATGATTAAATAACGAAGTTGAGATCCATAGGTAAAAGTGAGAGCATAGTCTTTTATTCTTCATACGATAAAACCAAGTGTCAGAAGTTCCTCCGGACTAGGACGATGACAAAATGACATCCAATTCATCTTTGGGTTTAAAACATAGTTCCATCAACCTCGACGCGCGTTTCGACTAACGTCTTCATCGGGAGGTGTGGCTTTTCTAGTATGTGAATGGGATACATGTAATCAGATTTAGGGCAGTTTGTCAAGTTCTATAGCGGTGTTCAAATACGGAAGAATGACTCACCGGGTATTATAAGTCAATGGTTTAACCGGTCCACCGCGTAACTGCACAGGAGGAACGAGGGGCCACTGTGGGGGGCCACCAGGACACAGGATAGGGGCGCATAGATTGAAAATAGTACAATGAGTTCCATAAGGTTAGGAAAGAGGGGTCATCAAGAACCCTAGAAATGTCCATCGGTGAGAATATAAGTGAAGGGTAAATGAGGTTGTATTAGAGTGAAGGTGCAAATAGTCAGTGGTGTTAAGAAGTGCCCTGAGTGATACGTAAAAAGAGTGGGGAAGGGTATAAGGTGAGGTGCAAAATTGTTGAAAAATATCAAAGTTACCACAGTGCAGAATTAAAGTCCACAAAAGTTTAGGAAATCCAAATGGGTTATTAGGTGTACTCAAGAGTTGAGGAAGTGAAGGAGTGGATAAACAAGGAGTGTGAGGATAATGGTGATAGTGAAAGATAGTGATAGGAGTGAATTATGTATATCTACCTGTATGTGAAATAAGTTATCCATAGTTGGTGTACTGGTAAGGAGAAATTGTGAACAGTTAGTGTGGTATTCATGATAAAGATGTATGTTAAAGATACTTATGGTAGGTCATGAAATTCAAAGGTTTACAGTTTAAATGGGTATAAGATGGTCCAACACAGAACCATCATTCAGATAGTAACATCGAATTGACCTACCAGATCAGGTTCAGTAAGTAATAAGGTTAGGCGACTCCCCTCAAGCGTCCTCCGGTGCACATCCTCCCCTCAGAGAGCCAGGCCCCATATGTCCCTCGCCGCTGCGCCGGGCGCCACGCACCAGGACGTGTGACGTTATAATACCCGGTGAGTCATTCTTCCGTATTTGAACACCGCTATAGAACTTGACAAACTGTCCTAAATCTGATTACATGTATCCCATTCACATACTAGAAAAGCCACACCTCCCGATGAAGACGTTAGTCGAAACGCGCGTCGAGGTTGATGGAACTATGTTTTAAACCCAAAGATGAATTGGATGTCATTTTGTCATCGTCCTAGTCCGGAGGAACTTCTGACACTTGGTTTTATCGTATGAAGAATAAAAGACTATGCTCTCACTTTTACCTATGGATCTTAACTTCGTTATTTAATCATGTATTGATCATTCTGACCTGGTGAATTACGATCTAAATCCCCACCTGGGGTAATGTATATGTATAGTAGGGTTGGCCTCTAGAAAATCCCCTCGTCTTTACTTTGGTAAAGAAAAAAATCCAATGGATGGATATAGGGACCTCTGGTCTCTCCATCCATGAATCTTTTGTATAAATCAGAGAAATAGAAGGAAAATAAAGAAAGCATCATATAGAGAAAATTAGGGAATTAGTCAAGAGTAGGGCTGATAATATATTTATGGTAAGAAATACCAATAAATAATTATTAACTGAAGAAACCCAAGAAATTAAATCATCATATACCGTAAAGAGGAACCAACGGGTTCAGGTGTCCACATGTTTAAGTGATGATTATCCAACATGGCAACATGGCAAGAAGTGGTTCCATACATTTTATAGATTCTTTCACAGGCAGGAGTGAGAATAACATAATGAACAAACTGCATTTTTCCCTCAAAATTGTGCCTGCTTACCTTATCTGGTTAACTCACTTATTATGTTTTAGTCTCCCTTTAAAATCAGTAGTAAATTTAATCTGCCAGAGGGTGGTTATATAGCCAGAACAAATACCTACCAGAGCCATGAAAAACATGTGTCACTGTTTATTTACTGCTTGCCTGGTTAATAAAAAATATAAATCATTAAGCAGATCTACACCCTTGTGTCAAGCAGTAAAAAATAACATGTCATGTGATATCTAGTCAAAGTTTGCCAGCCTTAAAGCAATACCATTATTTTACTATTACAGTGCCATCCCATCCGGCTGGCCAAAGAATGTGTCTCTGGACTGCCATCCTAATTTCTGATAATAATGAAAAAAACAATCTGCATTGCTCATGAACCTGATACCTTTTTCATTGGGACAACCATGCTGTTTTTTTAATCTGAAGCTTTTATTAAAATATATGTCAATTGTGTGATTTTCATGTCAATATTTGACAGTAAATTAGACAGTAAAAAAAAAAATTGAATAGAAGTTATAAAGTTGACCCTTGGAGGGACAAGATGAATTACAATGTTGGATAGGCACTTTGCAGGTAACTATGTAGGGTGAGTGTGGTTTCTTTTTTCTAGGAAATCTCTCTAAAACTGTGAATTGGTAAGAGGTCATTTGGACCTCTGAATTCATTCAAAAAGGTGGGGAGTGGAATCCAGCCATCCTCTTGTTAAAGGGGAACCCCAGATACTCAATAAGCCTCAACCCATACCCCTACAATGCCTGGCCCATGTCGGGGGGAACTTATCCCCCTGTGGCAAGAGCCACAGCTCGGTCTGGTTTCTTATTCTCTGCCACAGCTCTACAGTGCCGTGCTATTTGTCCCCTAAGCAGATCAACCTCAGCACAGCCTGTTGGTGCTTCCCTACAGCAGTGCTACACTGCTTCCAGCTAGTGAGCGACAGCGGACTGGTATTTGAGGTGGAAGTGGAGGAGGAGGTGGCAGATGAGTAGAAGAGGTTAGAGCCAGTAGCATAGCTGGTGGAGACCCTGATGGACGTAGGGCCAATGGGTAGCACCTGTGCCATCCCAGGGTATGACTCCCGGCCTCCATAACATTCACCCAGTGTACCGTGAGGGAAATGTAGCGTCCCTGGCCACCAGCACTTGTCCATGTGTCCGTGATGAGGTGGCATTCCCAGTAACTGCATTGGTCAGGGCATGGGTGATGTTCTGGGACACATGCTGGTGTAAAGCTGGCATGGCACACCAGGAAAAATAGTGGTGGCTGGGGACTGCGTACCAAGGAACGGCTGCCAACATAAATCTGTGGAAGGCCTCAGTCTCCCCAAGCCTAAATGGCAACAGAAAGCATGTGTAACATGACACTCCCTGTCTGAAATCAGTGGATTTCATATTAATTCAAAACACTACAATGTCAAATTATAATATTCAAGTCCAATTAAGAGTCCAAAGATGCCAAACATTCAGGAGTAAATGAGACATTTTTAAGTCTCTAGTCTGGCAAGTTACATTAATGGAGTCCATAATACTAGTTCTCAGACGTAAAGTAATAAACCCATCTTTGGATTGGAGAAGCTGCACTTGGCCAAACTCCCACAAACCTGTACATTAATCCAAGTGGAGTAAGTCCCATGGATGTGACAGCAGATACAGTGGAACAGAGTTCAAGCCTTGGAAAAAGATGTGCAGGCTTTGGAGAGAGCTTGGCCTTACCCAGGATGAAGCCACTACTCATATGTTCCAATGGCTTGCGAGGATGATATATGCCAAAGCATGGAAGATATCAACACTCCTCTCCATCTGGCACTGGTGGTGCTGGTTCAGTATGATCTCTCTCAAAAACTTTCTGCATAAAGTCAACGAAATGCTTTTTCATCTCGGGTTTCTTGTCCAGAGTGCGCTCTAAAGAAATGAACCGAGACTCTGCGTGTTGCCTGTTATTTGGAAGTCTATGTCTTGGCTTGCAAAAACAGCAAAAAGTGCTTCCCAGTTGTCTTGACGGAATTCCTTGCTCACCTCAAATACATTGGTGCCAAAGCTGCTCACACATGAATTTGTTGGCATTTTGGCACTGTTGCATGTCTCGAACTCAAAGTCTTTCTTTCACGTTGTAGTGATGTGGACACTGTTCAAAGCAGGTATTGCGTCCATTGGGGGTAACATGAACATGTTCTGAAAGTGGAAACCACAGGAGATCTTTTCAATTTATCCAAACATACATTGCCTATGATGACCCAACCTAAGTCCAGGCGTTGGGCATATAGCGCATCATGTGGCCCATTAATTTGCTGGCGAACCTTGTGTACTCTTAGTATGTCTCTGCCCAATAGCAGGAGGATATCAGTTTTTTTGTCAATGGCTGGTATGTCGTCTGCTATGCTTCTCAAGTGAGGATAGTTACTTGTAGCTTTAGGAGTTGGGATCTTCTCTCTGTAAGTTGGAATTTGGTTGCATTTAATGAGAGTGGGCAGTGGTATTTCTATCTCTATTTCTGCAATCTCTAGTACGCCATTTAATTCTCTGCTCAGTCGTTTTGACGCAAGTGCCTGCC
>CM070040.1:35148715-35160538 GCA_036250615.1 Ptychadena robeensis
TGACTTTTCTAAGCCTGTCAAGTCCTTCTTTTGACCCATTTTGCCAAAGGAAAGGAAATTATGAAAGAAATTATGCACACCTAATATAGGGTGTTGATGTCATTAGACCACACCCTTCTCAATACAGAGATGCACATCACCTAATATGCTTAATTGGTAGTAGGCTTTCGAGCCTATACAGCTTGGAGTAAGACAACATGCATAGAAAGGATGATGTGGTCAAAATACTCATTTGCCTAATAATTCTGCACTCCCTGTATAGTTACTAACAGTCATAGTCATGTGTAACTAACATAAGAGAAACTTTTGTGGGGAGGCCAATTAAACTATCAGCATTTCTTAGTCTAGCGGAGGGAGGAAACCAGAGCACCTAGAGCCTAGGTGCCCAACCTGCGGCCCGGGGACATTGTTCGGTGGCCCCTCTTGGTCCTCCACATGTGGCCCCCAAAACCTAACTATTAATGCATAGGGCATAGGAACTCACCTGTGTAGTGGTCACACGCTGACCCAGGTTTCCTAATCAACTTTGGCGCTACTTTATCAGTAATATTGTCAATGTTGATTGGGGAAACCAGGTCTACATATGACCCCTGCACCCATGCAACCAGGGTCAGGAGGGGGGTGTGTGCTGTCAGGTTTTGACTGCCTGTCAGGAGCTGATCCACCGCCTGCTGAAATATGTGGACGGAGGGGGGGTCTTGATCGATGTTATGTGCGACCCTTTAGTGATGTCGAGGGCCGCACTTGTGGTCCTCCATATCAACTCAGTTGCCCACCGCTGACCTAGAGGGTGCCATGCAGATACAGGGAGAACATGCAAACTCCTTGCAAATAGTGTCAAAGCCAGGATTTGAACCTAGGACTAGACTGCTAACCACCTGAGCCACGGTGCTGTGTAGGTACAATGTAGGTAGAGTTGTGCTGATGCTGCATTACCAGCCAGTCTCATGCTGGAGGGGGGTGATGACTAAGTTGGGCTACCTCACTGAACTAGGGAAAAGTGAGGTCACTATCCTGACTATGTCTGCCATCGCGTTATACATACCAGGGCTTATTTGTAATATTTCCTACCATCTATCCATTTAGCAAAGGTGATGTTCATGCCCATTTATGAAATCTTTCAGTACAGGCTTGTGCAATTACCTAGAACTATGTCAATAAAAGCAAGTCTTTTTATAATTTTTCGGTTGTACAAGTTGATTCCTCAATAACCCTGACAATCATGACGGTGTAAGTATGTGTGTCCAATGTACATTGAGGAAAAGAGTCAGAATTCTATTAAATACATATTCTAATTAGGGGTATGCACAGTGAAAAAAACTAAAAGAGGTTCTAACCCCCCCCCCCCCTCATTCCATTCCACCCAAAGCCTTCATGTGTTGGCTCGAGTTCCAATACCCAACAGTTTTAAGCTTTATACATACATTTCTATACCACCAATGAGGGACCTACAGAACCACTTATATGGTCATGCCACATCCCAATAGTCAGAAAAAATTTACAGATAAACCTTTTGTCCTTTCCTTAGGCACAAAAGGGAGGGTCTGTACAGTTTAATTTAGCAGTATAGAAAAAGGTGAATGATAAAAGAAAGCAAATTATATCTAACCACCTGTGATAAGTTTAAAGATTAATAAAACAGAGATCCCACCTGATAAAAAATGTATAGTGTGTGGGGAGAGCACATACACACCACACACTATACAATTTTTATCTGGTGGAATCTCTGTTATAGTAACCTTTATAATTTAAACATGTGAATGTTAATTATTGCATGTACAAATTAAATTTACACTGGTATTAGTACTTCTTATTGTGCCTAAAAAATCCTGCAGTTCCTAATCCTTCATTTCCTAGGACAGGACAAAAAGTTTGTAGATTTATGTTTATACATAATTTTCACCTGAAACTCCTGGTCGTCAACGGTAAACATTCTTTATAGAGGGTCTGCTTTTTTTTTGCCTGTTCAGGCCTATGGGTGAAGGGGTGAACAAGCAGTTTTACCCTACTGGTAATGAAAATATAGTACAGAAAAAGTTTGAAATGTACATAACAGTATATATAGATCACATTAAACAACAGGGCAAATTACAGGGGTCCCAAATACAATTTGCCGAGGCTGGTGTGTCCATAGAACCTGTCTTTCTTTCTTTAACAAGGGCTCTTAATATATTAAAATCAAACATACGTATGAAGCTTGACAGGCTAGAAAAAGTCAGCTGGTGTAGGGATTGTCAATTGGTTGACATTTTTGGTTTGCAGCAATGTTCTTTTAGGTAGAGGTCTTATTTTCCATTTGCTTATACTGTAAATTGAAATATATAATTGTATTTGGTGTAAAGCTTTGTGTACTTTGTCTTTCAGGTCAATGCAGTGCAGTAACCGCAAGGGTTTGGCAGTAGGATGTCTAATTGTTATCTCTACCGTATCTGGTGTAATTGCACTCATTCTCAGCCTGGTGGAGATCCAAAACATGTATCAGCCATCCCCTAACAAGGTAAAGAGGCCCACCAGAGAAGCAATTCTTTTTGCCACAAGATGTCCTTAGTCTTTAAAGTTTTCACTTCTCATTACTGAGCTTTCTATATGACAGCTGAACTTAAGCCTATTTCCTCCTGTCATCTGCTGATCTAGGTCTGGCAGACAGAACTGGACCCCTGGTGTTGGTAACCACTGCCTCTTAGAGAAGTTCAATCTAAAAAGACAGGAGGATGAAATCTATACCAACGTTATAACTGTGTAACTCTGCTAGTGAGACAAATTCTGTTAGTAAATTGCTTTGGTTTCAAAATTATAGAAAACCTTAAACAAAATTGTAGCTAACCCTGACTAAATGGTTTTGTATATACTGTTATTTCTTTACTTATGTTCAAGAGTTTCTTTATTATGGTGAGCTTTAAAAGTAAAGCTGTTAGCAGGGTGAGTAAATAAGCAGTTTTATATTTATAACAGTCTAAGTTTGGTAAAATGCTTTCACAACAATAATGCATAGAGATTGCAACATAATGCAGTTCTCTTGCACACAAAAATAAAGAGTGCAGATGCCCACCCAGGAGTGCCCAGTCGTTTCCTGGGCTGTCGCCAAATGACAGCAGCCTGGGAAAAGACCATGTAAATCCAGTCTAAGTTTTATTCCGTTGTAATATGTTTATAGCTGAGATAATAACTTTTAATCAGTTATGAGATATCTCATAAATCTGTATAAATTTAATAATAAAACAAGTATGTGAAAGGTAAACGTCAAACCAAAAAGGGTTAAACAATAAAGTGACATTCATAAGACTGACCCATGACGATCAAGTTTCACAGGTTGTTACTGAAATTCTCTTCCACTCCTCCACTATGACATCACAGAGCTGGTGAAAGAGAGACCTTGTTCTCCTCCACCTTCTGTTTTAAAATGCCCTGCACATGGTCAATATGGTTTAGGTCTGGAGACTTGCTTTGTTGGTTTGCATCTTTATCTTCAGTTTCTTTTGCAAGGTAGTGGTGGCCTTGGAGTTGTATTTAAGGGTCGCTATCAGGTTGCAATACTACTCTGCAGCCCAGTTTATGAAGTTATCATTCTTTGCTTAAGATTGTCAAAGTAAATGTTGGCATTCATTGTTGCCACATTTTACATTACCCCCTCAATGCTGCCCAAACACTTAACTTAACACTTGATTGCAAGACATTCTTGTCTTTGTACTTCTCACCTGGTTCCCCACCCTTCATACTTGATAGCTAACCCAAATCAGGGTATCTTGGTCTCATCAGACCACAGAACTGGTTCAAGTAATCCATGTCTTTAGTCTGTTTGTCTTCAGCAAACTGTTTGTAGGCTTTCTTGTGCTTCATGTGTAGAAGAGGCTTCTTGCTGGGACTTGTAAACAGCCAAGCAGACCAATTTGATGCAATGTGTGGCGTATGGTCTTAGCACTGACAAGCTTACTCCTATAACCACTGCAGAACTGTCTGGGCATCTTTGGATTCCCAGACAGATATGACGCTGAGCATGTACTCTACTTGGTTGGTTGACCATGGTGAGGCCTGTTCTGAGTGGAACCTGTCCTGCTGCATTGCTGTATTGTCCAACATGCTGCAGCTTAGTTGTAGAGTGTTGGCAATGTTCTTATAGCCCAGGCCATCTTTATTTAGAGCAACAATTCTTTCAAATCCTCAGCGAGTTCTTTGCCATGAGGTGCCATGCAGAACTAACAGTGACCAGTATGACAGAGTGTGACACAGTCACATGACACAGAGGAGGGCTAAATTGCTAATTGAGTACAATTTTGAAGTTTTTTTTTACCAAGGGGGGCTCTCACTTTTGTTGCCAGGCTATTAGTGCCTGTCTGTTGAGTTATTTTGATATGACAGCCAATTTGCTTATAAAAGCTGTACACTGGCTTTATATCAAAGTATCATATCTTCAGTATTGTCCCCTAAAAAGATATTATAAGGGGGGCAGTATAAGGAGTGAAGACATGTCTACTTCATCATCACCCTCAGCCCAATCCACCACCCCTGACACCCGCAATCCCGGCAATGACACGGCACAGGAAACCCCAAAACAAGGGGTGCGATGAAATCTGACAGTTTCTCCGCAAGCAGCCTGTTACTGTTGGGATGTGAATCACTGCTGATTTGCCAAAGCTGTAATTTACTTTCAGTAAAGGACCTTATGAACTGGGATATCCCATCATTTATCATGGTTTGGCCATATAAACATAGTAAAGATGAATATACTTACAAGGATTTTGTATTTACTCCAATGCCTACCTATTAGCATTCCGCCTTTTGCAGCAATGTTACTTTTCACTTCATTTGACAAGGGTGGCACCCTAAATTGCGTAGATCTTTTCTGTATGTGCCTAAATACTTTGGGAGAATGGGTACTAAATGGGTAATAAAAAATAGTGTTTTTGTGCCTATCCCAAGGTGGTGTGCCATCGCCGATTCCACAATCGACTGAAATGATCGTATCAGTGACAAATCGGATTGTGTATGGCTACCTTTACAAAAAAATCTGTGTTTGTCCACCTGATTAATGCCGCCTATGCTCCCCCATCAGTGGGATTATGGTTTTAAAAAATTTACGATATTATGCGAATGGAAGATTTAACAGCCAATACATATATGTGATAGAGGGGGGTTATCTTTCATTGGCGCCTCTCATAGTGTTGCCTAGTCCTCCATATTTACTCTTTCCCTCCACTTCTCTTTTGTAATATTCATTCTCTTCTCTCTCTTTTGGTATCTATGGTTTACCTTTACATATTTATATTAATGTAGTCATCTGCCCGCAGACCAGTTAGTACAAGTTTGTGTATTTTAGCTTTCACATTTGGCTCTGCACATATTTTATTGCTCATACAACTGTGGAAGTTGGGGATGCAATATTTGTTGATGATTCTGTATTATTTATGTCAATACCTTGAAAGTATTATATATGTCTTTTATTACTCTAAACCTTTTTTCCCGACCCTTTTTTAAAGATTTTGTTCATGTTCAATGTTAAAAAACCTAAAATGATTTTTAAAGCTATTATAAATTATTTACCACAATGTAAGGGGTGTATTCACTTTTTATGATAGTCTGTGTATATATTTTTCATACTGATAAGATCCTGTGCATTTATGACGATTTATGTATGACATTCTTTTGGACTAGGACATGTTCTTTATCTTACAGTATGGCTTAGTGTTTGACTCGGGCTCATCTCACACCAATCTCTACGTCTACCAGTGGCCGGCACACAAGGAGAATGACACTGGGATTGTCTCTCAGATCCACGTCTGTGAGGTTCCAGGTGAAAACTTCACATTCTACATATGGTTGAACTTTACTCAGTACTCACAGATTTTCTTAAGGTCCCCACAGACGTGACGATTTAAAAAAAATCGATGTTAGATGCGATAGTAAAGTTCGAAGATCGATTTGTTTGAAAATAATCGATTATTTTTTCAGGTTCGATTATAATACAATCGATTTTTCAAAAACATCAAAAGATTTTATTAATTCGATAGGAAATGATGGGGCAGGCGTATATTTTAACGTTACTCGATCGAAGAAAAAAATCTTTTAAAAAATTCTACTGTCGATTATTGTGAAATCGCTAAATATTTATGGGACAGGTCCGATAACTATTAAATTGACATACCATCCGATAATCATTAAATTCCATCGATCTGACAAATTTTTTAATATGCAATTTATCTGCGATTACGATTATTATTGATCTTTTTAAGTCGATCTAACAATGAAATCTTCACGTCTGCATGCTTTAAAAAAACAGTGTGAAAGGGCCCTGACTCATGAGAGTATGAGGTTTATGGACAGTGTGGTTTATTGACTTGTTAATGGAGAATTTAAGCTCTTACTGCACCTACAAAACAAAGGTTCACTATACATTTTCTGTCCACCTTTGAACCACATTACAGATGAATATCAAATAACAAAGTGCATTATCCTTTAGGCTGAAATTAGTTCAGTTTCTGCAACCGTTTTTGCAAATCTGTGCATGGGTTTGGTATGTTATATGAAGTTCTGGGTATGGACAACCACTCTGCAAACAGAATATATTTTCACTTTCTATACTAATCTCTTCCCTAACCCACCTTTCTATTCCCCAGATCTATATTTACCCAGATCCAGGCACACACCGTTTGGCGGCCGATTTTGCTGCCGACCGACGGCGCGAGCGCGCATGCCCGTCGGTCAGCGGCAAAATCGGCCGCTTATCGGTGTGTGTATGGCAGGCTTTAGTTTACTTTCAGCAAAGTTCACACAGTGCACCCATTTTAAAGATGTACCGTAGTTCTTTTAGTTAGGCCCAGTGTTTCATATGAATGAGTCTATATTATATTTGTGAGGGGGGTTTTGCTGTTGGGGGTTGGTAGTAGTGAGGGGGTTTTGCTGTTGGGGGTTGGTGGTAGTGAGGGGGTTTTGCTGTTGGGGGTTGGTGGTAGTGCGGGGGTTTTGCTGTTGGGGGTTGGTGGTAATGAGGGGGTTTTGATGTTGGGGGTGGGTGGTAGTGAGGGGTTTTGCTGTTAGGGGGTTGGCGGTAAAGAGCCACATATGGCTCCTGAGCCACACTTTGCCTACCCCTGCACTATACTATTTACAGTGTTGTTCAGTTTTGTCTACACTTGGCTGGCTCAGTTTGGCCACGTTTTGCCCATATTTTAGGGTGTGCTAAGGGTTGGCATTAATGCACCCTATTAAATTGCTTTTTTTACACGTCATGTTGTCCACTGACATCCAATGGACGCATAGCCTGACACTGATGGAGATGCCCAGTGTCTAGTATGTATACAGCCATGTCACAGACCATATGGGCTTGTGTCCACTAAATTATTTCTACTGCCTTCAGTGGTCGCTGAGCACAGGGAAAAAGAGTACATTCATCAGCACCCGTCATCCCAGTTGTCTTTTAGTGCTGAACAGAATTTGGTGAGAGAATACTGTACACCTTTAAGTGTATCTACAAATATGTAGCATCCTGCAGCTTACCAGTTATTTCATGTTAACATCTAAATTAGTTTTCTTTTTTTATTTATTTTACCTGATTGTCCAGCCAGTAACACACATACTTGCAGAGGATGGGCACATCCACTTCATCTATGGGGGAGAAGTGTAACCACCCTTGGACAGCAGCATTGGCAGTCTGTAAAAACTTTAATGTTGGGTGTAGTGTTACTTAATTGACTAAGAAAGCACAACTCTTGCTAAACATTTATTAGCAGCAATTCTCTCATTTTAAGATAACAGATTTGTTACGGTGTTCTTGCTGTGATGTAATCCATTGCACAACTACAACCATGCATACAGTATGTCAGTGGTTTCCAAACTTTGCTTGCAGGGCCCCCCTTTTCTATTTAGGGAAATTATCAAGCCCCCCCCCCCCCCTCCCCATTTAAACACAGGTTAAGAATGAGGGCCAGCGCCTCCCCCTGGAATACCTTTATCAGGCTAGCAATGAAATCATCATGGTTCTCCTATAAGAGCAAAGGAAAGGAAATCTTTTAATTGTCTGTAACAAAACACACCTTTATGTACCAGGATGAGAATAGCTCTGTAAATAAAAGTTTTTTCCCTCTTGCTGTGGATTGCCTTTGAACATGTAGGGTTTCCACTTCCTAGAATAGCAGTAAATATTTATCTGAAACCCACTGGATTGCAACAATTCATACTGCCAGTGTGCTGAGGTCATCAGTTGGCACGTACCAATCTGTGTGTCATATGATATATATAGAACAAGTCTAACAGGTTATTCATCACAAAGATAACAAAGATGTGCCCACCTCCATAGTTTATACTCCAGTGACCTAAACAAACTTTTGTGTTGTGGAAAAATGTCTGTTTGATTGTAATTGGCATCATGAACCTGAAAATACTAAAGCAGTAGCAGACCATGTACATTAACATGCCATTTGTTATGGTGTGCTGCATTAAAAAATTAATCATTATTATGATCTTTTATTTATATAGTGCCAACACATTACGCAGTGCTGTACATTAACCTCAGGGTGAAAATTGTTAGCAAACATACTTTCCCCAAGCTACACTTAGGCCAAACACCAAGGAGGTTAAATTTGAGTTTGCCTTGCTTTGGCCCCTTTTAAATGTTGTATCCTACAGGTGAATGCTTGGACACAATTTACCCCCATCCCTGTTTTTATTTCTTTGGATTAGACTTAGTTATCTTGGACATTTGTCAGGCATTTTTCAAGCTCTAGAAAAACATTTTGGCGGTTGAAAAATCATTGAACAATAAGAGTGTTTATTAGACAAAATGTTTGCGGGTGTTTCTACAGTGTTGTTGGTGCGTTAAATATTTTGGGTGTTTTTGTATGCCTCATGGACATCACATGAAGGGTTGGATGGGCATTTGGCATTTCAAATCCTTCACTGAGTTCAAGGTCCCCCTTTATGTACAATTGCTTTGCACATGCAAAGGGGAATATAATATAGTCATCATTTTAAGTGCACACCTCCCTCTCCAGATCCAAACCAGGCCTTATGTAGTTTCTGACTAAGAGGGAAACCCCTTGTTGAGGACTCATTCTCACAACCCGGCAAGTGTTGCTGGTGGAAGACTTATAGATTTTATTACCCTATTACCTTAATGAGCGAGTTACTTTAAAAAAGTCAATTTGTGTTTTATGTATATATTAACAGATGTCAAATGCTGCTTATATATCTGTGCAAACTTCACAGATCAATTTCAGCAATTATAAACTGTGTGTTCTTAGTATAGATAAGTATACACAGTAAATGAGCACATTAGGGAGGCATTTATTATGTTGTTTGGACTATAGCCATATATATATATATATATATATATATATATATATATATATATATATATTATTTATTTTTTTAACATAGCATTTAAACTGACAAACAACAAAATTATTACCTCAGTAGCTACACAATCTCGGATCTAATTCATCCTGAAAGCTCATCAGATACTGTAAGGTTTGATTTATTTTAATAGCTTAAATCATTGCTCTGCCACTGCCATACTTGTTCTTATTATGCTTTTCTATAACTGCAAAGTATCAATTTTATGGCCTGATCAAGGAGGCTTCCTCCCACCTGCAGCAGAATGATGGCATTATTGAAGAAGACAGATATTTAATGATAATAGATGGAGCCATATGATTTTTGTATACTGTGTAATGAGAAATGTGTCAAACCTGACATAAAATATAATATCAGTTTAAAAACATGAGTTGTAATTTCCCTTTAATTGGCTCTTGTTTCTTGCTGAAAGTATACCATATTCTTTACTCTGATAACTGTGCAAGATCAACACTATAATCAATAATGTTTAAAGGTCTGGGAAATGCAAATATTGACTAGGCAGGATAAACTGAGATGATTGCCAGACCACCTGTAGGCTGTATGAGCTCAGTGCCCTGGGTATACCTTAGAGGGCATCAACTTCTACAAACCACACACACACACATACAGTTAAGCCCATAATTATTCCTACCCCTGGCAAATGTTGACTTAAAGTTACTTTTATTCAACCAGCAAGTTATTTTTTGACAGGAAATTACATAGGTGTCTCCCAAAAGATAATAAGACAATGTACAAGAGGAATTTTTGTGGGGAGTAAAAATTCTCAGCTTCTATTTACATTTGAGCAAAACGTGTCATGTCCAAAATTATTCATACCCTTCTCAATAATCAATAGGAACGCCTTTATGGGCTATTACAGCAATCCAATGCTTCCTGTTATTGCAGACCAGCTTTTTACATGTCTCCACAGGTATTTTTATCCATTATTGTTTAGCAATGAGCTTCAAAACTTTCATGTTGGAGGGTCTTCTTGCCATTACCTTGATCTTAAGTTCCCTCCACAGATTCTCAATTTTTTCACCACTTCTGCTGTGTGTTTTGGGTCATTGTCATGCTGAAATGTCCACTGGGGACCAAGGCCAAGTTTCTCTGCAGACTGCCTGATGTTGTCGTTGAGAATCCTCATGTATTGCTCTTTTTTCATGGTGTCGTTTACTGTGATTAGGTTCCCTGGTCCATTGGCTGAAAAACACCCCCAAAGCATTAGGTTCCCACCAACATGTGTGACAGCGGGGATGGTGTTCTTTGGGTTGAAGGCTTCTCCTTTTTTTTACGCCAAATGATGGAAACATCATTGTGACCAAACAATAAATTTTTTTGTTTCAGCTGACCATAACACAGAAGACCAGAAGTCTTCTTCTTTGTCCAGATGAGCATTTGCTAAGGCCAAGCAAGCTTTTGTGTGCCTTATCTGGAGAAATGGCGTCCTCCTTGGTCTGCATCCGTGATATCCAGCAGTGTGCAGTGTCCATTGGATTGTCTGCCTTGAGACATTGCCACCAGCAGAGCCCATTTTCACCTCTCTCACCACATCTTCTGAGATTTTCCACAGTGCGGAACATCTTGTATTTTTTTTATAATACTTTGCACTATAGCCACTGGAACTTAAAAACATTTAGATATGGCCTTGTAGCAATTTCCTTACTTGTGAGCAGCCACAATGCGCACCTGCAGGTCCTTACTGAGCTCCTTTGTGTTAGCCATGACTGTCCACAATCCAACCGCAGAGAGCTGCTGTTTTTTTTACCTGTTGTTTTGATTAAAACAGCTGTTCCCAACTAATCAGTGTAATTAGGATGCTTTAGAACAGCTTGGACTATTTGGAATGGTATAGAACTTTGGATTTTCCCAGAGACTTTGACCGTTTGTGAAGGGTATGAATAACTTTGGATTGGACACATTTTGCTTAAATGTAAATAAAAGCTGAAAATTTTTATTTTTCCACAAAAATTCACATAGTCTTATTATCTTTTGGGAGACACCTATGTAATTTCCTGTAAAAAAAATAACTTGCTGGTTGAATAAAAGTAACTTTAAGCCAAATTTTGCCTGGGGTATGAATAATTCTGGGCTCGACTGTATATATAACTGATCTGTTAAATTATGTATTTCTGAGCGGCTGGTAAAAATTCCCATGACCCATCACACTTCAGTGTATATGCCAGCGAGATTTGCACTGATAAGACACAATCATTTGTTCAATTCAATTCCCCTAAAGTAAGTTCAGCATTGAAGCTTACCTATTATCATATTTGTAGACCATACAGAGGTTACAATTGGAGCAAATATTTTATAAATATTATAAGAGAAGATTTAGGCAGTTTAAAATGTTGGAATGTTTAGATAGCAAAAGGTTTGATTATGTGGCATAAGGCTAAAGGCCCCCATACACGGGTCGGATTCCCACCGGATTCCGGCACGCGAAACGATCGTGCCGGAATCGCGTGCAGCCCACCTTGTCCGATCGATCACGTC
>CM070040.1:35160638-35189128 GCA_036250615.1 Ptychadena robeensis
GCGCAAAACAGTTAAGTCAATAATTGGCCTATGGCCGCGGCCAGGGGTGGTCAGATGCAAGCGGCCGTGGCCCGTGATGACACATGTCAAGGAGGGGGTGGGGCGCCAGCGCATTTTAACAGATTTTCACAGGTACGTTTTTTATTTTCTTTAACCGCGGAGGTTGAAGAACCCGTCTGTCAAATTTGTGAACCCATTGTGGCCCCCAAGTCAAAAAGTTTGACCACTCCTGTTCCAGACCATGACAAGCAGGTGGTACTGAGCGCCCCAGGTCTCTGTTGCAGTAGTGGTAGTCATCTCAAAAATAAGGCTATATGCAAATAAACAAAATTTTTTGGGGTTTTTTTCTTGCTATTTTTTCTATGAAAGGTGAAAGGCTGACTTGAATCCGGTACCTAAAACCTTAAAACGTATACCATACATTATGCTCTAAAATAAAGACACTGACAACAATGTAATGAAAGATGTGGATGTTTTATATAATTCATTTTGGCCACAGCTGATAAAATCAGTATAAAATATATATACTATCCAAATTTACAATATATAAATAACTTGTAACTTTGTATCATTTATTTCAACAATTATAATGAATCCGATCCAATTTCTTCAAGTCGCTGATAGTGCCCCCTAGTGTCCAATCTATATATATATATATATATAAATATATATCTATCTCCATATCTATTCCCATCAGCCTTCCAGACCAGCTCAATGGGTTCTTAAACTTTGAGATTTCTCTCCAAATCTGAGCATATATATAAATAAAACATCTAAACCATCTGTTATAACTCAAAAATGCCCCATCAGCCTTCCCGACCAGCTCGATAGGTTTTTTATAAATTAGTTCTCTATACTGACTCCTTCTTTGCTAAAATCACAATTCACCAGAGGGTCATTGACCTATGTAAGAGCTCAGTACTGTGACGAGGATAAGAAAAAACGCTGTGCAACAACCAATCTATGGGCCGAAGTCCAATCAGAGAACAGGCGGGTGGGTAGGATGATTCTTCTTGTGAAAGAGGCCTATCCCCTTCCTCCCAGCCTCTTTAAGCTGCTGGCGCCGCGCGCGTCACTTCCTGTGCGACAGGGGAGGGAGGGGGCGTCTACCTCCTTCAGCAGCCCTCCCTGTCAGGTGCCCTCCCGCCGATGGCGATGGGCTTTATTACCTTATGTCTAAATTGGATTGGCATGACAAGATTATTTTTGGTGTCCTTCTGTATGCTATTTTATCTGGCCTAGAGCTCTTGTCTTGGTGCACAGGAGTGCCCTGCACTCTTGAACGCTCCTTGATCACATATTGTGAGTGCAAGACAGGTACCCTTCATTTATTGAATAATGCAACTCTATTTAAACATATATTGTGCTTTTTTAACAGGGCCAGGGCTCTCTTCCTATGCTGATAATCCAGCTCAGGCCGGAGAGGTATTAAAGCCCTGCATGGACGAGGCACTGTCTCTTATCCCTTTACAACAACACATGGAGACCACAGTGTTACTGGGAGCTACAGCAGGCATGAGGCTACTGAGGTGAGTAGGGTCATTTTATAGGATATAATATATGGTTACCTTGATAGGAGTTAATGTGAGCAAAATTTTGTGTGCTTTCGATACATTGCATTGCACTTGGTGATGTAAGACTTGGATGCATCTACCTGGCCATGGAAACACATTCCATGAAGTTCTGTACATATCGTTCTTGAGTTAAATTGAAGGCTTTATAACATGTTAAGGTCTACAGCTATGCAGAAAGTGATCATTGTGCACCTCAGTATAAGATGACCTGTGGTTAAGTTGCTGTTCCCAATGGCTTCTGTAGTTCGGGTGGCTGGCTGGACCTGTTAGTGCACCAGCAGCCCCACATTCTTTTCAGATAGACCTATGCCCAACTCTCTCACTCACCAAGCACACAATAAAGCAGCTGGTAGGGAATATGTACAAGGATCACAGTCCAGCGGTTAGGGGAAACAGGGAGTGGTCTTTTATGAGGTGGAGAAATGAGGAATTCTGTGTCTGCCTAGCTCACCGGTGTTCCTCGTCCATCCCCTCAGGCACAAGTTAGGGAAGGTGGTCCTGGTCCAGAAGACAACCCCTTTAGTAACCACAGATGGGGATTCTTGGATCCCGGGCGCTAGCAGTGGGATGGCCGATGGGAGAACCCAGGAAAGGTGTGAGTCCAGTGCTCCAGGGGATGAGACATGCTTGCTGGATGTAAGAGTTGTAAGATTGTAAGAGTTACAAAGTAAGGCTATGTTGCCACTTAGGCGATTAATTACCTGCGCTGGCAATTTTCAATCGCCGGTATTGCCTACACTAGTTTCAATTGGCTTGTCCCCAATGATAGGATCGCGCGCGGTTGCGATTGGGGCCGCAAACAAATCCCCATTCATTCTCTATGGAGGTGATGTTTTTTTATAATGATGGCGTTTTTTTGGGGGTTTTTTTTAATCGGCAGTGAAAATTGTCTGGTCAATCGCCTAGGGATCTCCCACCTGCTACAGAGGACATATTCAAAGGAATATTTACACATTTTAATAGAACATTAACTATGCCATGGCAGGAACAACACATCTACAATTTAAGTGTATTACACTACACTACACTTCCAACTTGTTTTAACAACAACAGGTGATTGTGGGATATTTAGCGGCAAGGACATTTTCTCAAATGGACTTATTGCCCATGTGGTCCTATCAGAGTACAATGCTGGGAAACACTGAGATCTTTAAGCAGGGTAGAGGCGGCTCGACATTCGAGCCGTCTGATGGTCCCTGCAGCAGCGTGATGACATCATCACCCTACTGTCAGATATCGGCGGAGCCGGGGAGACAGCTCTATTCCTTTCTCAGCTCAGCCAAAGCTTTACATGGAGACCCGCGGTTTCCATGTAAAGCAACGGACATCGGCCGTATTTAACAGCCATATCCGATATGGCTGTTTCCGAGTGGGATTGATCGGTACTGCTAAAAAACAGTGATGGCCGCATATTATATGGGCCAGATAGATGGCCGTGAGCGCGCACAGCCCTTGAAACGGCCATAGATCTGGCCCATATCTTCATGTCTGTACCCAGCTTTAGCGTGACCAATTCTTCTACCAATGTTCGTAGAAGTTCTTTGCATGCCTAGATGATATCTCTATGCAATCTATGCACCTAATATCCGGCAACATATTTAAAAATAGTTTAAATGTAAATGACATGTAAAATCTGTATGCACATGAACTTAAACATATTGTGTATTAGGTGGTAGGTCCCCTTTATATCATATTTTGTCATCTTTGTAACCAATGACATAAAAGTTATGTAAATTACTATTGTTACCTCTGCCCTCCTTACTAATAGCAAACATTAGTGGCAAGATTTCAGTGATGTCCTTGGTGATCTGTTGGTAGTAATATTAGTTATATTTAACCCCAGATAAGTGTTTCCATTGTGTAAGCAGAATAGTCCAATTATCTAACTAAATGTTTAAAGAAAATCAATTTTTCAGTAACAATAAATAGCTGGCTTCTCTGTGAGGCCTGACTTCTGTGGAGCATGCCCATGCGTTTTCTGACGGTTTTTTTCTAACGAGGTGGAAAAGGGTAAAATTCATCAAAATTCATTCATTACCAAAAAGGTTTTTTGTTGTGTGGTCCAAAGGTTGTGTGTCCACATAGCAACATTGTAGACCACATCGAAATTGAAATGCCTGTGTATTCTACCCCATTCCATGTTCCATGTGAATAGTTTTTGATGCATCAAAACACTAGCGTTTGAACCACTGGGTTTAACGCCAATGGAGACTAGGCCTAAGTTGCATAAAGTGGAATTCTAGGCCTTAACATCATCCTCCAAAACTAAGGGCTAATATCCCTACTTTGTACATAGGACACACATAGCCAGCCCAGTGCCCTCTTTCACCTTGTGGAATGGCCCTTGCCAATATCAAATATGGTATCAGCAATTTTTAAAAGGGATGTAGGTAGTACAAATATGCTGTATGCCTACAGTCTCTTACTAACTTGTCTGCAGTCTCTCACTGCAGCCTGAATTGAAACCCCAAATAACATCTACTGCTAGTGTGGTGTGGTTACGGTTATAAGGGGGCTGCCAAGGAGATGCTACAGAAAATAATCAGAGACTGCAAACAAGTTAGTAAGAGACTGTAGACATGCAGCAAAAACAACCATGCAAACTCAACTGTAGCACATCTACTTTTTCTGTGGTCAATAACCATATCACTTAGTTTCCCAACCAACTTTTTCCTGTAATATGTCATCTCATTGTAGCAAGTGTATTGCCTCGAACAATATATAATTTTATATATTTAATCTATCATCTATCTATCATCTATCTATTTCAAATCTATTATATAGTCTGTATAATAAAATATAGTTCTCCTTATATTTCAGGCACAATACTTAAATTAGCCTATAATGAATAAATTCCACATGAAGTACCGTATAAAGGAGGGTTTAGCACTCAGTGAGGCCTCAACTAAACAAGGATGTTGCATTATTAAAAATAGCATAATTACATAATTGCTACATATTTACCCCTTGGAATAAGGAGCACAATGTGCATTATAGAATTTAGTATGCATGCCTATTGAATAAGCACACAAAGCCACTCAGCGATAAAATGGACTTCCGAGGTCTCTACAGATACCAGGCACAGGATAAATAGCATGTCCGTGTCTCCATAGAAGCAAACACGAGTGACAGACTGCAGGCACAATCACAGATGCAATCTTTAGTGGGCCATCCGGTGACATTAGTACCCCAGGTAACCTTTGTTTCCCCAAAAAGTAGACAAGGTCTTACATACATTTTTGCTTTAAACTATGCTTTAGGGATTATTTTTAGGGGATGTCTTGTTTTTACATGAACAACAATCTACATTGATGCTAAAAAAAAGAAATTCTCCAAAACTCTTCAAACTTGTTTTGGAATTAGTGAGGTATTTTGAGATTTCTTTGGGGGTGTCTGCTTTCCATGGCGAAGAGTCTCTCTGTCCTGCTGCATCCTATTGCCCATTGATTTAACTTTTTTTTTACATGTATAGCTGCCTGAACATCATTTAAATTCAACTGTAACAGAAATGTAACTAGGGCTTATTTTTGGAGTAGGCTTATATTTTGAGCATCATAAAAAACATCTTGAAAATTATGCCACATATACTAATGTGCTACAAACAGGAAGTTAATATCACCAACCATTCCCATTTTTTTAAGTTGTATCCATATAAATGGCCCGTCCTGTAATTGAGTCAAAGCAGTTTGATCCTTGCCATCATTATTATTATTATTTGCTGCATACAAGTTAGAAACCTACCTATATTTTTTATTTTTTGGTCCATAAGAACACAACTTTTCAAGAATAAGCAGATACAAGTACATCAAAACAGAAAGCATATTACATTAAAAGATCATGTAGAACACATAGTAAAAGGTAGTAATATACAGTATATGCGTCTCAAACATAACAACAATGGTAATTTTAATTTCTGTTTCCCTAAAAAATAAGACCTACGATCTGACCCCCTTACACTTTTATCTTTGGGGTCATCTGAAGGCAATTGTCTATGCTGTGAAGATACGAGATGTGCAGCAACTGAAACTACGGATACTGGAAGCCTGTGCTAGCATTCTGCTGCGGTGTTGCTATCAGTGTGTGAAGAGTGGGAGAAGAGGATTGCATTGACAATCCAACACAATGGGCAGCACATTGAACACATTTTTAGGTGGGCAGAAACTTGTAAATAACTCATGAAAGAATAAAGTTATGTTAAAATCAAGCACACCATTGTTATCTTGTGAAATTCCCAATAAGTTTGATGTGTCACATGACCCTCTTTCTATTGAAAAAACAAAAGTTGGATTCAAAATGGCCAACTTCAAAATGGCCGCCATGGTCACCACCCATCTTAAAAAGTTTCCCCCTCACATATACTAATGTGCCACAAACAGGAAGTTAATATCACCAACCATTCCCATTTTTTAAGGTGTATCCATACTGTATAAATGGCCCACTGTACATTAAGATCATTGTAAAAATCAGCCTGAGCTATTGAGCTGTTGAGGTATACAGTTTTGCAGACATGTGCTAATCATATCTATTTAGTGGTTGCATCCTTTATCTGCTTTGATAGGTATCTGTGTGTGTAGTTGCTGGTTGAGAATGTTAGTCTATGTTAGATTAAAATCAAGACTTATTATAATAAATTATGTCTATATGGTCAAATTATATTTTGCAGGCTGCAGAATGAATCCAAAACTCAGCACATCTTTGACGCAGTATCAAAAACTCTACAGCTCTATCCAGTGGATTTCCAAGGAGCAAGAATTCTTGATGGAATGGAGGAAGGGTCATTGGGCTGGATCACAGTGAACTACCTTCTGGGTACCTTCATACAGGTCAGTAGAGAAATCTTTTTCTCCTTCTTTAAAGTTAGTTAAAACTAGTTTCCTACCATTGTTGTATTGTGACGAAGGTATTTAGTGTATTAATTAGGAACTTTACTCTTTGTTATATGTTCTTACCCCCATTTTTTTTGCATCCAGCATTCATATATAAACAGTTGGATACATCCCCAGCAAGCCCAAATGTTTGGAGCCATGGACCTTGGAGGAGCCTCTACACAAATGACTTTTCAACCCCTTGGTGACATTGAAGACAAAAGCACAGAGATGAAATTCAGACTCTATGGCTTTGATTACACCATCTACACACACAGCTACCTCTGCTATGGCCAGGACCAGGCACTGAAGAGACTTCTTGTGCACCTCATAGAGGTGGGAATGCATATATAATGCTCAATATATTAATTGACCTACAATCATAATGGTTACTGTGATAACCTCATTAAGACTAGATCAACAGCTCGGTTTCTTCTGTTTAACTGTGTGCCCCCACCTTGGAGAGGAACACCTGTTCTGGTTGTCATCGAAAGTGATGTGAGAGTAAATGTATTATTTTAGTAATGTCACTAGGTCAAGGGGTGAAGGAAACTCTACCAATGGTGAAGTCTGTTTTGTCAACATTTTTTCTAACATTCTATATTAACTGTATAATTAATATTTGATCAGCATTAGGGTGATCTGAAATTTTATTTCTTGACTTTTTCATTCAATTTTGGTCTCACAAACTCTTGGCTTTTCTTCACTTTGCTGACCATTAATTCAGCTGTTACAGATACAGCGTAAACAGCATCTAATTATACAGGAATATCATTTTTTGCTTCCCACCCCATGTGTCATTGTTGGATTAATCCCTGTCATATAGTATGAGTGACAAGATATAATGGTGAATATTTTGCTTTGTTTAGAAAACGACAAGTGGAAATGTCAAACATCCTTGCTACCCAAATGGATACACAAACATCATCCAGCTGTCCACGATCTACAACAGTCCATGTGTGTTAACTCCGGGTGACATAGAAGCTAATGTTACCGTGGAAGGTACAGGAGATCCTGTCAAATGCCAGATGGCCATAAATGGCATTTTCAACTTTTCAGAATGTTCAAATAAATCGTGTTCTTTCAATGGTATCTACCAGCCACCTGTACAGGGAGAGTTCTATGTAAGTAATGTTCCATCTTGTTTCATTCATTCAGTTCATGCACTGAGAAAATATTATAGTTGTGAGTCAGTGGGAGTAGTTACTACTCTGAGCTATTCAATTCTGTCAATTTCAGCTTTAGCTACTAAATCCTGTAAACATCACAATTATTTGTTTTTTTATGACTATGGGATTCATGTAAAAAAATATTTTGTTGTAGATTGTGAGGCTTAAGGCCCCCATACACTTTCAATTTCTGTATGCTCAATGTAAGATTCAATCGTAATTTATGATCAATGTTGGTTTGATCGATCGAGGTATGATCAAACTACCTCCCACATGGAGAAACCGATATTTGATCGATGTTGGTTCGATCAATCAAAAGCTCAATCGAGGGAAGTCGATAGTAAGCACACCAAAATGTCTGCCAACGGATGTATAAGTATGCTAGTTATTTAAATCTAACCAAAATCGTCCGGGTACAACAAAATAACATTTGATGTATACTCAATCGATCAGAATTTTCCGAAATGTCTGATCACTTTGTGATTGATTTTATGGTAAATTTCAATCGATCTAGGTCAATCAAACCATGTGGACAGGCATCGATTATTGGTCGATTGACTTTAAAGGGAATTTTCAGACAGTTCTCCCTGACAGGGAAAGATTGTCTAGAATGGGCTTTCAAGGCACTTATTCAATGGCTTTAAGCCGGGATGACTCAACTGAGCTTCGGGTCTAGGGGACCATTTGTTCACCAATGATATATGACTTGATAGCAGCTAAATTTTCCTATTCATTTGTTCACTTAAACTCTTGAAATGTGTTTTGTGATCAATCTTAATAGGCTGAACCTTTTCTGCTATACATTGGAATATTACTGTATTGTGAATAATCCTACAATACAGGTAACACAGATACTACAATTCAGTTTTGACTTCACCTTGTTGTCTTTTTTAGGCTTTTTCTGCCTTCTATTATACCTTCAACTTCTTGAATCTGACCTATGGGCAGCCCTTAAGTACCACCAACAGTTCCGTGTGGAGTTTTTGCACCAGCAAATGGAATGAGGTAAAATCTGATTGGCAGACACAATTGTTCATATATGGGGGTATAAAGGCATTTGCCTTGAATACACTCTTCCTTCCTTCTTTTCTGTAAAACTAAGAATATATTACTCCTAAGCTATCCCAGTAAAGTATAACAATATATTAATACAGCGGTGTCCAACTTTAATACAGAGTAGGCCAAAATTAAAAAGTTGGACAAATTCACAGGCCAGTTTTTTTATTTTTTTAAATGTCTACAATTGAGGTTTTCCCTTCAAATGAATTATAACAATTAACCTTTTCATATGAAACAAGTTTAAGTTTTGCTTAAACATTACATCTGGAATAAGCAAAGCCTAATACCATGATGCATAAAAAATATCAAATAAAGACACATCTGCAGAGTTAATTTCTTAAATGAAAAAAAAAAAACATTTAAAAATATAATCAAAGGGGGCAAATTTTAACATATATTCATAGGCTTAAAAGAAATTACTGTTTTTTAACTAAGAATCCCAGGAACGCAATCGGACAGCTCTTACTAGCATATGTACAAGGTCTCCCTAGAGTACTCATTTTAGGAGACAAAGGCACTTGTTCCAATACCATGCACACCAGTGATGCACAAACTATGACACTTTAGGGATACATTGAAATTGCACCTACAAGTTGGGGTTGGAGCATCCTCCAACCCCAACTTGTAGGTGCAATTTCAATGTATCCCTAAAGTGTCATAGTTTGTGCATCACTGGTGTGCATGGTATTGGAACAAGTGCCTTTGTCTCCTAAAATTGCCTTACCCTATAAAGGCTCAATATATATAAAGGAATTTGTAATTAGTCATATTATTGTTTTCTAACCAATACCCCTCCTGTCTCCAGCTCAGTGCTAGATTCCCTGACGAGAACAGGAATCGACTGTTGAATTACTGCAGCTCAGCAATGTACATACTGACTCTGTTCGTGGAGGGGTACCACTTTGACAGCAGCACGTGGAACAACATACATTTTGCAAAGCAGGTGTGTTCTGCAAACGTGCGCATAGAGATATGTATTGAATTCTATCTTCAGTGTAATAAGCTGTTATCACTTCTTATCTTATTCAGTACAGAGCAAGGTAAACCAAGGGTATCTATATATAGATATGCTATTATACATGTAAAAGAAATGTAAGCAGAAATGTTTTTCTGATTGTTACTAGTGATGAGCGAGCACCAAAGTGTTCTAAAACATTATATGCGACTGTAGCTGCGCTGGTGCTCTAAAATATTATACGGCAGTGGCTGAAGTTGAGTTGAGGCTTATAAACATCATACGGCAATGCCAGAGGTTGGGATGACGCTCTAAAACATTATATAGCAATACCAAAGGTTGAGCTGGTTGGCTGCCATTGAGCTAAGGCTCTCAAGAAATGGATGGCATGGCTGCCAGTGAGCTAAGGCTCTCAAGGAATGTATAGCATGGCTGCCAGTGAGCTAAAGCTCTCAAGGAATGGATGGCATGGCTGCCAGTGAGCTAACGCTCTCGAGGAATGGATGGCATGGCTGCCAGTGAGCTAACGCTCTCAAAGAATGGATGGCATGGCTGGAGCTAGCTTTCAAACATTGGATGGCTGGCTGCCGAGTGAGCTACCTCTCAAGGAATGGATGGCATAGCTGTCAGTGAGCTTAATGCTCCAAACATTGATGGCATTGCTTGCTGCCATTTGCTTAACGCTTCAGGAATGGATGGCATGGCTGCCATTAGCTAAAGCTCTCAAGGAATTGATGGCGAGGCTGCCAGTAACTAACCTCTCTCAAAGATGATGGCATGGCTGCCAGTGAGCTAAGCCTCTCAAGGAATCGATGGCATAGCTGCCAGTGAGCTCACATGATCTCAACATTGGGATGGCATGGCTTCCAGTGAGCTAATGCTCTCAAACATTGGATGGCATGGCTGCCAGTGAGCTTATGCTCTCAAACAATGGATGGCATGATTGCCAGTGAGCTTACGCTCTCAAAGAATGGATGGCATGGCTGTCAGTGAGCTTAAGCTCTCAAGGAATGGATGGCATGGCTGCCAGTGAGCTAATGCTCTCAAACATTGGATGGCATGGCTGCCAGTGAGCTAATGCTCTCAAACATTGGTTGGCTTGGCTGCCAATGAGCTAACGCTCTCAAGGAATGGATGGCATGGCTGCCAGTGAGCTTAAGCTCTCAAGGAATGGATGGCATGGCTGCCAGTGAGCTTAAGCTCTCAAGGAATGGATGGCATGGCTGCCAGTAAGCTAACACTCTCAAGGAAACATTGGATGGCGTGACTGCGGAAGGCCTCAATCTCTACAAGCCTAAATGGCAACATTTCAAGGTCCAGCAGTTTTGAAATGTGCGCATTTAGGGCTATAGCCTGAGGGTGGGTTGGTGGGAATTTGCGCTTGCACTCAAATGCCTCTTTTATTGGCATGTGGACACTGCGCTGGGACAGGGAAGTGGATGGAGATGATGCTGGTGCAGGGAGCGGGGCATCCAAGCCAGCGCTTTTGACAGGTGATTGGCCAGCAGTGAGCAAAACATTGGAGGAGAAGGCAGCAGTTTGATAGGCAGACTGTGCACCCAAGCGTTCCGTCCACTTATTCGGGTGTTTCTATGACATGTGGCAGATCATGTTGGTGGTGGTGAGGTTTTGACACCCCGGCTGATTTTGGTACTGCACAGGTTGCAAACTATCACTACATTCCTTAAAAAAACCCCACAAGGCAGATTTCCGGAGGGTGGTGATTGGTGTCATGGTTGCAGGCCTGTTTGGTGTGGGCCCACTTCTCCCTTTTGCCACACCTCTGCCTCTTCCAGCCTGTTGTGCTCCTGCAGACCCCTCCCCCTCTGAACTGCTGTCCTCTCTTGGCTTGTTACTTTCCCAGGTTGGTTCAGTGACCTCATCATCCACCACCTCCTCTCCCGCTTCCTCCATCTGATTATCCTCCTGACTAAATATAACCGGAGTGTTTGGCAACTGTGTCTCATCATCATCCACATCATAAACAGATGATTGACAATCACCAACGTCATCGCCTGCGGACTGTGAAAGGTCAAGACGTTGGGAATCAGGACACAATATCTCAGGTCCCTCCTCCAGCGTGCTGGACTATAGGACCAAACGTAATTGTGGAGGTGTAAAGAGCTTCTCCGAATATCCAAGTGTGGGATCGCTGGTTTGCCATGCCTCAACATGGCAGGAGGAAGGATGGAAGAGGAGGAATTGCTTGACCAGGCTCTTGGCTACACACAGTGTCTGCCAGCTTGCATGGAAATGAAGCTGGGTATAGTCGTTTTAATTTTTTTTCCTTCCTTGCACCCAGGGCCTCGTCCTCTGCATGCACCATCAGCACCCTGACCGCTTCCCTGTACCTCTTCATTTTGAATGATTTTTTTTTTTAAATGTGCAAATGCAGCAGAAATGGAACTGAATTTCTAACAGTCAATTGGAAGAGCTCCACTGATTTTTTGCCAACACTGCAATTTTTATTTGAAATAATTCTGGATGACTAAGACACAGGCGCAATTACAGTTCCTTATTTTTTGGGGGAATGTCAGTGAAGAATGAATCCCTGTTACAGCACAGTGTATGTCCCCAAAATAGCACAAGTGTATTTGTCCCCAAGCACAAAGGTGTCTACAGTCTTCAGTCTGTAAGAGTAAGAGCTAGAGAAGTAAAGAAGAGCAGAACTGACTTTCCCTGCCTATCCGGCGCCTCTCCCTAACCGCATGTGAGCCGAGGGGTCAGATGCTATATAGCACCTGGCCATGTGTTCCTCCCATCCAATCACTGTGGCTCCTGGCATCACAGTGAGGGCAGCAGCAAGCTGCCCATTCATTGGAGGTCTCAGACCCACGAAAAGACTCACACACTATGCACGAATACACGCTGTAGTAGAGTGCACCTGAGCACCAAGCATGCTGATGCTCTCACGAATAACGAATGCATGCTCGCTCATCACTAATTGTGGCATTATTGCTTTTGACCTTGAGTTTCCATTATTGTATAAAAAGTTCTTCCTGACCCCTAGTGGCACAAGGACCGAGGCTGTTATTTAGACTTACCGTATATTAAGGTTGATTCCACCCCCAAAAAACAAAACAATGCACCTTACAATCTTGCCATACAACTTTTGTTCTACCAAAACCATGTAATACGAGGACCTTTCTAAACCTTCCAATCACTATGTATTCTATCAGGGAGGCCACTATATGGCCACTATACTACATAGGTGTTGGTAGATCTAAAGGAAATTGTGATTGAAAGGTGTATAGTGGGCTTAAATCTCTAATTCAGACACGTTTAACTGGTTACAGATCTTACACAACCTTCTTAATTCATCCCCTCAACCTTCAACTGGGGCCCTAAGTTATGGAACCCAATTACACCCTTTGGGGGATCCATTGTCTTAAGTCCTAATCCTCTTTTGAAGTACAGTGTTTAATATGTATTTCTCATGCAACACCAAAGGTTAATTAAACATCTTCTTTTTATGTTGCCCACAGGCAGGTAATGCTGACGTTGGATGGACTCTGGGGTACATGCTGAACACGACAAATAAGATCCCATCAGAAGGCCCAAGTCTTCTAAAAGCTCACAAATATAATATTTGGGTGGCTGCCATTTTTTTCATTGTACTTAGTTTGGCAGCAGGATTGGTGGCTGCTCCGTTACATTGTTACTTCCGTAATGCTTGTTCAGGCCAAGGAGGTTGGACATGATGGCCAAACCCATTGTTCAAGAACTGAAAACTGCTAATTTATTTGGCATGTAGATACTCATACTACCTGATGTGGTAATTTATTTTTTGTGTTGTGCATTTCACCTGGTCAATTAAGACTTTTTATTTTAGAACTGACTGAGGAAAGTATTTGCGAATGGACTGTGATCTAATGCTCATGATGAAGTGTTTTGCTGGACACATTACAGTACTTTTAAACTTGGATATGGAAACAGCATATATTTAGTTTCATTTACCAATGATCTACCATTCTCTTGGGCTGGGCACATGCTGCATCATTCACACCTTTGTCCTAGTGTCCACTACGACACTTCCCATTATGATAATTGGGAGAGTGTCCACATGGGCATGATTTTCCACACATTGGCCCCTAAATCGCAAAGGATCATCCCATCTGCATCTTTTTCCCTGTGCTGGGTGTGCATTCAGCAGAGGGAAAAAGAACGATAGTTTTTGATTTAAATTCAGTGGACTCATGCCCTTCTATAGTATCTCACAAAAGTGAATACTTCAGTTACATTGTGATAAATAGTTTATAATATTTTTTAATGGGACAACATTGAAGATATGCCACATTTATCCAACGTAAAGTAGTCAGTGTACAGCTCTGACCACAAAAGTGATTACACCCCTAAGCGAAAATATTTCAGATTGTGTCAGAATATAAATTTTTCCTCCTCAATGTCATGTGACCTGTTAGTGTTGCAAGGTCCTGGGTGTGAATGGGGTGCAGGTTTGTTATATTTGGTGTTATCGCTCTCACATGCTCTCATACTGGTCACTGGAAGTTTAGCATGGCACCTCATGGCAACAAACTATCTGACGGGCTGATAAAAAGAATTGCTGCTTAACATTAAGATGTCCTAGGTTAGGTGGGCAAACATTTTGACTCATGGGCCACAGTGGGTTCTTAAATTGCCATAGGGCGGACCAAGAGATAATGGGTGGAGAGTTTGTGTGAACTGATAGAAATTAAAAGTAAATGTTCTAACATTTTGAAAAGATTTTGGTATTATGCCATTGCAGAGAATGAGGAGGGGAGCACAGCATGTGCCAGTTACAAAACCTTAACAGGCCAAATATGGCATGTGGGCCGTAGTTTGTCCATGACTGGCCTACACCCTAAAACTAAGCAACACGTTGGCCAAAACCATACAGTGGTATGATAACAGGACAGGTTGCACTCATAACAGGCCTTGTCATGGATGAAGCATCATATGCAGAGGTTGTCTTTTGAAGATAGACACATGAGTACTGCCTGCATTGCTGTAAAGGTTGGAAGGGAGGGGGTCAGTCTGTCAGTGCTCAGACCATATGCCCCACACTGCATCAAGTTGGTTTGAATGGCTGTCATGCCAGGAGGAAGCTTCTTCTAAAGATCATGCACAAATAATGTTGTAGGTCACTCAAAAAAGGCAGCATGAGGACATGAATTACTCAATCCAAGTCCTGTGGTTTGATGACACATAGATAAACTTATTTGGTTGAGATGGTGTCAAGCGTGTGTAGCCGTAACCAGGTAAGGAGTGCATACATCCAACAATGATGGTAGGAGTATCATGGTTTGGGGCTGCATGAGTGCTGCCAGCACTAGAAAGCTACAGATCATTAGGGGAACTATGAATGCCAACATGTATTGTGACATAATGAAACTGAGCATGATCCAGACCTATACCTTATTGAGGATCTGTGGGGTATCCTCAAATGGATGTCTGTGATGTCATTATGCAGAAGTGGAAGAGGATTCCTGTGGCAACCTGGAACACCATGGCCAAGAGAGATAAGGCAATGCTGGAAAATAATGGTGACCACAAGAAATAATGACACTTTGGGCACACTTCTGACACACTTTTGCCTTGGGTGGTCACCTTTCTTGCCAGAGGCTTAGACATTAATGGCTATGCATTTAGGTTTTTTTGAGGGGACAGCATATTTACACTGTTATACAAGCTATATACTGACTACTTTTTATTGTGTCATTCAGTCTTCAGTGTTGTCTGAAAAAGGATTTTAAGAACTCTCTAATGCCAGGGGTGTACTCACTTTTAAAGATACTGTATGTACACAAATTAAAGTTGATCTTCCATGTAAATTAAATGTCTCCTTTTTCAGCACCCCATGCAACAAATCAGTCAACAAATCATCTAAAAAAATAAAAAAATAAATAAATGTATAACTCAACTTCTCCCTAAAGAGCCTTGGGTGAAGTCAATGTTACTCCTAGCAAGAATGCACTTAAGTGGATTGCAAAAATCAAGTGTCCAGCTTAGCTGGCAGGAAGTGGATAAATATATCCCCAATATGAACACATTTATGATAAATAGGGAAAGGTTTGCATTTTCATAACATTTTTCTAGTCTGCTTCTTACTGTACTGTTGACAAAACATCTTCATTTCTAGAAAGGGCATTATAGGACAGGAAAGGGAGACAAATCCCTTAATGGCAGAATAGAACAGAACAGAATAGAAGAATGGCAGTTTATGTATTAACAAATCATCAGGTTAATGATGACAAACAATACAACCTTGGAAAACAACAGTAATGATGGGGTTATATTATGATTTTGATGATCGCAAAAACCTTGTGAGGTTTGAACACTTTTCTCTTATTTTATGATTGTGAACTGGAGACATAACATTAGAACTTTTTAGTTCTAAATGACCATATTTAACAAAAAGGTTTCTTCACCATTGCCTACATGCAAATGTGGTGTACAAGCTGTGAAAAAACTGCAAAACACATGCAAATGCTTTTCAAAATCTATTATTGGTAAACAAACTGCAATAACCTGGCCTGTTTGAGGAACATGTGTAGGACTGGTTAAAGGCATCTCCAGAATATACTGCTTTATAGCTAAATATCCTGTTTGCTAAAAAATATCAAACTTGTTTTGTTGCAAGTAGGGGTTTTGTGTGAATTATGGGAAGAAGTTGGGTGAAGCTACTGGATATTAACCAGGGGTACCGAACTGGTAGATCACATAGCCCCGGCTTTTGATTTTCTCATTATTATTAACCCACATTAAGTTAATGAAAAAAATATACAGAATTATATTGTGCTGTTCATGATCCTGCTGTTAAACAAGGTAAACAATATATATTTTAAACATAAAATATAGTTGATATATATTATTACATATAAGTTTGCAATTTGTATTGTTGGTAAATAATTTTGACTTGTTTATTTTTAAAGTAGATGCCAGAAAAATTGCCAAAATAGAAAGCAAATATTTTCTATTTTTAAATATCCTGTCCTAGCTATGAGGATTTAGGGCTTGTTTCCATTAAGCATGCGCTTAGCAGGGGTCCCGACGTATCACACAGACATTGCCTGCTCAGCAGATGGTCTGTTTACACATGCGCCGGTGCAGAGGCCGAACGTACTCGACTACGTTCAGCTTTACATCAGCGGAGCGACTCGGCGCCGTGAAGACAGATCCTCCCGCTAAGTGGGGTCCCAACATAATGGAAACATAGCCTTAGGACCACTATGCCGGGCGGCCCTTGCAGGCTCTTGGTCCAACACATTCACATTTAAAAATCCATTGCGGCACACAAGTCAAAAAGTTTGCACACCCCTGTACTAGGATAAGTATGGGAAAGAGGGAGGGATGGAGACTATAAACAAAGGTACGGGGTTGGGGTGGAGACCTTGAATATAGGGACGGGGTTTGGATGGGGACAGTAAACAAGTAAATAATCAGTAGAAATGTGTAGGTGAAGAATATAAGGGAGGGGGCACGGTAGACGATATAGGAGAGGGGAAAAGGTTTAGGGTGAAGGAAGTGGGTATAATAGATGACATGGAAGTAGCAGATATAGTGGAGGGAAAAATTATACAATGATGTGGGGGATAGGTTAAGGTAGTAGTGGTACTTGTTGACTATTGAATCAGATTGATTATCTGTGTGGATATGCTGCAGTATGTGCCTGACACGACAATTTTTTGAACTGAGAAAGCCACTTTGAGGAACAATAAACAGTCTAGCATGAAAGTCTACATGAATGCAAATCATTTTTGCTAGTTACCGTAAACTATGACTTGGATAAATGAATATTTTTACAGACATTTGCTTTATAACAATTTTTTTCTCACAGTACAACTGATATATGGGAATAGCAGGTATTGCAATGTATTCTTTTAATGTACAAGGGAGAAATGTTAAAATCATAATATAATATAAAATAAATAAATAAAAAAAGACAAATGTCTAAAATAAATGTTAAGTCATTCATAACTCAAAATGTTAAATAAGGTATTAAAGAAGTTGACATCAGGTACAAGGTATAGTTTCCGGATCCTATAAACCTGGCATGTCTTATTTGCCGACCTTCATTTAAAAACTCCTGTGTACATGTGGAGTAAAGCTTTAAATGGCATAATGTCATTGTATTACTGCAGCATCTATTTTGTGGGCATCTATGCCTATCTCACCAAAAAACATTGTTGTTCCCAAAGTTTGCACAACACATTTGTAGAAGAAATTTGAATTCACATCCTTACACATGTACTTATGAAATCCCTTTTTGTTGGAGAGTATCTGCATTCTTGGTCATCATGACAATTCTTAGCAATGAGAGCAAAAAATAAAGCATCAAAGACAGAATTAAGTGATAGAAAATCCAATTATTTTCAGTCTTCTCTTTTTTGCTGCTTTGAAAGTTCAGGTATGCCTCAGATTTTTGAGTTACTCAAGTCTTGTAGCGAAACACTTTGGGAAAATTCCAATACTTCCATTGCAGTGACCTTCTAGCCACTCCTCATTTACTGTCAGGAGATAAGCAGAGACTTACATAAATAACATTATAAATGTGTAGAGTGTACACAGTATATAGATTGAATTTATAGTGCACAATGTATAGGCTTTGCTTCTTGCTGATCCTCCAAGTTACTGCAAACCTACCAGACAAGATCTGTTTGTCTAAAAACTAGATTCTCTCTGCTAATGTAAATGTGATCATTTATCACTGAGACCTCATTCAGAATAGGAGCGACAGTCAGTTATGGCTAATGGGCTTTTTACAGCAGTTGCTCCTAATTCAGGAAATTTTTCTGACACTGACTTGCCATGAAAAAGCTGAGAGCACCAAAAAGGTGCACATGCTACATTTCTGCACTTTATTTAGCCCACAAAAATATGACTCTCCAAGGTTTAAGGTGCCCATACACGGGCAGATTCTCCCTTGATAGATGAGGGACCGACTGAAGTCATCATGCTGCAGCCGGCCCCTTAGAGGATCGGCGGTCACCCTTTGTGGGCCAGACTGCCGTCCCCATCCAAAGTAGTGGGATCAGCCAGGAATTTACCGACATGTCGGATTATGTGGGAGGATCCTGGTCGATCTGACCAGGTGGACGCACCCGATTTGCCGAATTGCCGATTGCCCAAAAAATAGGGCAGGAATCGGCCTGTGTGGGACTACCTTTGAGCTGGCTACACACAGGTCGATGAAGAAACAGATTAGAGCAACATCGGGCACCGTGCGCGGTCACAGCACTCGACGTTGCTCTAATCCAGAGGTGGGCAACTGATTTGATATGGAGGGCCACAAGTGCGGCCCTCAGCATCATTAAAGGACTGAACATAACACCGATCCAGCCCCATCACCCCGCCGACAGATGCCAGCAAGAAGTGGACCATATCCTGGCAGGCAGATAAAACCCAACAGCATCCACTCCACCCCAACCCTGGGTGCAATGGTCATATGTAGACCTGGTTTTAACAATCAACGTTGACAATTTTACTGATGTAGGAACGCCAAAGTTGATTAGGAAAGCTGGGTCAGCGTGTGACCACTACACATGGTGATATATGGAATGCAATATATAAATCATCAATGGTTATGTGCCTCATAGATATCATCAAATATTATAGTGGAACCATAGGCCCTCAGGCGTTTGGATCACTGATTGACTTTCACGTACGCCAATTAGAGTGCTCAGCCAGAGCCTGACCGAGTCCCTCGCCTTTTCTCCTTAATGCTCTAAGAAGATCCCAGGTGAGGATTGTCGGACAGGTGGTTACCTATGCCAAGTGAAGTACCAAGGGGGGCGCCGAACAACACCCAAAGCGCTGCAAGCTGCCCCGGACTGCAGGTTGGGCACCTGGGCTCTAATCTGTTTCTTCATTTGAGCCTTCCAACATGTTGGACAACCTAGGTTGAAATCCTTTACATTGAATGGTGACAGCGGGTCACAATCCAATGTAATGACCAGGCTGCCAGCTGAGCTGCACACACAGGCTGTGTGATCAGCTAGCTGCTGTGAGAGTGTGAAGGGGGCGGGGCCAGCACATATCTGCTAGGGGAGGAGGCTGACGTGCAGGCTGACTGCTTCTCGGGCTGGGGAAATGAGAGACTCGGGGGACCAGGGAAACAGGTCCCTATCTTACGGTTATTGATGTGCCCATGTGCTGCACATTAATTAACATTTGATTGACCCCGCGATCAATCACAGCGTGGTGACGTCACCATGCTGTGATTGATTGCTGGTCGATTGCACGGGAATTTACCCGTGTAAGGCCAGCTTTAGAAATTCTTTCTTAAATGGTGTAAGGTAGCAGTAACAGAAGGTCCCAATCAAGAGCACTGTGATTGATGAATCAGCAAGTAAGAAAATGTATTACCTTCTGAGAGGATATCAATGATTTGTCCTTGGTTGAAGGTCAGATCTTCCGGTCCTTCTGGAGAATACTGGTAGATAGCTCTCATGTGATACAGTATGGGCCTACCAATGCAGTTATATGTGTCCTGCAGGCATACAGTAACAGTTATACAATGCTTCTCTAAAATACACAATATAATTGAAAGTATATTCTGTTCTATCATTTTAATTCTGAATATGCACTCAGTGGTGCAATGTTTAGAGACAAACACTGGAGGTTGAGTGTTGATATGACCATACATGGTGTTGGTTATGCCCCTTTCCTTTTTTTGGGCAGATAATGCCCTTCCTCCAATACACAAAGTGAGAACTGACAGCATGTCCAGCATTAGTGCAAACCTAGCTGAAGCACTGTGAATGAGTGAAGAAATAGCCCACCAATAAATGTTCTGATATCTTGTGGAACAGAACAGAACGTTTTGTGAAATGTTTTTAGGTTTAGTTACCTTGCAGCACAAGACAAGTTTATTCTGATTGGCTTGGTCCCACATTTTCTTGAGGTCTTCATCCCCTTTTACCGAGGTCACTTGTTTTCCCTCAAAATCCCTGTAACTGAATAATAAAACATATAATCACCGACATGATGATAGCTTGGGCAATTTTAGGTCTTCTTTCATCAGTCTGACCATGTTTATTAAAGATTCTAGGTGAAGGATTATGTCAGGGCGTGTTGCCCAAAAACAGAACAAGCACTGTCTAATACATAACATTATACATAAGAGAAGGCACATAAGCCAACGTACATGATGATCCCATTTAGCAGGAAATAAAGAGTAGTTTTCCAGCTTTATAGTGAGCTAAAGGATGATAAGGCTGGGAAAGAAGATAAAGGAGTAAGATAGACAGGCCCAGAGCCAAAAGACAGAGACCTCGGTGGATGGACTACATGACTGGGTTAGAAGGAGCTGACATACTAAGGATTAGAAAATCTTATAAAGATGCTTAATTATGTTATTATGGTATCTTGTTATGTTATTATGTTATCTTGCTCCAGCTCTACCAGATAGTAGTAGTGTAGTTTAGCATGGGAAGAGAATTCACCACACATTAGTCGGAGGATAGTGTGCATCAGATGGATTTACCACCCTCCTTCCTCCAATTTTTCTTTAGCTTATAAAACTTTGATGCATTCTTTTTGTTTTGAGGTTTCAACACTTTTCCCGGCAGCTGCAGGTTTGTAAGGCCCTTGAAGGTGGTCTGGTCATGGAAAAGGTAATTGTAATGGACCGTCATAGGTATGGAGTGCCACCCTTTGTTAAGGATGTCAGAGTACCAGGGAACTAGTTCTGTAAGATGGTATCTGCATTTTATTGTAATTGTCTCTGAGTCGGTGCATTTGTTAATGCAGATAGAGGGTGCTGGATAACTGCCTTAAAGGAACCTTCATTTTAATCTATAATGGTCTGTTTAAATAAATATATTATATATTTTGGTTGTTATTTTGGTTATAAAAGGCTGCCGGCCATTTAAACCCAATCTGTCTGTGTCACCAGTTTTTTTGGGGAGTGAATGTTGTTAAACAATTCAGACAAAAGGGACAGCTATCTTTTATACCCTAGCCATGGTGTGGCCATCAGTAAACCCTGTTTCTTTGCCCTAAGTTTTCTTTAAGTGGTAAATTAAGATTTCAATTTAGGTGAAGTGCAATTCAAGTATGATATTCTTTTCAAATTGGTTTATCCTTTTTAGGTAATATAAAAAAACAACCAAAAAAACACCTGATGCAGAAGCTGCTGCATACCACAACTAGAAATGCAAATCAGTTACAGCCCATAGACTGCAGGGTGCCAAGTTGAAGAGGATATCCTGTGTTTCTATTGGAAATTACGGAGAAACATACAAAAAATTGTGCATTGCAAGCATTAAAGAACGTGATAGGTGTTACTTTGAGGAGTTTGTGGTGTAGGTTTCACTGGGTAACTTAAGGTTAGAAACTATTTAAACTATTTTAAACTTGATTTTAGTACTGCACTATCAATATTCAACAGATTCTGAACTATCATTTTAAGATTCAAAACTAAAATAAGATCTATATTGATTAGAGATGGTCGAATTTTTTTTCAAAAATTCGACCATTTCGCCGGTTTCGACTTAATTGCAAAGCCCCTGAACATGGTATCATCACCAAACTTGCTGGAGATGTAGAGAAGGGTTGGGGGTATACTACAAAAAAGAAAGTAAGTCTCTAACACAAACAGTTTTTTCACAAATTAAGTTCAAAGTCAAGTAAAAAATTCGAAAATCGGAATTTCGACTTTAATTTGAACTTAATTTATGCAAAAACTACATGTGCTAGAGCAAAACTTATTTTTTTCAAATGTTTCTCCAACTCTTCTCTACATCTCCAGCAAGTTTGGTGATGATACCATTTTCAGGGGCTTTGCAATAAGCTCACAAAATTTGCAAGTCGAAAAATTCGACCATCTCTAACATTGATTGAAAATGTTCTCCAACCAAATATTTAGATATAATAAAGCTACTTAAAGCAAGGCATAATAGTTAAACCGCAAGTAATCGTGCTAGTGACATACAGAGTAATGGGCCATATTTTACAGGAACCAACTAAAAAGAAGCACATATTTCTGACTGACTGTCATGTGTTACTGTTGCAGCACTGATCTTTTAATTATGAAAACTATAGAAAGTCATTGACAAGAACAAGCTCAACACATGGGTGCTGAAACTGAAGTTTCAGAGTTTATACCTCAGCTGGATGTTGATCTGCTCTCCATGTTGCTTTAGCTTCTGTCTGAGATGATGCTGTAGCTCATTATAAGTAATGTCCTTTCTCACAGAGAGGTTTACAGTAAACTCAGTGTGCACCTGCAATGTTATCAGGCTGTTGTCTTCATTTACAGGATCTCTTTTAAACATCTGGTTATGCTTTACCTGGAGAAATACAGATGTTCATAATAGGACAACTGCAGTTAATGCTTGGTAGGTTTTACAAAAACCAAATGATTATAGGGTTTTAAAAATGAACATTCACCATGACAATCCTAAGTACCTGTAAGCAGAGTTATTATAATTGTACAGTTATTGTGTCCTGAATTTCACACTGATTGTTTTGGGTGAAAGTATGAACAAATATAGGTTTACATTCAGATGAATAACATTTTAATAACAAAATGTAAAAATGTGAAGACTGGATGGACCACTTGTTCCTTTTGTAAATAATCTATGTTTTTGTATAACTATTCAATGTTGCATTTTTGTTCTTTTCAGTAGAGATGCTCGAAATATTTGACTTGCTAACTTTCAGAGCTGATTGTAAAGCCCCTTAACATGGTATCATCACCAAACTTGCTGGAGATATAGAGAAGGATTAGGGGGAAATTTGACAGAAAAAAAGTATGTCTCTAACACAAATAGTTTTTGAATAAATTAAGTTCAAAATTAAAGTCGAATTTCCAAATTTTCGACATTTTGACTTGACTTTGAACTTAATTTGTGCAAAAACTATTTGTGTTTTTTCTTACAAATGTTCCCCCAACCCTTCTCCTGCATCTCCTGTAAGTTTGGTGATGATACCATGTTCAGGGGCTTTGCAATTAACTCAAAATCGTTGAATATCTGAAAAATAATTTGATCATCTCTACTTTTCAGTCCTTTAGACTGTTTGCTGTTGAGTTTTTGGGCCCTTCTTCATGACCTGACCTTAAAACATTCCATTGAACATAAAAAATTGGAATTAAATTCTGCTGCGATAAAGAAAAAGTTATATGTAGTTTGTTGGTAAATATTAAAATTCAATATTTATATACTTACTGTTGTGATCTCCTGCTTTGTCTGGGGTGAGTTCTGCAAATTGACAACCATCTCCACCTTTTCAAGGGGCTTTTGTGGACCAGTTATCTCTTTTACTGTCTCAGATACAGAAGAGGAAGTGGTATTTACAAAGTTACTTGGTCTAATAGGCTTTAACTTTTCCCCCAATCTAGGACTGACAGATCCATCTGACAATGTATTTTCTGTAGGAGGTACACACAACTCCGCTGCATGTTCTTGTAGGTCGAAAATCGGTCTCTTTGGAACATCCAGAGCTGAATTAACAGTAGAAAACACATATGTTCTGTAAATAAGGGCATCTATACCACTGCACAAATATGAAGCATGTTTTACAACTTACCTGATGGCTTGACATTGGGTCTGGTTGGGGGCATCTTTGTGGGTGGCAGAGGGATTCCATTATTCACTTTCTGTCAAAATAAAGAATTGTAATACTAATGAAAATGTATAATGCTATGATGTGAAATCAGCTGGTAAACCTGCTACTTCTCACTTTCCCCAAATCTTCTATTTAATCAGATTAGATAAAACATATATTTTGGCATATGAGGAACAAAAGAGATCCTCTTGAACCTTTGTTCAGCAGGTACAGTCAAGAAAAGTGGGAGGCCAAGCTTACTGTAATCACATGGCTAATTCCATTGTTGTAATACACAAAATTGCATGTATTTTGTGCCCCGTTAAGGCAATAAGAACCCTTGGGAGGTTTTTAATCAGGATGATATAATCACATGGGAAATTACATTAGAGGTTACATTTTAGTTCAGGCTTCAAGAATAAAAAAAGGAGCAGATTCAAGGAAGTCTCACATTTATTGTTTAGTGTTGCGGTCATCTGAGGGACCTCATGTTTCTATATCACACATACAAATTACAGCTAGGTCATCATTCCACCCTCAAGATGTAAGTATTGATTTAAAAAAAATGATGAGGGGGACAATTGAGGGTAAAAAGAACATTTATTACCATCATATCAGCTTTAGGTGCATTAATTGGTTCCAAAAAACTGGTGGGAATGAGTATTTTCTGTAAGAGACAATACAAAATGATGAAGATAATATGATGCCCTGTGATATTAAAGTCTGCATGAGTAAATTCCTGATACAATATAGCAACTATATTAGTTTTTGAAAAAGCTTTACTTTCAATAAAAAAATATAATGGTCTTGCATCATTGCAGAATCCAATCATATATTCTCTTTACTTACTTGGCCATCATGGATAGCTGTAGCCCAGTCTCCATCTTTATGCAGGATGTACACAATGCTGTTGGCCTTCACTGCCACCTCTCCTGAGTTTTCTGGGTAATAATGGACTAATACGCGATGATATCCAACCTCTCTGCCTCTGGAAGGTGTGCAGAAAGGTATTTACTACAGCATTTCTGTAGTTAGCTGATTTTGAAAGATTCAAAAACATCAATTTGATTACAGATTTTCAGAACAACTATGTGAATGGTCATTTGCCCCAAATAGTATAGAACTGTATTTGACAATCAAAAGTCACAAAGGTATGCAGTTATGCAAAAGGTTATAGAATAAATGTCCTATTTGTTGATTCCATCTGATCCCAACTTCTATACATGCCTATGTATAGAAAAATTATTTGTATACCTAAACTAGAAAACTAGTATTCACAGTAAATTCAGAGCCTTGGTCTTCTGTTGATGGTTTGTATTGAACATGGATAACTATATCTATAATGCAGTTTGGAATAAATGGCTCTGTACCAAAAAGGCTATATTTGCACTGTACACCAGCGGTTTCTGGATGTGCATCTGGCTGATGGGGCGAATAGTAATAATTTGCATGGCTCCGCCTACTGTCCCAAAAACGAAGGCTTCCACTTAAAGTTTTGGGATTTGTGCTGGATAGGGCCGTGTAAATACCTTCTGTTTTAAGAAGGCTTGATTGTGCTATATCTATAATGAAAACACTAAACTTGAACTTACTGCATGGCATCCAAACTTGGCTCATAAAATCCAGGCTTCTGTAGAGATTGAAAACAAAATTATAGATAGTAAAACAACAAATAATAACACAATACTGGATCCACTGTTAAAGTATGTTATCCTGGCACTTCTTTTTATACTTGTTACACAAAAGAAGGAAGACAAATGTACCCAAAGAGGACAAACATTTAAAACGATCTGAACTTTTTTAACTCTAGTAAATCATACAATTTATTGTTGCCTATGCTGCAATGTGAGTAATTCTGATCACTTTCTGATCACACAGGATGTAAAGGAAATCTACCCAATGGGGACACAGATCACGTATTACATAACAGAGATTCTAACCCTTCTACAGGGTGGGCCATTTATATGGATACACCTTAAAAAATTTGAATGTTTGGTGATATTAACTTCCTGTTTGTAGCACATTAGTATATGTGAGGGGGGAAACTTTTCAAGATGGGTGGTGACCATGGCGGCCATTTTAAAGTCGGCCATTTTGAATCCAACTTTTGTTTTTTCAATAGTAGGAGGGTCATGTGACACATCAAACCTATTGGGAATCTCACAAGAATAACGATGGTGTGCTTGGTTTTAACTTTATTCTTTCATGAGTTATTTACAAGTTTCTGTCCACTTATAAAATGTGTTCAATGTGCTGCCCATTTCCCCCTTAGACTTTTATCTTTGGGGCCATCTGAAGGCAATTGTCTATGATGTGAATATACGAGATGTGCAGCACCTGAAACTACGGATACTGGAAGCCTCTGCTAGCATTTCTCCTGCGGTGTTGCTATCAGTGTGTGAAGAATGGGAGAAGAGGATTGCATTGACAATCCAACAAGCACATTGAACACATTTTATAAGTGGACAGAAACTTGTAAATAACTCATGAAATGAAACTAAGCACACCATTGTTTTTCTTGTGAAATTCCCAATAAGTTTAATGGCTCACATGACCCTCTTCCTATTGAATAAATAAAAGTTGGATTCAAAATGGCTGACTTCAAAATGTCCACCATGGTCACCACCCATCTTGAAAAGTTTCCCCCCTCACATTTACTAATGTGCCACAAACAGGAAGTTAATATCACCAACCATTCCTATTTTCTTAAGGCGTATCCATATAAATGGCCCACCCTGTAGATTCAATCTAAATGGGTTTTAACAAGTAATTTGCTTTAAAAACTTCTCATATTGTCAAAAACATGTCCAACATGCAACTAAATATAGTAATTTTATTTTAAGGTTAGTTTGTCAAAATAATTTAGATTAGTCTGACCTGTGGACGGAGAGGTTCAAATCCGCAGAATTGATCATTTGGAACCACAGAGGAGAGGATCTAAGTTAAAATGAACATAACAGATAATACAGTCTAATAAAAACACATTTACCAACAAAATAGATAATACAGTCAATCCATATTGAACCAATATTTATGTTTTTGTAAATTGGACAGTTAAAGCTTAAGTTAAAAAAAACGTAAAAAAAACATTTAAAGATGAAGGAGGCACACAAAACCAAAACTACCCAAAATTGTTTATGAATGTAACAAGGAACATGCAGAATTAATAATCCATCCTTCCTAATTCTAGGTCATGCAGTTAAACGAAATTATTTTTGTGGGTATTTTCGGAATCCTGCAACTGGATTGTACCTCCTTCACCCTCCCCTGTCCGTGGGGGGTTGTTTTGGGGTGTCTCCCCCAAGGAGGAAAAAGGGGCGACAGTATCACCTTAAAAGGGTTGGTCAGAACGTCCAGGTCCAAAGTCGTAGTCTAGGTCAATGGAGAGAGTGCGTCCAACGGGCGTCCTGTTAGGATAAGTCCACAGTCCAACATCCAATGTCGCTCCAGTCCTCCTTTTCTGTCCATACATCCGGGGGTAAGGGATACCAAGAGAGCCAGGGAGACACACAGGACTCCCCAGCCAGCACGCCTTGGGGGAGACACCCCAAAACAACCCCCCACGGACAGGGGAGGGTGAAGGAGGTACAATGCAATTGCAGGATTCCGAGCGTGTGTGGGACCCATGTGCCGTCAGGATGGGATAATATGACCCTCACTCTCTGAACCAGACCTTTTGATCCATATGACCAGCACATGATAATAGAACCATCCACAGGACCAGGCCGCTCTCCCTCCCCAGGACACAAAAGACATATATTTTAACATAAGCTTCTAGAGGAACTATCTCAGCCTTGATCTACCCCTGATGAAGCCCATAGCTGGGTGAAACACGTCAGGTACGACCTACGGGTATAACCTACCTTGGACTTGATATGGAAGAGTTTATTATGGAAGCGTCAATTGTTTTTATTTATCTGGAATTGTAATGGATGGGATTTTTTATGCCCGATGTATATGTCTCGGTGCCTACCAATAAATTATATTGTTTATTTTTTCACATCCGTGTTATTGATATCTGTGCCGTGAAAGTCTCAGGGACTAGCCACCCCGCAATATAGCGATCTGAGTCCACTCGATCCTATATATGTTTTAGTCTCCGCAAAAATATATCCCATGAAATCTAAGAAGTTTCTGCTCCTGTGCGTATCTGCCCCTCCTCAGTAAGAGTGATACAGGTGAGGGGTGTTTGTTATTGGTAAGAGTAAGAGGGTTATTTGGCTAGATCTATTCTGATCTGATTCTGGGAACAAAGATCAGTGATTTCATGCCTCCTTAACAACGTTCTTTATTATATGTATACTTAACCTCCCTAGCGATATGCCCGAACCCAGTT
>CM070040.1:35213253-35234696 GCA_036250615.1 Ptychadena robeensis
ATTGTAATTGGATACAGTGATAACTGATCAATACAATTCACACAAATAAAAATGTTATTATACACAAACATAAATACTGGTAAAGGAAAGGAGTACTCGTGTTGGGGAGTGGGAAAAAGACCCAGGGCCCGGTGTGGGTAAATTGGCCTCACCCCTAGATTAATAGAAAGAAAGCTAGTTGTCAATTTCACTAGTTGGGGGAACCATGAGAATGTTCATCCACAGCCCCGGAAGTGACCCATAAGAGGGGTTTTAAGAGCATACAGTCGTTTTCATCCAGATAAAAACATTTATATATCCATATAAAATAGTGCATTTACACAAATAATTCATAGGCAGAGCCACACCATACATTGGGTGACCCCCTTAAAACCTACAATAGACCACGTTATCCATGGTGTGGCAAAAATGCTATGACTGTTGGTTCACGTATCGATCTCTTCTCCGACCTTTGGGCTTCTTCCGGAATTTGATCTATGGTATGACCATTCTTCAGTTTTATGAATAGGTGTTAACACATAATATGCAAAGATAGAGGCTGTTAAATGGCATACATAATTAAATCCGAATCAATACAGGGAAGTTTTCACAAGTATAATCAACGATTAAATATGTATTTCATCCTAGATACTATCATTTGTTCTCCAGAAATACTGCGAATGTGTATGGAACAACGTATATCATAATGAGAGACCACATACATACATTAATATACATATAAATCATATACATTCAATGCCAAGACACCATAACAATATATAGGTGTACTAATTTGTTTACTTTAGTGGGGGGATCTATTAAGGGTACAACTATAGTGGTGAATAGTAGACGTCAGTGTTTAGTGAGAAGACACTCTAATTTAAACTCAACCGGTATTATCGCAAACACCAAGCAATGATGTAAGTACGGTGAGAAGCAGCAGAGATTCCAAGTGACATAGCTTATTGGGCCACACCAGCAGGGGCTCCAATGGAGGGAGCTCCTAAGCTGGGGGTGCCAGGGACCCTAAATCGGTCTCTACGAGACACCTAAGGACAGCCACCTACTGGGGGAAGGGAGACATGGCAGCACAAAGTTTTAGGGATGGGGGAGGAAAAGAAGGACGCCCACAAAGATTATTTAATATCGGTAATTGAGAAGTAAAGGGGGTTCCTGTTGGATGTAACTGTCATGATACCCAGAGATTCCTGTTATCGGATCGGCTATACCAAATGGATCTAAATCAACCTGGGAAGGTTAAAGTGAGTCAAATGAATACGAGTACTTACTGGCTTGGAGACCTCAAAGCATGTGTAAGGTGCTGAACCACCCTACCAACTAAGGCTGACCTAGCATCTAACCCCCTATACAAGGCAGCTGTCCCATTAAGGCAAGACGCTACAGCTGGGATGAGGAGGAAGGGAAAAACCTAGTGCACCCAGCTCACTCTGGTTGCCGGCTTCTTCCGGGTGTGCAAAGATGGAGGACAGCTGGTGTAATTATGCAGGGAGTAACGTCCCATGGAGGGGGCGTAGCTGTTGCATCACTCAGACTCCATATTCCACCGAGCGGTGGCATCTATTAGACCCTTGTACGGACAGATTTTTGGAAGTTACAGGCCTACAACACAAAAAAAAATTCCATTAGAGTCTATGGTGCGCTTCTGGTACAGAAATCTGGATCTCAGCAGTGTGCTAGGGAGGTTAATCAAATAAAGGACTTTTTATCACCATTTGGGCGCCTTCAAGAAGCCTATTCTTTTTCTAGTGGTTTACTAATATACCTATTAGGATATGAAAACAGTGATTTGAAAGGTTAAGAAACATCCTCATATTACATGGTTTTGGTAGAACAAAAGTTGAAATATAAAAAATGGCTTTACCCTTCACATGCGGTGGTGAAATATCTGGAATGAGTATTCCAGATATTTCACCACCGCATGTGAAGGGTAAAGCCATTTTTTATATTTCAACTTTTGTTGGTCTTGCCATATGACACAAGTTCTGCAGTTAATGGTAAAAACCACAGTATACGGTTTCTACTTTTTCCTCTAATTAGCATGCTTAGTTTCAGAGATAAACAGATTTTATTATTCTACATCCTCAACTCTCATCCCAGCTTTTTTTGTGCAGGCTCTTTAGAAGGTACTTGCAACAAAAAAATACACTTTAATGATGTGTTAATTGTTACAAAGCTGCACCTGTGTAGAGTTTAATGACAAGGTGCATTTTCTACTAAACATTGATTATAAAAGTTTGTTTTCTTGAATTTTCTGTAGTCTCTAATTCTACCACTAGATGGCAGCAGTACATTACAAATCACGAGTACTGCTATGTGATGGCACATGGACCCCAGCATTGTGGATTGGACACTTCAATACATCTGCCTACAACTAGTTACCTGAAGGTGGCCATACATGGTTCCATAATTCTGTTTGTTTGAATTTGTCAATCTTCCTACGATCAAAAAGTGTATCCTACAAACCCCCCTCACTCAACAAGTCCTGTCATGGGGCCCGGTCCTTTTTGCTCTACGGGGCCCCATGATTTCTGACGGCTGCCCTGCATAGTACAATCGATATACGAATCGATTACACTGTGTGGTTCTGTTGTCTATGCTAAGTGAACTTGAATCTGTTTTGCAGCCTCACACATACAGGCAGATTTTTCATGTAAAAACTGTTAGATAACTGCCAACTTTAAAACCAACATTAAAAAACAGATTATATCTAGATATGTAGATAAAATCTGGTTATCTTACAGGTCATCATCCACAATATTTACAGTGCTTTCTTTTGCATCAGCTGGTGCCTAGATAAGTCGTTGATGTGACAAGCAGGATATTTAGTTATTTTGCATGTAATGTTTTCTGCCAGCCACTAGGGGGTGTAGATCACAGAAATGCTTCATTGTCCTTCCCTGGAGACTTTTCCAAAGGAATTCACTAAGGTCTGTCCGTCAGGTTGTACAATGTCATTCAGTGACACCTATGCCATGCCTTTTTCAGGAGTATTAGTCATCATTGAGATTCTGAAAGGGGATCAACCTCTGCAACAAAAAAAAGATGTTGTGAGTGTAGTGTAATGTCACCAATATGTTTTTTTCCATCTGCAGTTTTCCCTATCCTCTTACCAGACTTCACTGAAAATGTCTTCTGTGTGAAATATTTTTGACTTTGCAGTGTCCATAAAAGTATTCTCACAAAGTGATCTTGCCCAGGACTTGTGAAAGTGGAAAGTTTGGTCAGGGAAAGAGAAGATGGGTTCCCTGGCCTCCACAGCAACAGCTTACTCCAGCTTTGCATCCTTAGGAAAGTCACAGATGGCATAAAGCCAGGCTAAGAGAGAGCTGAAAGGCCAGGCTGTGTATATAAACTGGGGAGCATATATACAAGGGGGTGTCTTTTTTTCTTCAGAGCTGGTGGTTCTACTTTATCACTGCTGCATTAATAAAAGGGCATGTGATGTGCTTGGTTAGTGGGCAGCCTTTTATTTGCTCACTCTTTTGATGCTAAACCCCAAACATATTTTGGAAACACAGTTCACATGTATGCGGATCATTCTCAACATTAAAACCATAACTTGATTAACATTATGATCTCATGACAATGTCACCTGTCAAGTGCTGAGATAACAGACAGAAGGTGATAAGTTATGTTCTGAAAAAGTTGTCAAACTCCAGTTATACAGCTGGTTCAGAATGTCTTTATGGAGGTGTTTCTGGTATGTGGTTTTGAGTACTAACCAGAAAGGTTCAAAAAAGACAACCACTAAGGAAGTGATAGGATCATGGGCACCCATAACTCATTTGTTCGTTTGAGAGGAGGCAAAGGCTTCTTCTACTGATCTCTCAGAGAAGCTTCTGGTTGCTAATGAAAACCCTGCTGCTGGGCACTGGAGAAGGAAGTCTGAACAAAATACACTGCACCTATATACAGGGCCGTGTCTCCCGTTATGCGTTATATGCAGGGAAATAGGCTCCCCACCCCTCCCTTAGGGCACGATGCCCCGTGCGCATAGCGAGAAAAATGCCAGCCGAGTATATAACAAAAATCCCCCCCCCCCCCTCCCGCTCCCCCGTTGCTGCCCTAGAGCTAATATCAATCACCCAGAACCCTGTTCAACCACTCGGCGTAAGTAAAATTTTGCAATAACTTTGCATAGGGCCCCCTTCATGATGGAAACTGGCCTGCCCATCCATACAGGGGTTGACTTTTGCATGATCCATCTTCAATTTGATCATCTTCTGTAATTTAAATATCGCCGGTTAGTCTTAAATCAATTGATTGTACCACCACAAAGTGTGATCAATGTAAAACTGGTCGATTCCTTTACTTTGCTTGAAATACACATGAGACACTGAAATTTTGTTGATCGATTTTCTGTTTAATTTGAATCACATTTGGACGCTTGTACCAGGTGTGCAGGAATCCTTCGACTTAAAACGATTTTTTGGGGGGGTCGATTGAACGGAAATGTCGAACCGTGTATAACTACCTTTAAAGTCCTTATGTTGATCCTTCTCCACCTCCGGTATTGCCTTAAAGGGCACACGAGAAGTGGGCCATAGAGAATAAAAGAAAGTTTCCTGGTATAATGAATGCATTTTATTAGATGAGGTATATGTCAGGGTGCATAGGTGTCCTTTTCTTGATTATTGGCTGAAAAGGTCCCACCTCACACCTCACAGGACTGTAAGGATCTACTGAGAATGACTTGATGCCAGGTACAACACCTACAGACATCTTGGGCAGTCCATACATTGATGGGTCAGAGCTGTTCTGATGAAACAAGCGTACATTCCCAAGTATCTTAATAGATACCTGGGACTTTGTTTTGTGCTGGTCAGTATCTGCCCTCAGCTTGCTTACAGGACATAAGAACACAGAGATGGCCCCTAATTTATTGTCCATTTGTTGGCTGGGCAGAAGACATAAGAACCAGACCCTCACTACTCCTTTATTTTCTCCTATAGTCGCCCTTCAGCCAAGATTTTCCATGATTTTAGAGTAGAAGACGCTTGTACCTAATACATGTAAATAAGCATTACTCGTATAACTGGCAATGACAATCCCTATACTGTATTTTGTGGACCATTATATGAACCAAATTGGGGGCAAAAAGTGCCTGCGTCTAAATGCGCGACCCCCAAGGCCACTTGGCTGCTGGTGGTCGCACCTTGGCATGGAAATTAGCCAGGGAGCTGGAGGAGCTGTCAGTTGTGAGATGCCGGTCGATGTCCGGCTCTCCCATCTGAACTGTGTAGAGCAGAGTTAAAAGTTCTGCTGCCATAAGAAATGAAGAGAGAGATAAAGCTGGTCATCTATATCTCTCTCTCTTGCCCGTGGGAACTGCAATCACTCTGCAGCTCCCACGGACACAGTAACTGCAACATCGGCAGAGACTGAGAGCAGAGGAGAGAAGAAAACCGCCAGGCCCCTCCTTCCTCCTGCAGATCAGTGTGAAGTATGACATGTTCTGCTGAGTGTACTGCTGCTAGTGACACCTACTGGCTGAATTCAATATTGCATTCACTGATTTCATTGCATTAACCCAATTGATGTAAAAACTTATTAAATCTTTTTTTCTGGTTTTCCTGCCCTAAAAACTGGATGCGTCTTATGGTCCGCATCGTCTTATAGTCCGAAAAATACGGTACATGTTTTACTTTAATTAGTCCAGAGTCTTTCAATTAAGCATCAGTGACTAGCAAGCATAATGGAATATTTACTGCAGTGACCTGGGTAAATTTCCACATTGTCTTTGGAATGAACTCTTCCCTTACCCTTATTATTGTCAGATTGTTTCTTTGTTGCTTATCCCACTGGAATGTGACATGGCAGCTCTGCAAAGTTTAATGTGTTTCATCTGCATGAAATATACAAATAGAGGAGGGGATTGCTCATATCTCTGTCTTTAGGGAAGTGATAGCTCAAAAGGAAACTATATTTCTGGCGACAGAGACAATTATGATTTGTGAGATGTGTTTTTTTTTCTTTTGTTACTTTCTAAACTGTACAGGATGGGGAGTGAGGATAGAGATGATGATGATAGAGATGATGGTACCTATATAAGTGACTATAACAAGTACACAGCAACCTCTAAAGGCCAACTCCAGCCAAAAAACATTTAATTATTATTACTGTCCATATCAGCCCTGTGGGATTTCAGTTCCTTCCCCATGGTCAGTGTTGGGTGACAAATAACAAGAAGGGTAGGTGTCGCTTATTGGTACACTGTGTGGGGAGCAGACCGCTGGAAATTGGGGCAGTTGCTCTGTGTGTGAGTGGTCCAGATCTCCAGTGTGCTGCCACCATAGGAGTGCTTTATAAAGGCTCTGGGGTTGGTAGGGTCTTCTGTAAGGAATGTTGTGTGTGAGCATGTCATTGGAGGTGCATATGATCAATTTGATGAGCTGATCAAAATAATCTTTACTGATTTGCAGGATCATGTATGTGTAGGCAAACATGAAATCAGTGAAGTACTAATGAATTCGCTCATAAAATTAATCATGTACTTGAATGAGAGGACTGAGATTCCTGCTCTCTTTAAAAGGCAGCAGCTCTGGAAGATATTTTTTTGCTATATAACATGCACTTTTACCTCCCCCCATAGATCAGGAAAATGCAAGTGCATCTTATTCAATAAATGTAAAAAACGAAAACACCTGGTATAAAAAAAAAAGTGCCTTGGGTGTTTGCTGTATGTCGTATGTAGACAGCAAACCTAAACTTTCGGGGGCAGTAGTCTCTTGACAGGACAATGGCTAAAGCATGTTCCATGCAGCACACGCTGTATATTGATGTTTTCTAGGAGTAGAGACACTTTTTCGGGCCCAGAGTCTTGTTAGATGCCCTAGCGGTTTGCCAGTCAATCGCAACAGAGTACATAGTTTCTTATTTCTGCCCTCCCTCCTCCCCTGTACAAATTGTCGGCAATGTGTGCTGAGAAAGCGATGTCTCTCCATTAACATGAAGGTCTATGGCGCTGGCCCAGCCCCCCCCCCCGCGCATCGTTGTCAGCGCTTTAAGAAATCTGTGGGCCCACACAAGCAAGGTTGTTACCAACTGGGTTTGGGCAGACAACCAAATAGGTTAATAGAGACTTACTTTACACTGCCAGATCACACTGGAAAATGCGTTTCACTAAGGAGCAGGCCTGCACTTATATGTGTATGGGTCTTAATGTGGCGGTGCGTCTTATTGTGGGTGAAATATGTTTTATATATTCTTTACTGTTTGAGGGAGCCTGACCGCATACTAATAATGTACAAACATGACGAGAGCCATATAAACCTGAACTGGTGGATATTTGATAATTCTATCAAGAATTAGCTCAGACCTATTTGTAGAAAATCTCCCCACCCTAAAAAGTTTAATTTCCTGCAAAAGAGACCTCAGAATACACAAACACTTGTTACCAAAACAATTAAAGCTGTGGGGTTGTAGTAGAAAGGACTCATGATTTTCATGAAAGGTCCCCTTTAAAAAGAATCCTTATGATAAGCATCCTGCCCCGAAGTTATGTTGCATTTTACATATGGTTTCGTTCTAAAAAGGAAGAACACTTACTCGGGCAAGCACACATCTTTTTTTCAGTTTTCGGTTTGTTTTTATCATTACTATGTCTCATCTTGATAGTTAATTAAATCCTGACATTCCCATCCCAAATTATAACTGAAGCAGGACCCTTAGGAGAGCCTTTCCTTGAAGTCGTTTGATTCTGCGGGGGTTAATCTCAATTCCATGCTTCGTGTCTTTGTATGTTTGTGTGTGGTTTGTCCTCTTCTGTAAAATGCTTTTTCTGCGCCAACCATAGGTCTTTTGGGCCTGATTTATGGGGTCTATCTAGAAGTATCCCCCAGTGGGGAGGCGCAAGTTCACCAAAACACTTCTCTGTCTTGTATGAGAGATACAATCTGCCTGTGGCCATGATGTGAGGACCGGATGAGGGGGCCTCAGTCATTCCCCCTGCAAGAATTTGTTTTTCTACTTACTGAACTTGTCTGTCTGGGTCTTAGAAGCAAAATAATGTATGCTGTAATTATATATGGATATCCTTCACAGGGTTGCCAAGTATTTTAGTCTTTGTATAGCTTAACATATATGAAAATAGTATTATCTTATTAGAAATATTCATTTTGATGTCTGTTACTCTTTTACATGCTATGTTTCAGTATATAGCTTTTAAATACACAATTTTCACCATATAGAAGGAAGGAGGGGCCAATGGTTGACTTTCAATAGGATATCAATATTTGCATAGTATAGGCCTCCTAAGACATTCTTGGTGGTATTGGTCCAACTTATTATGATCATTACTTCTAAAGCGACAACATATTACACAGTGCTGTACAATAAATGAAGCCTGGCATACACACGGCGATTAGAGGCCGATTTTTTTCGCTGACCAACGGGCGTGCGTGCGCCGTCGGTCGGCGGCAAAATCGGTCGCCAATCGCCGTGTGCCCATATGGGCCAACAGATCCCTGTCACCCCACAGCACAGCCGGCCAGAGAACGGACATGTCCGATGTTCTCCGGCCGATGCCATTAACTTCAATGAAGACCGGCGTCTTCATTAAAGGTAATGGACGGCAAACAAAGGGTGCCCGGCCGTTTAAAGCAGCCTCAGAATGCAACGTGATGACGTCATCACGTCTGTCTGCACCTGTCTGTGGGTGTATGGCAGGCTTTAGAGTTGAAATATAACACATAGGTACAGGTTATGATACAGGAGGAGTAGAGGACCCTGCCTGATCTGGCTTACAATCTAATAGGTTAGGGAACAGAATATACAATAGGTAGGGAGGGGATGGGACTGATATGGTGGGGACATTAGGAATGAGAACCTGGGTAGGCCAGACTGAAGAGGTGGGTTTTCAGGGCTTTTTTAAGGTGCCAAAGGTAGGAGCAAGTCTAATGGGACAAGAGAGAGATTTCCAGAGAGTAGGAGTGGCCCTAGAGAAGTCTTGAAGCCGCGCATGTGATGATGATATGAGTGGGCATGTCATTAGTAGGTCAATGGAGGAGGGGAGGGGGTAGTTAGTTATTTATGTACCAGGTTGGAAATGTAAGTAGGACAGGATGTATGTCCCACTTACCTGTCATATCCAATCCACAGACAAGTATAGCTTTGGCAATTAATCCAACAAAAGATGATGGTTGGATACTGAAAAGAGGAAAGTTATTTCTAATTGGCTATTCTTATTTATTAAATATCCATTTTGTGTTCTTGATCTACATACCTACTTTGTCTACTACAAATGTTTCATGTTCTCTCTGCTGTATTTATTATGTATTATATGTGAGCAGATAGAGCCAAATATGTTGGGTTCCTTGCAAGTCCAATTTTTTAGGGGAGTTATCCTTGTTACATTCTATCTTAGGATGCTACCTACTTGTCAATGATGCCTAATAATACTGTGAAGGGCCATCATTGGAGCTAGGAGCTTTAAAGGGAGGAGCCAAGTCTGACTTTAATAAAGATTTGTATTTTACTTCAGTTGCCTCTGGATCTGCTAAATATTTGACACAAGGCTTTCATTTAATTTGAACTGTGTAGATTTATTACTGGTTTACCTTTTAATCTGTAGTACACAAATCCACACATCCAAAGTTATGGAAAATCTCAACAACGATGTCCCTGCTTCTTATTCTTCATCTTGCCCCAGCAGGCCAACCGTTCTCGTTTAAGGCAAAAGCAAGGTGTTGGTTATGGTAAACATTGCTCTTGACCACAAGTGCTGTCAGAATTAGCATAACAAGCCCAGTGGGGTGCAATGAAAAACACACACGGTCATCTCTAAACGCCTGCATCCCGTCACAGCTTCCTATTTAAAGGGATTGCGGGACAACAAAAATCCCTTATATGTAAACATGTAGAGGACACACGCACAGCTTCTATGGAGTTGTCTGTGGTTATGTGTGTGGAGGGGGGTGCACATTGTGTTTAGCTATTTTCTGTTTTTAATATCTCTCAGTGTTTAGTCTGTAGCCGGGACCCCTGGGGATCACTTCTCTGAAGCCATCTGTGATGTTTTAAGACTCTGCTGCTGAACACAATGAGTTTATGTCTAGCGCTGTCCCATCTCCCACGTGGCCAGGGCTCGGGGAATCGCCGACATTATGTCAGGCAAAATAAGTATTACAGATGCAATTTGGTGTTACTTGAGATTTCAGTCAGGACTGGCAGAGACTGTATTGGAGTTCAGTGGTGGGGTACCACCAAGTATTGTCCCAGCACATGTAGTTTTTTTTTATTAGTTTAACTTCAAATTTAAGATGAAATTTCAATGTGAACCATTTGAACTTGATGTTTAATTTCTGCATAAACTACATAAGCTTGAGCAATACTTTTTTTATAGTGTTCTCACAACCCTTATCTATAGCTTTAACAATTTTGGGATGACAATATGTGCAGAAGCTTTGCAGTTAATTCACAGTCAGCAAGTTGAAGTTTTGTGATAATATTGCGAATATATACATATAAAGCTCTAGGCCCCAGGTGCCCAACCTGCGGCCCGGGGGCCACATGCAGCCCTCTGGGTGTTGTTTGGTGGCCCCCCTTGATCCTCCACTTGCAGCTCCCAAAACATTTAATGCATATGGCATAGGAACTCACCTGTTCACTTAAGAGGAGGAGAGGGACTCGCTGAGCCTCCAGCTGAGCACGCTGATTGGCGGACGTGAAAGCTAATAATCAACTGTGGCGGTCCTTCATGTTATGTGTGGCCCTTTAGTGATGCCGAGGGCCGCACTTGTGGCCCTCCATATCACCTCAGTTGCCCACCACTGCTCTAGGCAGAGGAGAGCCCAGACATCCAGCCTTGCTTTTTTAGATCTACATGGCTGATATTTAGAATGAATTGTAGATAAAAAGTCACATTTAGCAGTCTTTGGAACATGCATAAGGTAATGGCGGGTGTGGAGTACTTTCGCTCTAGAGGGCTTTCTCTGCCTCCATGAACACTGGTGTCCTTAGACGCGGAGAAGTCCTTCAATAATGTGTCTTGGTTATTTTAGTGGATGTAGCGTCCGGAATTTGCAGGCAATTTTTTACACTATACGTGTTCAATGTATACAGCACTCACTGCCCAGTTTTACACATCCTCTGCCAGCTGAGCGGCAGTTAGGAAAGCCATGGTTTGTTAGTCTTGGGGGTAAATGCAATAAAACATTTTTCCACAGAAAATGCCCTGAAAGCATCATCCTCAACTTGGCAGATTGCTCTAAGTGTGGTTACCCGTGCTCGGACTTCATGCACCTAGCATGGGACTGTGCACGAATTCAGGGGTTCTGGCATTCAGCAAAAGACTATATGAGTGAGAGGTCAGGACACTGCCACTCGCCCTCTGTGGCTACCTGCCTCTTACATATCACCTTCCCAAATGGGGAGGAGGGAGAGGGCAATATCCCACTGATAAATGGGAGAATATATGCTTATTAAGCAAAAAGAAGGCAATCTTAACCGCATGGCTTCTAGAACAATTATATGCCCACAAAAAAAAGACTCACACATGTCAACATTTTTTAAAACATGTAGGAAATTTATTTTACATGATTTAACACACGACCAGATTTTATCAGTCATGGCCATGTTTCTATACTCAAGTTGGTATACCATGGAAAAGCTGAAGGGTTAGTTAGGTAGACTAAAGGGCTAGCCCTAAAATTGTATGGTGAGCTGCAAACGCTCCAGATTGCGCTCATAGAAAATGAATGGACGCGGTTAAAAATCACGTCCATGCAAATTATTTTTACTCACTTTATGGACAGTTCTTCACTTGTCTTCTGTAATATTGTGTATTGTTGAAAACTTTAATAAAAACATATATGCTAAATAAAAAATAAAGTTACATTTTTGAGTTCAGGAATTATGACTTTCATTTAGTATACTTTAGTTACTCTCAAAAAATAGCTTTGTGAATTGATATAGGCGATTCCTATTTATCTAGAGAAAAACATGGCACCTTTGTGTTAACAGCTCCCACAAAGACTTTCACGTCTACATGTGAGATGTTGGGGCTGAGAAAGACAGCAGTTGTGTGATATTGGCAGATGATTGTGTTGTGTAAACGTCTCTAGGACAAAGTAGTTTAATTTTGGGTATACAGTTAACACTTTCCGAATAGTTTGACTGACCAACCATCATTTTACACAACAATAAAAAAGGACTGTATTTCACCAGGGCCAATCGTTCGTCTTCAATGGCAATACGTCGTATTAAAGTAAACATAATATAAAAAAACAGTTTTGTTGGGATGGAAAGAAGTAGGATTGGTATTGGAATGCCAATTGAATCTCCTTGAATGATCACGATGAAAAAAACTCTTCTTTCTTGGTTAGTGGTGCCCATTGCTTCCCTGCCTGACCAATACCCTAAGGGCTTTTTGCCACTGCATCTTTTTCTCCGCTGCGGACGCAAGTCCACAGAGTGGAAAAAGATACAGAGACCACACTTCCCATTCTGATGAATCCATGTCCACTCTGCGTATTCTTAGCTGAACACCATTTTCCTGCCTGCAAGCCATGGGGAATCTGACCGACAAATGTGCCAGCGTGCGCCTTGATTCCCTGGAGTTCCCTCATCTTGTAAAGGTTTTACCCTAATTGTTGTCCTCCAATACAGTGTACTCCAAACAAACCGGGATTGTAAAAAACAGCCATACCAGCCAGAAAGCTTCTCTGTCCAGCCACAGCTATTTCAGAGTTACGACAGCTGAAGCGGTAGGCGTGCTCCATAGACCTCCATTATAATGGAGGGGTGTCTGTTTCCGAGCCCACATCAATGACGCTGGTGATGTGAACAGGGGGAAGGACATGAAATTCAAGCATTTTTAACAGTGCGGTAGGGGCTGACCACTAGGGAGATTAATAGGATAGCCAAAATTTTTTTTTATTTACCTTTTTTCTCTTCAGTGTAATATGAGAAACTATTTAGATGATCGATCGCCGACATTGAAAGCTCGATCCCGATCAAACAGGGATCCTACATGCTGATAAATCCATGTTCTGAGGGTCCCCATCCAAAGCATCGTCCAGGGATCGATTCCCCCATTTCCTTGAACAATTATTGTGCGATCGTTCAGAAATTCTTGCGTACGCTGCAATCAATCGCACAATAAGCAGGGGAATCAAGCCGTGTATGGCTGGCATAAGATATAGAGCAGTGGTGGGCAACTGATTTGATTTGGAGGGCCACACGCGTGGCCCTCGCCATCACTAAGGGGCCACACATAACATTCATCTAGACCCTCCCCCATTGACATATCTCAGCAGGCGGTGGACCAGATCCCGACAGGCATTCAAAACCAGACAGCACCCAACCCCCCCCCCTTCATGCCTTTGGGTACAGTGGCCATATGTAGACCTGGTTTCCCCGATCAACATTGACAAATTTACTGATGTAGGAGCGCCAAATTGATTGGGAAAGCTGGGTCAGTGTGTGACCACTTCACGCCCTATGAATTAGCAGTTAGGTTTTGGGGGCCGCATGTGGAGGACCAAGGGGGTCCACCGAACAACGCCTCAGGTTGGGCACCTAGGATATAGAGTCTTGCTTCCATTGGAGTCTGTAGTTGCTATTGTTCAACAGGAGTACAAAAGCTGTTATTAAAAACATGGATATAACCATTGGAGATATTGGTGAAAGCTTTGGATTACCATGATAATCTTTCTGGAATATTGTTAGAAAAAATAATAATGAGCTTTTCACAGGGCCAAGGAATACCTGCACATCAGACTGGGCAATGACCATATCTTATTATGGGAAGTCATATACAAGTCAGAGCAGATTGGTTGTTGTTTATCTTCAATGGAGACACCTGCAGCTTAAATTCTACTTTGTTATAAAAACTTTATCCCACACTGTTTACAAGTGGGTTCCGCTTAGAATTTTGGCCATTTACGTCCGCTGCAGATGTTTTTTTTTATGGTGTCTATTAAAAAAATATCCTCTACCTGCTGAAACTTTTTACTTTTTAATTTTTTCTTGTAAGGGTCAAGACCTTGACAAAAATTCATCGGAAGTTTCCTCACCAGTTTCTACGGAAAGCTGTGAAACTACTTTCCAGTTAATATTTTTGCTGGCTTAGTTGCGGCTTATTCCTGTGAAAGACATTGAGGATTCCCCGCTTGTTGTAACTCTATCCTTGCAGCACAACTGAGAAGGAAGACAGTTGTGTGGGGGCCCAGGCCCTGCGTTTGGTTTCCTCTCCTGAGGGGAATGAATTTTATGCATCTGTATTTTGCGGAAAGCAGACCACAGTTTCCCTCATGTACGATAAAAAACAAAAGCTGTGTTTATTTGTTCTGCAAAGGCAAGTTTGACTAGTAGTAAGCATGATATCAAAGACATGTCACTTTATTTTAACTTCTAACTGTTGTTTTTGAGATCAGAGTTGCAAAGAGTTAAAGCCTCTTTGCATTTGTCCCTAAAATAGGGAAGATGTTCTTGGAAAATAGAAGTGATTTTTTTTCAAGCTTGATCTAAGCTGTTTACTTGAAATGTTCTCCAACCTAGGCTATTGTTTGGCCCATGGTTGGTAGAAATGTTTGATAATAGCTAGCTTTGATTCCAAAGGTTTTAATGGCTTTTTCATTTCTTAATATGGCCTTCCAATATCTATCTACTTGTAAATAAACCTTAAAGTGTAAGGTTGGAAATTCAGCTGTATGAGCCTAACAGTCTAACATGGGTGCAGGTACTGGACCTTTACATCAGAGAGGGAATTGTGGATATTATTGGAATGGCGGATCCTATAAGTGTGATAGGTGTAGCCAATGTAAATAATTGTAGCGTCAAAATGGAAACTTCACTTTTGAAATGCAGGAGATGAGGCATAGCCCTTCTATATTTCTTGTTTTCATTGAACTATTGTGTATTAGGCCATTTTACAGCCTAATAATTACCATACATATATATATAAAACACTGCACAAAGTAATGTAAAGTACATGGAAACTATACCATAGTTACGATCAATAACTGCTTTATAGAACTATAAGTGCATGTAATCTAAAGCGGACCTACCACAACAAATTGATCATTTCATGAATGGCACTAGAAGTGCCTATAATAGTGAAGAATGCATAAAAAAGACAAAGAAAAATGTACCTGTAAGAGGTCATTTTAAAAAGATCCATCGCAGCCCCTCATCTCACCACAGAGATAGTTTGGTAAATCTCTAATTTCATCTCTTCATTAAACTGAATGGAATGTATTTACTCATAGAAACACATAAAACCATTCTAAACACCCCACAGTGGCCACTCCCAACATTGCACCTAGAGTTAACCCCTGGAAGCCTGGCAGATAAAAATGGAATCTCTCATACGATTCCAGGCAACAGCAGGTAAGTATATTTTGTTGGGGTTGTGGAGTGCTACGCCACCATCATACCAGCGCAGAGGTAAATCAAACTTTCATTTTACGTATGTATCTTTAAAAATTTTTGTATACATCTGCTTTAAGTATCCTGTAGAGAAAAAAATATTTGATGTCTCATCATCATGTTGGAGCAGATATGGAGACATTTGACTAGCTTAGTGATTTAGACCTTACTAATGTAAATCCAGCAAACTAATTATCATTTTCAGGAAGAGGTGCGATTTGGAAAGCGATATGTGATTAAAACTTGTTTGCCATACAACCACATGTGAGATGTCTATGAAACCCCATCTTACAAGGTTCTCTTCTGTTTGATGAACCCTTGATCAGGACCAGCAAGAGGCGGCGGCGGAACATAAGGGGAGACAGTGACCCGGTGACAAAGTACTGGAAATATTTTGCGTGAGCTAGCTTAATCATTGTTTGTCCAAATCGCAGAGTGTCCAGGAACTGCTTGCCAAGAGCTGCATGCTAGAATACAAGGCCCAGCTGGCGTCCGGCAGAAGCCACTCTTGTTTACATGCTGTGGCTGGGGTTGTTCCTCCAGTACGAAGGTCTTCATGACGTTCCTGACCCCACTTTGCCTTCCATTATACTGGCTTAATCGGTTTACTTAACTCCTTCTTCTTGTTTAAAAGCAAAATTTGCTGTAAACAGGTTATATAATGTAACTTCAATATTAATAAAAACTTAAAATGTTTCCATGGAAAGAGACTTCTCTTTGGGTCACCCTTAAAGGTCCAAATATTTTTAGAAGTCATTAAAGAGGGGCAGGCACAGACAGAGCAGGGTTTTTGCTGGTTTCCATTATTTTTGAAGTAGGTAAGGTCAAAAAGACCAAAATGATCGAGCTTCAGATTTCTCACAATTTTTTTTGTGAGGTAGACAGGAAGAGGAGAAAAATCCTCTTAGATATGGTCCCAGACCACAATGCAACATTCATTGAGTTCATAACCTGTACCCACACTAGCCACATCTTTGGCTTTGATTCTACTCTGAGGTTTTGTTTGTCCTACACAGATCTATTGGGGTACCATTAACTTATAATGGCAACCTCACAGCAAAACCATTGTCAAAATGCGATCTGCATTTCAGTGTGGTTTTTGCATGGTTACGTATCTACCATAGGTTCAATACTTGACATCTTGTCTAATCAAGTTTAGTGTATTCTGATTTGCTTACTTGTTTCTCAACTGATTTTTCTTGTGAAATCTGCAGCATAAAACTTTTTGAAGGATCTTTTGTGACCAATTTGTTTTAAGTGATGAAAACGGGTTTCACAGTTGGCAGTAACACACCGGCCCTTCCACTTCCTCAACTGAGCCACAGTGTGCTTGTGAACCAGGTCGGCAGATGCTGTGTCCCAGAAGTCCCTGCAAAACTAATCTTCCAGGAATGTTCTCACTCTTCCGAGTTCCGTCAACAAATTGCCTAAAAGTAATCCGCACTCCCCAAGGCCAGCAACCTATTCCTTTTTGGTGATTTGTTCAACTACATGGCACTCCTTTCTATTCTCATCCCCATAGATATTGTTACATAATACTCACACTGGCGCCGATAGAAAGAAATGATTGAATTACCAGAAAACTTTTGTGTTGAATTTTGTTTATTAAAACCCCATTAAAATGAACTGTAGCCTTCCTTTAAGGGCTTTACTTCTTAAAGTAAAGAAGTATAGGATCCCCTTCTGAATTTGTATGTTTGCCCTCTGACAAAGAAATTACAAGTTTATAATTGTATTGAGAAACAGATTAACAACAAAAAATTTTGCAATCCCAGTGCACATGAATGTAAGATTCATGTTATTTGCAATGAGGAAAATAAGTATGTGATTCCCTATTAGCCAGTAACATATCAGGTTCTCTGAAGTCTACACTATATGCTGGTAATGACCTGAGATTAGGAGAAACCTCTGTAAGGGATCGGAGTGCTAATATTACCTCTTTGTACATGTATAAAAGACAGCTGTCTATAGTCTGGACTGGGCTACAAGACTATGACAACAGTTAGGGCAAATTAAAGAAACATAAAATTACTCTCACTGTCTCTCAGTCTAGGGCTCTATAGAAGTTGTCACCTTTTGGAGTTGCAATGAACATGACAAAGCAGCGCAGAACTACATGTGATGAACTTGGCAATGATCTAAGGGCAGCGGAGATCGTGGTCACCAGAAAAACTATTGGTAACGCACTAGGCTGTGAAGGACAAATCTTGCAGCACCCTCAAGGTCTCGTCTGCTCAAGTCAGCACATGTACAGGTCAATCATCAGTCTGCCAATGAACATCTGAATGATCCTCCGCATTTAAAGTTATGTCGATCAAACAGGGAGATACCCTGTTCATTCAATATTTCATTGGAGCAGGATTGATTGCTCCAGGTGGGCTGCAATGGATTCCCAAACGTTCAGGATTTGAATGAGTCGTGTATGGCCGACTTAAAACCTTCCTCACTGTCAAACATGGAGGTGGACACATTATGCTTGAGGGTGTTTTTCTGCCAAAGGGACCGGACACCTTTACCACAAGTCTTGGGTGAGCATTTCCTTCCATCACCAAGGGCAATGAAAATACATAGAGATTGTGTATTACAAGATGACAATGACCAACATTACACAGGCATGGCAGCAAAATAGTGGCTCAAGATGAAGTGCATAGAGATCCTGGAGTGGCCTAGCCAAAGTCCAGACTCAACATCTGTCTCAAAACTTTACTGAATTGAAAAGGAGCAGGGATAAATATTGCTCCTTAGATGTTACAAACCAGCTAGTCAACTACAAGAAATGTCTGTTTTCTATGATAACCAACGATTGCAAAGGGATCAAATACTTATTTCCCTGATTACAATGCACATCAATCTCTGACTTTTTTCAGTAAAGCAAACACAATCGGCACTAGGTTTAAGAGTGTTCTTTGTTGTTAATCTGTCTCTCACAACTACCATAAACCTCACCTAACAATTCTAGACAAAGGTAAAAAAGAGGACAAATGTACAAATTCAGCGGGGGATTTCGCTGATTGTACATGCCCTGTCAAATACAGTTTGAGCTGTCTTCCTATATATTTTGCCTGCAAATCCAGTAGAAAAACAAGTGCAAGCACAGGCAAAATGCATAAAGCAGTATGTGTTAGGTCTTCACAGGTGGGTCCCACACCTGTGGGAAGTTGGGAAAGGACAGCTACTGCTGACATTTTCCTGTATAGGAAACCTGTGCCCTATGTATTTTGTATCCTCGTTAGTTAATTCTCACAAATTATAAGTGCAGTTATTTTTCAATGCTGGAGACTAGGCTTTAGGTAATGTAAATGTTTACATGTCAATGGAAGCAGATTTTGCAGTTACCTTACAAATCTTCCTAAATAGATTCCAGATATGTTACAAATGACCACAACAAAATATATTTAACATTTAAATATGGCGACCTGTGTTTAATCCAGAAAGAATCTGAGTATAAATACCAGGCTGCAGGGTGAAGCATTGCATCCTCACAGATAAGGATTAAAGACTGTATGGTGTGTCCTTGTAGCAACTACAAAGTTTTCCTCAGGAGAGTGTTCTGTGTCAGACTTTTGAGAACTACAGGAAAGATTTTCATGATTGTGGGACACTATATGCAGGGGTGCACCTAACTTTTTTAGTGAGCTGCTCAGATGAGTACCAGGAGATAGTGTTGATCCCCCAGATTTCATACCTCAGTAGTACAACCCTGAAATTTTCTGGCTTAGTTACTAACTCCTGAGACTGCAGTTGTGTTCAAAATTATTCAACCCCCATTGAAATTGAGTGTTTTTGCCATTTTGACATTGATTTTGATCATTTCAGTCATCTTGTTTACAATGAAATGAAAGAGGCTCTTGTAAGTCAGACAAATATAACATAACATTAAAAATGAAATAACCACAAATGTCTTTTCTGTGCTCACATCATTAACAGTTTTATTCAACCCCCAAGTGACATTCATTCTTAGTACTTAGTACAACATCCTTTTCAGCCTAGCTTGACACAAGTGTCTTGCAGCGATCTACGTGTATCTTAGCCCATTCTTCATGTGCAAAAACCTCCAGTTCAGTCACATTCTTAGGCTTGCGTGCTGCAACTGCTTTCTTCAAGTCCCACCAGAGGTTCTCAATCGTCTGGTGAATGCGATGGCCATTCCAAAATGTTCCAGCCTTTAATCTGCAACCGTGCTCAAGTGGACTTGGAGGTATGCTTGGGATCATTGTCCTGTTGAAAGGTCCAACGTCTCCCAAGCCTCAGGTTTGTGACAGACTGCATCACATCCTGGTACTGAAGATAATTCATGGTACCTTGCACACGCTGAAGCTTCCCTGTACCTGCAAAAGCAACACAGCCCCAAAGCATGATTAACCCCCGCCATGCTTCACAGTAGGCAAGGTGTTCATTTCTTCATAGGCCTTGTTCTTCCTCCTCCAATCATAGCGTTGATCCATCCATTCGTTGATCGACTGCAGTATGCCAAAAGTCATGTGGACAAACCACAAAAGTTCCACCAAGTAGTAATGCATTATATCAAAGCAAGAGAGCATTTACATGCCCAAGTGTATGATGGAAATGTGAGTCTGGTGGACAAGTCTGTGCATGGAGAACTGCCTGCATTGAGATAACTGCACAGCTTGGTTGAGAAGGGTAAATGGTAAAGAGTTGTTTTTTACTGATTGGGCTAGGCCCTTTAGTTCCAGGTTAAGATATTTTGAACAGTTATATTCTTCCAGCTTGAGAACAGTGTTGGAAAGGTGAGTTTGGTGGAGAAACACCTGGAATGGAATTTAAACCAGGCCTTGTTGACCAGCATCAGTGCTTGCTGTAGTAAATTCTCCTTGGGTTCAATGGAAAACCATTTACCTCTAAAATCCTGTGGTAAGGTTTCCAAGAAGAGTGGAATCTGCATAGCTATACAAGGGTAACCATCTTTCTACCAATACCTGTGCATTTAGAGGTCAGTGTCTTTCAAGTGACTTCAGGTGTAATGGTCACATGTTGACATTGGATATTGCCTTCTGGAAGTAAAACGATGGAGCCATTGTGGTTGTAGAGGTAATAATACATGTCAACGTTCCCTTAGCATTTAGAATGCATATGTGGTTTTAGGCCTTTTTAATCTACTTTTAAAATACAGCACCTTTTCAGTGTGACTAGTAAAAGTGACTTGGGACATTTTTTTATTTAAACCTGTTTGGAAGTAGCTTTAAGAATGCAACAGGGGGGCGTGGTCTTGACATGGCCGCGTGAAGACGCACTATCCCTGAGCTCCCGCGCCGTGCCCGCCATACAGCCTGCAACCCACTGTCTCACAGCTCGCCTGCGCTCCTGATGATGGCCAAGGGGGGACCCCGAAGCCGCCGCGCTCTCCACGGACCCGCTCCTCCAGCATACCGCCGTATTTCGCCGGGGGCCGCACTGCACGGGCAGCAGCTACACAGGACAAGATGGCCGGACAGCACTTCACCGCCACGCAGCCCTGGCTGCCCTCCCGGTCACAGTGGCCAGCAGAATGGTGAGCCTGCTTCTCCCCCTGATGGTAGCCAGTCGCCCCCTTCACTCATGCTCCCTGTCCTGACCCCTACAGCTGATACTCTCCCCTCTCCTATGGCAAGGGATGAGGATGATGATTGGGATTTCAAGGCCCATATCAGGGCCATACCTACAATGAGGGACATGGAAGGACTTTTACGCAAAACGGAATCCTACATCTACCAGAAGTTGGAGGCTCTGCAAGGGGAGACTACCAGGCTGGCCCAAAGGGTGGATGACATTGAATCTGCACACGACTCTACCAGGACCCTGACTTCAGTGGTGGCCCAAGTTGACTCCCAGGCCCTCCTTATAGACTCTCTGCAGTGGCAGCTCGACGATGTGGAGAACCATAACCGCAGGTCCAACATACGGGTGCGGGGCCTCCCAGCTGACTTATCCCAGACCCTGAGGGACTTGTTCCGTACGGTTCTAGGTGCCGATGACCCCAGCGACATAGTGATTGCTAACGTCTACCGCACCCCAGGCCCAGGGCGCGCGGATCCCACCAAGTCCCTGGACATGGTCTGTACCCTGCACCACTACCA
>CM070040.1:35236148-35255007 GCA_036250615.1 Ptychadena robeensis
CGGATGGTTTTACCGCCCGGTATTATTTGAAGTTCCTGCCTACTCTGGGTCCTCAGATGGTCGCCTATTTCAACTCTCTCAGGGAGGGCGCTGTCCCCCACCCGACGCCCTTAGAGTGCATGTTACTGTTTTACCAAAGGAGGGGATGGATACCACCCAATGTCCCAGCTACAGGCCAATATCTTTGCTGAATGTCGATGTTAAAATCCTGGCCAAAATTTTAGCTAATCGTTTACAGCCCTACGTCCCTGAGCTGGTCCTCAATGACCAGACGGGGTTTGTTTCTGGGCGAGAGGCCAGGGACAACTCATTGAGGGCAATTCAAGTCATCCACTGGATGAAGCGGCGGGGGGATCCAGTCTACAGACACGGAAAAAGCTTTTGACAGGGTAGACTGGACCTTCCTGATGGCAGTCCTGAGAAAAGTGGGCCTAGGGGAGGACATGATGCACTGGATCACAGCCCTTTACCACACCCCTTTGACCCAGATTAAGGTAAACGGGTGCTTGTCGCAATCGTTCCAAGTTGGGAATGGGACGCGACAGGGATGCCCCTTGTCGCCCATGTTAATTAATTGTGCTTTCCCTGGAGCCATTGCTCCGGCGGGTGCGGTTGAACCCCTCAATCAGGGGGGCTGAGATAGGCCCGGTGCATCATAAACTTTCTGCTTTCGCGTACGATCTTTAATTTTATGTTAGCAACCCAGCCGTCTCGCTCCCCAACTTGATGTCAGAGCTCACTGCCTATGGGGAAATCTCTAATTTTAAGATCAATGGGAGCAAGTCCGTAATTCTTCCTATCCGGGTCCATGCTGAACTGGAAGCCTCCCTGAAGCAATCGTTTCCCCTTGGGGGGGTGGGGAGAGCATCCCGGTGGCCCGTTTCCTGCGCCAGGGGGAACCTTGCTCGCTGGAATTTCTCTGCGACGCGTGCGGGGCGCAGTTGACGCAGTTTGAGACTCTCTGCACGGATCCCTCGCTCAAAGCCCATATGCTATCGCAACTCTACGCGCTGCTCCTACAGGTGGCACATCCGGAGCCCCCTCGGTACGTCAGGGAGTGGGAGAGGGACCTAGGGCTCACCCTTTCGGAGGCCCAGATCTTGAGAATCCTCTCCTTTGGGCACACTTCCTCAATTTGCACAAAAAAACAGGAATTCAACTATAAGCTGCTGTCGCGGTGGTACCGGACCCCGGCTTTCTTGGCTGCGATCTACCCTACAGCTCCGGATGTGTGCTGGAGGGGATGTGGCGAGAGAGGGACGATTCTGCATATCTGGTGGACCTGCCCGGTGCTCTCTGGATACTGGGATATGGTCCATGAGGTAATTGGTAAGGTGTTGGGGCTCCGGCTGGCCAAGGACCCCCTCTCGATGCTGCTGCACTGTTCAGACAACAGGGCTGCCTCCTACAAACGCTCAGTAGTGCCCCATCTTTTGAACGCGGCCAAGGCCCTCATACCTAGACTGTGGCGGTCAGATAGGGCCCCCTCGATGCCACCAGGGTACGGGATTTGGAGCAGATGACCCTCAAATACCAGGACAGGGAGGCGCGGTTCCTAGCCACTTGGAGGCGCTGGGATGCCTTCACTGAAACTACGTACTACAAAGAACTGGCCCGACTGACCTAGGTACTCTCCATCCCAAGGCCTGACTGATAAGGGGAGACTGTGCAGTTGGTGGGGGGGCCGTCCTCTGGGTAGGTTCTATGTGTTGCACCGTGGGGTATGGTACCCCACGTTTCTATAGCCTTGAGATATAGTGGTGCTGATAAGGAACTGTTTCCCCCTCTTGTCGTTTGGTATGTCTATATTTCTGTTTTGTTTTTTTTATTGTGTTGATCTTGCTATATGGCAGGTGATTTCTCTTTACAGTTTATTGATGTATGTTGTTTTTCTGAAAACTTTAATAAAATCTGATTTAACAAAAAAAAGAATGCAACACAGTTCAAATTTTAAGTCTATTAAAATCAATGTGTTCTATCGATTATCTCATGTGATCATTCCTATGATTTTAAGAGGGCCAAAAATTCTCAACCTAATAGGTTTCAGAACTTAGAATCTGCTCTGGCTTTCGCTCCTTATTCTGGAAGAGTTTATCCCTCCTCACATTCTGTGTCTTTGTTTTTAAATTCTACCCGTAGCCGAAGAGTCAGGTCTGCTTCTTTCTGATGAGGCTGAGGCTGGGAATTTGGCAGAGGCAATTGCGTGGAAAAGTCAGTAGCAGGAAGACAAGCCAGAATCCCAAGGCTCTCACTCGCAAACTTTTATTTCTTTTTTTCTCTCTCTTATTTTGTTTTGTTTGTTATAATAATTGAACAATTTACCAATATTAGTTTGGCTGCTGTTTTTGGCATTTCTTTGCATAGCTGCAAAGAGGGAATTCCTGTGAGATAATTCTGATTAGCTTTACAAGCTATAAATGCCAGCGATAAACATACAAGAACTTATTTGGGCCCCAAAAAAGGATTTCATCCTTGTTATGTTGTATGTGATATTATGATATTTTTAACACAGTACTATGTATTGTTCTTGAGACTTAAAGTTTGTTGCTCAGTAACATTAGGAAAATGTTTTAGGTTCAGGGTTAAGGCAAGTATTATACATAAAATCATATATAACAGAAAAAGTTCAGACCAATTTGACCATATCTGTGAAAACTGCATCAAGAACTATTTACATTAATGATAACACAATCGGCATTGTTCAAAATGATCAAAAATATTCAAAGTTTTGTAGAAAAAAGTAAATGTAGAAAAGTTGTGGCTCCACCTTATCAGTAAACAGTCACCATAGACTTTGTGGAGGCCGAAGTTGGCTATTCTACATTTCTCTACCACCCTTATATGGCCCTTATATTCCGCCCCATTGTTGGAAAGTTGTTCTTCTGTTTCAATACATTTTTGAAAAAATTTGCAAGTAGAAGAGGTGGGGTTAGGAGGTGGGAGGGGGATGCACCCTGGGGTTGAAAATTCGTCAAGTACCGTCAGCAGGCCAGGGCTGCCCTTGTGTGACTCACATGGAGTCTTAGATAGTCAAGAGGCGGGCATCCAGACTTTGGTCATGGTAATATTCCAGCCATGGGTTCCAAACCCTTTCAAACTTTATCATATTGTGGTGGAGTTGTGCATTAATTTTTTCATTAGTGAAAAACCAGGCCACATTGGCCTTCACTTGAGCAACCGTAGGGGTGCCAGACCACCATGCTTTGGCCAGAACCAACTTAGCTGCCATGAAGATGAAAGTGAGCAATTTTAGTTGAATAAACATACAGTTTGGGGGGTTTGAGCGTTAAGAAGGCTTCAAAAGGATCTTTGTGTATACTACGCCCCAAAACAGTAAAAATTAGTTGATACACTCCTGTCCAGAAACTTCTTATTTTGGGGTAGTCCCACCAGATGTGACGTAGTGTACCCTTGACCGCACATCCGCAGAAACAGAGAGAGGAGGCACTGGAGTTCATTTTGGCCAGCCGAGAGGGTACCAGGTACCATCTCATCAGTAGTTTGTAATTGGCTTCATTAAAAGTGACATTGACTGAACCCTTGCCCATCATCTCCCAAACCTACTGCCATTGGGGAAGCTCCAGAGAGTGACCCAGGTCAGATTCACATTTAGAGACATAGGACATGGAGTGACATGAGTCTGAATCCACCATGGACTTCTAAATTAGAGAAACCGCGCCTTTCCCCAAGGAGTTTGAGAGGCAGTACTGTTCTGCCTGAGGGATTTGGGGGAGTCAGTAAGTTTTAATAATAAAGAGATGTCATTTTGGATTTAGAGGTAGCGGAACACTTTGCCTGCAGGGGCCCTGTGATTGTTCAGGAGTACCTCAAAGGGTAAGACACCGTCAATGGAGTAGAGGTTGTAGACCTTCCGGAGGCCCTCAGTTAATCACCTGCGAAAACAGCCGGGGGATTTCCACCTGGGGGGAAAGATGGTTTATGTACAATTGTCGCCATAGGCGCATGTGGAGACAATAAGTGACAGAAATATTTAACATCGTCCCACATTTTGAGTGAGTGGTTTATAATAGGGCTACTAAACTTGCGATGGTGTGTCACGGGGGGCGATTGCTGCCAATGGGGCGATTTGTGCTGCACTTTTATAATACAATAGGAGCAACACGCCTAGGCCCCCTCTCGACGTTGTCGAGAAGGGTTGTGGGTCCATTTGAGAAAAAAAGTATTGCTCTATCATATGTAGTTCAAATTTTATTTATTTTCATTTTTTAGTTCAATCATAGTCCCCCTAAATTCTTGAATAATAATGAATGCAAGCCACAGAATATTCTTCATTATTTTTTATGTATATACCACCAAGATATTACAGCAAATAAGTGTTGAAATACACTACATGCTCATACACAGGTACAGGTTATGAGACAAGAAGTGAAGAGGACCCTGCCTAACTGTGCTTATAATTGAAGTGGTTGGAGAACAAATTGTATATAGTATATAATAAAAAATTACAAAGGTATGAGGGGACAACAACCAGAACCTTTGTGATTGTATTTGCCTCACCCCTAAAGACAATTTGTAAAGAAAAAAGGAGAAGGGGAAGTGTTATTACACCAGTTCCACTGGGGTATGGGTTCCAGAAGACTAGTCCCCAGACAACCCGGAGGATGGTGTAGGGAAATGGGGTTTTATAGGCATAGAGTCATAATTTTTTAAAAATTTATCACGTTTATTGACATGTTATTAAAAGTATCACTTTATTTATGCCATTGGGGTCAGAGCCACAACATACACTGGGATGACCCCATAAAACCACATGTTAAAAGTTAATTCGTAGATAGGTTATTGTACAAACATAGGGCTGAATCAAGTGCCGATTCCCTCCGACATGTTTCGCCCTTCGGACTTCCTCAGGGAGGAATGAATCTATGACATAACATACAGATTAGATCTCAAAATTTACAGTTTATGCACATTAGAGCCTATGATCTAAAATAGGTTACACATGAAAAAAATATAATTTATCAAACCTAGATGTATATTTAATAGTTTGCCATATAAAAGGGGGTTAATTTTATCGAAACCTAGATGTATATTTGATAATTTACCATAAAAGAGGGGTGGTTATAATTAATTCCTTGAATGATGTTGAAGTGAATTAGAGATAATAATCAATAAGTCTAAGAATATGCACGGCGCCGTATAGCTAACATCATATAGATTAAAGATGGCAAACAATAGATCTAGGAGTATACAAAACATCATATAATTAGTATCCAATGGTGCTACTAATATAGTGGAGTCATAATAGACACATACAAAGGTTGTTCCATTAATTAAACAAAAAAAAAATAGCACTCACCAGTATATTATGCACCCGATAAACAGCCAATTAACCAACGAACTGGAGAGAGCAGGAGAGCACTCAAGAAGACCGCGCAGCAGGACAAGGGTCCCGGGGCGAAGATGTGGGGGCCTTCAGTGAGGGGCTCCAATATAGGGGCTCCCACCACTCGGTCGCCGGAAACCTGGGAGGGTATCCAGACCACCTAATGCTGGGAGGAAAAACAGGACAGATCCATGATGTGGGGAGGAAGAGCGGTGAGTGGCATATGAGATGACAGATTGGATAATAGAGTGGTTACCTGATGTATGCTGGCATCAGGACAACCACATGAAAGCCAAATAGGGACTGTCTACCCAGGTAATCTAAGATAATATAAGATAAGGGATGGTATAAAATTATGTACAAAAAACTACAGACCATGTGAAATAGTACTCACTAGCTTGGAAGCACTCGGATCCGTGCGGCTCACCGCTCACCCCCACCAACACTGACCAATCCTGCAGCCTCCCGCATTTTAAAGTAGTCACCCCATCAGAGCAAAGAGGCAACAGCTGATGGGGGAGGAGGGGAGCATTGCGATCAGCCCAGCTGGTCGCCAGTGTCTCCCAGATGATAGAGACAGGGACAGCGCAGCCAACAACCACGTAAGGGGGGGGGCGTGGCCACCCTGCCTCTCATCTCCAACCGTGCAGCCAGTGACTCAGCCCCGATGGGCGGGTACTACGCACGAGCGAGGCCAGTCAGTGCCAAGCATCCCAGCCTCATGCCTCCTCTTGGGGGAGGAGACATGAGTGTAGCGCAAAGCGCTCCAAACCTGGGAAATACCCGGAAGTGACGTGGCCGTCTCGTAGGGGGATGCCAGCGCGGGCGCGACCTATCATAGGGGAGAAGTAGATGGACAACAAAGCCAGGCACGCAGCTGTGACTGGTCCCCAGCGCGCAGCAAAGGGTAACCCCCAGAGTGTCAGCGCCCACATCGCATACCCCCCAACTAGCGCTGTCCCAGAAAATGGCCAACATCCTCCCCCTGTGGTCAACCCACAGGGGGGAGTGCTACAGCCTTAGTGGGACAGTCTCCAGATGGTATGGAGAAAGTACCCATCCCTGGTGCGCTTATCAATCCACATCCTCGTCCCACCCCGAGTCCTGGTGGTCAGTCCATGATGACAACTCTCCTGCATCCCCTAACAAATACATCTTTGAAATACATCACGGAAGTAAATCATGACCAAAATAGTTGTAACATCATAATTGATCAAATACATGACTATGATGCTTAAAAGATACAAAGCTGCAATCACTACAGCTATGGAAAATTGTAGTACAGAATGAGGTAATATCTCAGTACAATAATTTGTATAAACAAAGGAAGCTACTAAAAAAGGAAAAAGAGAAGAAACCGGGAAATACAGAAGGTGATATTCAGAAAGGGAGGAGGAACGGGGTAATAGGCTCCAAGGAGCTCATCCATACACTAAATCAATCAGATTATGTTAGATCAAATTGATCAGAATCATATCGAGTCAGGTCACAGAAATGGTTTATAACTTAGGCAGTCATTAAGACCTGGGGCCAGGGTAGCTTTAAGTTTGTAAATCCACCTTTGTTCGCATTGGAGGAGGGACCGATCAGGGTCACCTCCTCGGTCGTCCTCCATAATTCGAGATAACACGGTGAAGGACACAAATTTAAGGTCATAATTATGCTGGAGTCCCACGTGCCTAGCAATGGGGACCGTTAGGTCACCATTAACAATGGCACGTATATGCTCCTGGATCCTTATTCTGAGAGAGCGTTTAGTTTTACCAACATAATACCCTCCACAGCGACATAGCATAATGTATACAACCGCTGTGGAGTTACAGTTGGCCCAGAATTTTATACGAAAGGTTGATCCGTTTGGTAAGGTTATGGAGTTCCCCTCAGTGATAAATCTACAGTGTCCACACCGAAATAGACCAGTTGTCTCCAACTCTCTATAGGGAGTGAAATGACTCTGGACAAGATGGTCTTTCAATGATTTGCATTTTTGATAAGTAATAGAGGGGCAATCAGTCACAAATTTAGATACTGTGGGGTCAGAGGTTAGGATATGCCAGTAGTTTTGTATCAACGTTCTTACAGGTTTGTGTACGTTTGAATAGGTTAAAATAATTCTGGTATTAGGTGGTTCCTGTGTGTTTGGGACTTTAGGTTTAAGTAATTCCCTCTGTCTCATCTGCTTGCTCGCTGATATGCTCGTTTAAGTAATTTGTTGTCATACCCCCTTTCCGCAAGGCGAGCGCGCAACTCCCCGGCCTTAATCCGGAACTGCTCTTCAGAAGAGCAGTTCCTCCTTACTCTCAAGTATTGAGAATAAGGGATGGACCTGACCAAGGCCCGGGGGTGCGCGCTGCCCGCGTGCAGGATGGTATTTCCTGCCGTAGTTTTACGGTAGAGTGTTGTAGAGATATGGCCGGTAGTTGCTATTCCCAGTTTAAGATCCAGGAATTATATCTCTGTTAGGATTCCATAGTGAATTTGAGATTCCAGTCATTAGACTGTAATCTCTGGACTAAGTCAATAAGCAGATCCTGTGGTCCACTCCATATCATCAAAATATCATCGATGTACCGCCTCCACAAATAAATGTGGGGGCGGTACATCGACAGAGCAGGGTCAGAGAGTACCTCGGTCTCCCACTCCCCCAGATACAGGTTGGCATACGTGGGCGCACACCGTGTGCCCATCGCAACCCCCTGCACCTGAATAAGTAAGTAAGTAAGAATAAATCTCAGTAGCTGAACTATAAAAGCACAAAAATCAGAGGACAGACCACGGGTTCTCGAGAGGATACCCGATATCAGAGCAGCACCCCTCGCATGAGGGATGCTGCTGTAAAGGGCCTCCACATCGATTGCCACAAGACGGCTGCCCGGGGGAACTGTTAGTTTATCACAAATCCTGAGTAGGTCTAACGTATCCTTAAGGTACGATGGTAACTTGCTAACCAAGGGTCGCAAATGTAAGTCCACAAATCGACTGATGGGCTCCGTCAGGGAGCCACAACCGGATACGGTCGGTCTCCCCGGCAGATCCACCAGTGACTTGTGTGTTTTGGGTAATGAATAAAAGGTAGGCGTACGTGGGTTTTTAACCCTCAGATAATCCAAGTCATCCCTATCTATCAAGTGTTGCTCACAGGCCTGTGTCAGCATAATATCCAATTCCACTTTATATAAGGAGAGGACTGATTCATTGACCAGTGCATACCAGTCCGTGTTTGTTAGAATTTTCTGGCACATGGATATATACTGGTTGTCACCCTTGACCACAACATTGCCACCCTTGTCAGAAGACTTGATAACAATGTTGTGGTCACGTTGAAGTCTCAGGAGTGCTGACCGCTGTACAGCGGTTACATTTCCAAAACCGGAAGGTATTGACTCCCACATCTGTTCACATTAGAGACTATGATCTAAAATAGATTACACGTAAAAAATATATAATTTATCAAACCTAGATGTATATTAGTTTGCCATATAAAAGGGGGTTAATTTATCGAAACCTAGATGTATATTTGATAATTTACCATAAAAGAGGGGTTGTTATAATTAATTCCTTGAATGATGTTGAAGTGAATTAGAGATAATAATCAATAAGTCTAAGAATATGCACGGCGCCGTATAGCTAACATCATATAGATTAAAGATGGCAAACAATAGATCTAGGAGTATACAAAACATCATATAATTAGTATCCAATGGTGCTACTAATATAGTGGAGTCATAATAGACACATACAAAGGTTGTTCCATTAATTAAACAACAAAAAAAAGTAGTAGTTCAAATTTTATTTATTTTCATTTTTTAGTTCAATCATAGTCCCCCTAAAATCTTGAATAATAATGAATGCGAGCCACAGAATATTCTTCATTATTTGTTATGTATATAACACCAAGATATTACAGCAAATAAGTGTTGAAATACACTACATGCTCATACACAGGTACAGGTTATGAGACAAGAAGAGAAGAGGACCCTGCCTAACTGTGCTTATAATTGAAGTGGTTGGAGAACAAATTGTATATAGTATATAATAGGTGGGGGATGGAACTAGCAGGGTGGGGATGTTAGGAATGAGAAAATAGGTAGGCCAGACTGAAAATGTGGGTTTTCAGCAGTTGTAGGGGTGACCCTAGAGAAATATTGAAGCTGTGCATATGATGATGTTATGAGTGGGAATGTCATTAGTTGGTCACTGGAGGAGCGGAGGGGGCGGTTAGGAGGTGTGGAGATATTTAAAAAGAAAGGCACAGAACTTTGAATTTGATTCTCTGGACAATTGGAAACCAGTGTAGAGTTTTACAGAGAGGAGCAGCAGATGATGAAGGTTAGAGGAGTAAATGAGTTTAGCAGCAGAATTCATGATGGACTGGAGTGGTGAAAGTCAAGATAGAGGAAGACAAGTGAGGAGGATATTGCAGTAATCCAGCAAGAATTGAGAAGAGGGTGTACTAGGACTTTGGTGGTCTCTGGGGATAGGAAGATGTGTATCTTGGAGATGCTGTGCGGATTGAAGTGGCAGGGACTAGCAATGCTATATATGTGGGGAGTAGAGGATAGAGTCAAAGATGACAGCAATACAGCAGGCTTGTGAAAATAGGGGAGATCTTTGAGATGTTGGTAGAAGGCTTACAAAGTGATGTGGGTGAGATAATGAGTTTGGTATTACTCGAGTAAAGTTTAAGGAATATGTCAGCCATATCCATATACAGATGTCCAATGAGCAGCGAGAGATTTTTCTTAGGACTAAGATGAAGGCAGGATTGGATTGGTAAATCTGGGTGGTGCTGGCATATAAATGGTATTGCAGGCCAATTGATGAGATGAGTTTGACAAGGGAGGAGGTGTAATGGGAGCAAAGGACTTTTTCAGTGGAATGAGATGATCGAAAACCACATTGGATGTCGTGTAGTGTTACATTCATGTTTCTAAAAGCCTGAAGTAATGTCACTGAGTGACACTTTCACTCCAAAAGCCTAAAGTGACATTGCCTAAAGTCACTTCCAGCAGTACAGGTAGTGACCACGCTTGTCAGAACAGTGTGCGGAGTGAGAAGTTAGGTGGGAATGTAATGCCCTCTCATTTGTAATTGAACAAGCCTAGAGCTTGCCGTCCAATGTAAGCAAAGACTACGTAGTTACTTGTCCGCATTATTAAATGTCTTTGACACAAGCTGTTGATGGTATTTCAATGGAGGAACCCTATACCACCTTTTAGGCACTGTGATGAAAATGTAATGGTTTGGAATTGCAGTCATTGAATCAGCTATAACCTCTGCACCATGTAAAGGTACTGCGACTATCTGTCAAAACGTTTGTTTTGAAGCAGAAAGGGATCTTTCAACACTTTAATAATTAAAATCACACTTGTAAATCCACCAAGCAAGTGTTCCAATTGAAAAATGGAAAAAACAAAGCTGTGATTGGATTAAAAATAATATTGAAGGGGTTTTGAAATGGTATGTAAAAGAAAAAGAAAACCAACAGTGTTATTGTAACTAAAGTCATTTTGCATGGAAAATAGGCAGAAATATTACTCAGCGAATGATGGACATTGGTAGAAAGTTATGAAATTGGTGGGAATATATGCACCTTATGTGAGAAGGTGTGACCGTTCCCTCTCCGCCGGCCCTGCCCAGCAAATGGCTTAAGCAGGGTACAGACTTAGAGATATGGGTCAAATCGATGGCCGTTTCGAGCGCCGTGCACTTACGGCCATCTATCTGACCCATATAATCTGAGCCCAACGCTGTTTTCGAGCAGGACAAATGAATCCCGCTCAAAAACAGCCTTATTGGACATGACCGTAATTACGGCCGATGTCCAATGCTTTGCCTAGAGACCGCTGGTCTTCAAGCAAAGCTTCAGCTGCCGGGGAAAGAGCAGAGCCGTCTCTCCCCAGCCAGCCGATATCTGACAGCAGCGTGATGACGTCATCACGCTGCTGCAGGGTACATCGGACGGCTTGAATATCGAGCCGTCTGTACCCTGCTTTAGCCAGAGAAATGGAGCTGTCAGATGGAAGATCCACCTGTGTGGGGCACTGCTGACATAAACAATGTAGTAGCAGAGCCAGATGAAAGAGCTGCCCGTGAGCAACTCTCCCATCTGGCTCTGCCTGTGTATATAAAAGCTGCCTCGCACTAGCGACTTTTCACACACAGAGCTGGAGAACTGTGTTATCAGTCAGCCCAGGTCACACAGTTCATAGGAAAGATCTGCCTATTGTTGGATCTTTCCTCCGGCTCTATGCTTACTGTCTATAAGCTAGGCACCTTAAACCTAGCTCACATACAGTGGCAGATCGGAGAGCCTGTGGGCAGCTCTTCCATCTGCCTCTGTCACTGTATGTGAGTTGGGCTCGAGCTGCACAACTCACAGACAGAAGCTGCTAGTTGGGGCTGGAGGGGCTGTCGATGACAACTTGGGACACCACAATAAACATTTGCTAAGTAATCTATGTTTTTTCAGCTGTAAGGCAATATGACATTGGACATGATTCTATATATTTTTTATAATTGGTCCACATGTGCAATAAAGACCCATTTTACATTTTAAATATATCTTGTGTAGTGCCTCAAAAGCCCAATTCAAGATTGTTTTGATTTGTTTGATCAACGTGCCCCCCTCTCAACCATCGGATGCTCCGCTGTTTAGGGTGCATCTAATGGTCAGAAAAATACAGTAATACTAAAGGATTTAGATCATTGTTGCTTTATTATACAATCAAACCAATAATGTTTTTGTTGGGTAATTGAATGCAAAGGCATGAATGCTTTGTTTTTTTAATAAAGTTCATCACCTTTATCTGTAGGCAATGTTTGGTCTAATGATTGTGTGTTTGAAAAGGTTAAAGAAGTAAACAATAGCTATAGGGTATACATATTTTTGCACATGTCAGTATAATTACCTGCCTTTTTGAGACATCAGTTGTAATGACATTTACACATGGAATCTCAGAGAGTGGGGGCACTGAAGAGTAGCAGGGAACACACGGTTTAGTATTGGAGCCGTTCGAGGCTCTCCCTGCAGCAGGGTGTCTCTCCAGCTCAGCCAATGCTTTGCATGGAGACCCCGTTGTCTCCATGCAAAGCAACGGCCATTGACCGTGGTTTACCGTCATGTCCGATATCCCTGTTTTAGAGTGGGATTGATTGGTCCCTCTCGAAAACGGGGATGGCCGCATATGATATGGGCCAGATAGATGGCTGTGAGCGTGCAAGACTCTTGAAGTGGCCATTGATCTGGTCATATGTACATGTGTGTACCCTGCTATAGTTGTACAAACTAGGTGATATTTTATCAATGACCTACACTCTTTTTATTTTTCACAGAAGTGTCACCATTGATGGCCGTGTGCTGGAGGCTGGTCATTGTTTTTGTTGTGTATCTGTGGAAGTGCACCCATCTAAGAAAACACACACACACAACAGGCACACACACAAACTCACATGTCGAGTGTTTACCTAGGTACATAATACAAGTAAACATCGTTACTACTGTAAGCAGACACACAGACTGTATAATCTGTCAAGGCTCAGCCACTTCCTTCCCTGGAAGTCTTAGAACTTTTGGGATGTTGACATTTCATCAGCTGAAGGATACATACTTATTCCATAATCTATAAACATTTTACTTAATTCTCAGCCATGTAAACTTGAAGTACTAAAGCAAATTTGAACTTGTATTGTACCTTGAAAGCTTCTGTCAAAATGTGCAAGTATGTACAGCATAATACTTGTAAAACACCACCCTTCCAGTGTCCAGTCTTTCTTATCACTGGTGCTTCCATCTATCTTCATTTTCTTCTTCATCCTTTTGCAGACATTGGCTACATGAGTTGGCTGGACCTTAACCCAGCACATACACCCGGGACTTCTTGCTGCAGCCCGGAACATACTCCTAACATTCTATGTTTGGCTGATGGTGTGCAAGTTGTAAAACGTTTCTAGCAGGTGTGGGAATGTTTTCATGGCAAAAAAGAAATTCAGAGTCTCTTATGCTAGGAATATCAATCTGCTATCAGTTCTTTACTTTTCAGGGAACGGAACCTGTGAACAACTAATGTTTTCTCTCACACCCCAGTATACAGGGACAGGGCTGTAATGGTTCAGGAGAGGACAGTGCATAAATTAGGACAAAAATCAGCTATGTTATGTTGGTAATCTAGTGGCTAAGATAGGATAGGTTACCCGCTGCTACCTAGACTGTGGTACACCAGATCTATCCTAGACAGGAACACACAGGTGTAGGATGGACTTGTATAAGTTTGAAAGTAATTTCTTTTAAAAAACAGAATTCTGTAAATAAATCCTTTTGGCATTTGTCAGCCTTAAATCCAGTGATGAATAAGGATGCTGGGATGAAGAAATGTGACTTTATCACCCAGCTGAAATGCTTTAGCTTTATTTATAAATAAAGTTAATGCTGTGGTTTTCTGTTCCTGTAGAACAAAAAGGTTATTCAAATTGAATCTTACTTTGTGCCTGAGGTTAGTGTAGACACACCAACTGTAGCATGTAAAATATACATAATACATGGGTGCACATAACTTTTTAGTGAGCTACTCGGATGAGTACCAGGAGATGGTATGTAGGGTGGTTTCCCTCACTGTCCTCTGCATCAGCTTCCTGCATGGCAGATTCTGCTGCAGAAGGACCTCCCTGTTCCTGATTGAGCCTCTGATTAGCTGTCTCCATCCACAGGCTGGCTTTGGGTCAAATTTAACTCTCACCGTACAACACGTTTGAACCCCCAGATCTCATACCTCAGTAGTACAAGCCTGATATTTTCTGGCTTAGTAACTAACCCCTGAGACTACCTGCAGTCCAAATGTCCAAACCTTTCATAGTCATATTCCAGCTGTTACACTTTTCTGTTGCTTGCTGTGCTTTTCTCTTGTCAGATTTTACCCTTACATATGCCTCACCCTTAAAAGGCCAATCCTTTTATTTTTTTGGGATTATTAATTTACATTCCCAATTTCACAAGCCACGAAAACCTACTTCTTCAGCCTAGCCTTGCCATCTTCTTACTAAATTCATTACCCTGCTAGTCCCTTCTCCCTACCTCTTGAATACTTTGTTTCCAAACCTCTTAGGTTGTACGCCTGATTGGCCAGGGTCCTCCTATGTTAGAACCTATGTATATAAATAAAGGTTAATAATAGTAATTCTGAGGCCCATCACCAGAAAGATGATCATGTAGACTTGAAGTGGACCTATACTCACCTTGTGTACTTCATGTGTATTGCAGCCTAACTCCATATAATAGGTAGGTAAAAACTTTACCTGTAATGATCCCAATTGCCCCTCGCCTGGCAGAACAGCAATACTTGGAAAAATACGAAAATACTTAATCACACTCTGTATAGAAAACCATAAAGGTGTCTTTTTCCTATTGAAAACCATTTTCTCCCAATATTGCAGTTAATTAACCCCCAGACATGGCATTCAAATATGGAATCTCTGCAGGCAAGTTTTATTTATTTATATATATATCTTAGCTGTAGTTCCCTAGAGATTCCATATTTCCATATTCGCATACCACTCTTCTGTGGATTTTGAAGTATCACCGGTTGACATTCCAGGAAGCTAATTCACATAAGGTAACCATATATCGGTGGTCAGATTTGAATAGCCTATGTTTAATCAATTTGGTGCCAAAAGACAACATGCTGGTTCTCTTGAAACATCTAAGCACAACTTCTTTGGAGATTGTGGAAGATGTATGCTTTGGTGGGTCATCAATCTGAATTTTATATACAGGGTTGTTGCGTGGCCAGAGGTTTATCATGTTCTCAATCAGCTGGAAAATATTTGGGTTTATAAGATGTAATATAAAGAGCCCGTTTGACGTGTTGCTCTTCACATGGTGAGCGAGTTAGGATTCTATACAGTGGAGGCCGTAGTCTGGAATTTGTGCACTCTGTTTTCCCAGACTAGAAAGTGGTTGTTACAGTAAGCAATTATCAATTTATCCAATAATAAGACATCTTCTACTTGGACAAACAGTATGTGCTTAGCATAAGTTCTGGCTGGCTTCTCCCTCTTGTACAGTTGTTAGTTCATGATCAGCTAACTCTCATAGAGTTTTTGCAGCAGTTTCCAAAGATTTTTTTTTAATCTGTTTTAGAGAATGCAGCTTTAGTAAAAGAAAGATAAATCTGAAACTGAGATTCATACCGTATGTGTGAATTGTTACGTGCCAATGAATGTGTCTGTTTGAACAGGCTTTGTATCCTTGTACCCCTGCCACTCCAACATTCACTAAAGTCTTGTAGCTTCCTTGATCACCTTGTTCCTCACCAGTATAAAAAGGGCATCATTTCACAGATCATGTGCTATTGTGCTGTCTACAGTCGAGCCCATAATTATTCATACCCCTGGCAAATTTTGACTTCAAGTTACTTTTATTCATTATTTTTCTCCCAAAAGATAATAAGACGATGAACAAGAGGCATTTTTGTGAAAAAGTGTCCAGTCCAAAATTATTCATACCCTTCACAAACTGTCACAATCTCTGGGAAAATCCAAGGTTCTAAATAGTCCAAGCTGTTCTAAAGCATCCTTATTACCAGGATTAATTGGGAACAGCTGTTAATCAACTCAACAGGTGAAAAACCGCAGTTCTCTGCTATTGGTTTGTGGACAGTTAAGGCTAAAGCTGGGCATAGACGGGACGATTTCCTGTCGACTGCCAAGTCGACCTAGCGGGTGTGATGACGTCATCACGCCCAGCCGCTAGTGCCGAGAATGGCCCGGGCATCCTCTGGCGAAACTAATGGGATCCGATCTAAATTTTCCATAGCTGAGCGATCCTACATGACGGCAGATTTTAGGTCAATATGGCCAGTTGGCGCACCCGATTCCATGCCGACCCAATTCCGATAGGCTGCTAAGAAGTCAGGAAAGGGCTACAAGGCCATATCTAAATGTTTTCAAGTTCCAGTGGCTACAGTGCAAAGTATTAAAAAATACAAGATGTTCCGCACTGTGGAAAATCTCAGTGGACCTGGTCAGAAGCCAAAAGTGACACCTGTGCTGGCCATGAGGATAGTGAGAGAGTTAAAAAAGTATCCAAGGATCACCACCAAGGCCATGCCTTACCATCTGCTGACTTCCGGTGGAACCATCTCCTATCTCCCGCAATGCAGGGCTGGCATTCTCATCCTCCAGTTACCAGGCCTCAGAAAGAGAATTCATGGACTTGTGAAATGTATGACCATATTCACCTGGAGCTTACAAAAAGCTTCTTTTTAATGCTGCAGCTATTGTAGTAGGGGAGGAGCTGCAGCCGAAATGCCTTTGGCTCAACAGTTCTCAACCTGTGGGTGGCGACTCCTTAGGAAGTTAAATGACTTTCACAGGGGTCCCTGCGATCACTGACAGCATCAGAGCTCTTGCTAACAAGCAGCAATGCTGATTCCCACAAGTGAAGTGCAAAGTTTCCTGCCCCGCATGTGCAAATGATGTGCGGGGTGGGGAAATAGGAGGGAGGGTTACACCTCCCTTATGGTTCAAGAAGTGACGTTGAGGAATGTCGCTTCCAATATTTCGAACACGAAAGTCTGCAGACTTTTATTTTATGCAATTATAATAATATCCTGGATTGATTGTATATGTATGTACTGTATATCTAATAACATTTGCCTCATGGTGAAAAAAGTATGTTTTAAGTATTGCTGTAGAGTTAAGTTTCTCTGAAACTTTAAAGGTTAAAGGTGTTCATCTTTCCCGTTGGAGAATGTTGGGGGATACAGTTGTACAGAGGCTGATTACATGTAACTCTGTTTTGTATTGGTCACAGGGAGGGAGTTTACCCTTGCACTGCACAGTAATCATGGGATTTGTCATTACGCTTCCTTGCCGGGAAAGCCTCAAAGAAGGCCATTCTCTCTCTTGGAGGTCCGGTTGTGGTGAAAGGGTTACAGGATTGAATTCCGATGCAGTTTAATCAGGACCCGGCTGTGGCCTGGCACATACTTCCAATCGATGTCCAAGAGACCGTGACTTGCTAATCTGGAGGTCTGACACTCAATCCGTAACCAATCAGCTATTTACAGTCCCAACTTCCTCTAACTGGAGACGGCTCTGCGCCTCAGCTTTACGTTACGTCTCTGGAAGGGGAGAGAAGTCTTGGTGTTCACCCTCATCCAGCTATTGGTTGGAATAGAAAAGAGCTAGATGGCTTTAGGAACTTCTGTACTGGTTCCTACTGTCCTCAGGGTTCACAGCTACCATTACAGTTTGAGTGCATGAGAGTGCATGTCGCCTATGGTGACTCGATTTTCTGGAACTGGGCCAGTGGGTCACATGTGGTGGAATTTGCTTTTTCTCCTTGAAAGCATTCATTGTTGCCTCTTTTTCCAGATATTTTCAAGCCCATTACATTATTGTCACAAACCTGGAAAGCCCTAATAATTTCATTTCTTTTTAAGGGAATGGTAATAGCTATGTTTTAACTTATATGTCGGTCTGTTTCCAGCCCAGTGGAACATTTAAATTAAGCTTTTTTTGAATCAGAGATGTTCTCTAAATCCACATGCATTTGGATACTATCGTTCATTGAAACAAGCATTTGATTTTCCAAACAATCACCATGCATGTAAAGTACGTTGCATGGCGTTCGATATCACAAACAATCGCCACACTTTTGTAAACTATTCAGTCTTTTGTCAATTCAAGCCCCTGTGCCAATTCTAAAGGGAATGGTGCAGATATTTAAAGGTGAATGAGGAGCTGGATTTATCAAGAGAAGATTCTGTATAATTGCGCTACGAAATAAATTGTTGGAATTCCATTCTTGCGACTCATTTTATCATGTTTGTCTGCTATTGTGCATCCATTTGGATTCTAGGTTTTTCCTCACATATATCTTTTCCCGTGCTTGGCCAACACTTCTCACTCACACCTTTGCACTTTTATAGCTTTTCTCAGAACTCTGTAGTCCTGCACGTTACTAAACATTTAATTACTCCAAGTTTTCTAACTTTCTCTCATTGCTCATGTTTTCATAAATGTTTTTAAATCTCTGTTGACAGCGGCAGTTTGCTATCAGTAAACTCCTCTTTTTTCGTATCTATATCATTATACATAAATTTAGGACAGCATGGTACTTAAATAGCTAGTACACCCACCAGGACCATGTCTACCACTGGGCACTTGAGGGCCAGTTGCCATGGGCTGCAGTGTATGAGAGCCAGCCACAGCATGCCTAATTTCCAGGGATGCCAACCATTTTTATTTTTTAAAGATGTCTTGAAAATAAAAAGCAAATGTTCTTCTTTCTGACACACTGAGAGAGGTTTGTCCATGATTGAGGTGAAAGAGGTCAATTACATTAGGAAGTCTATAACTGAGGTGGGGGTCTTGCCATATTGCGGTGTCTATTACTGAGATGAGGGCTCTGTCACTGAGGTCTTTTATTGAGGCGAGGGCTGTAATGGTGAGGGCTCTGTCATACTGAGAGGTCTTATACTGAGGTAGGGCTATAATGGTGAGGGGTCTGTCATA
>CM070040.1:35255107-35271039 GCA_036250615.1 Ptychadena robeensis
GTGTCGTAGTGAGAGGTCTTGCAAATGGGCATGGCCAGATTTAGTAGCGCTATAATGAGATGTTCAAAAGAAGTCATCAAGAAGAGGCGCCATCACTTAGAAGTGCCGTGGGAATTCCCTGCTCTCACTTCGGAGGATTGAGGCCCCCATACACCTGGTGAGCCGTGGACGAATTTTCCAACAACCGATGTGCGTGCGCAATCCTAAGTAATAGCCGGCACACAAAGGGTGCTCGCGGAAACTGAGTGACGGATTGCAGCATGATGACATCATCACGTTGCATTCTGTATATGGGTTTATATAGGTTTATGGGATAATAAGATTTGAAACTGGAACCCTAAAGGCCCCCATACACGGGTCGGATTCCGACTGGATTCCGGGACGATCGATTCCGGGCGCGTGCACGCGAAACGATCGTGCCGGAATCGCATGCAGCCCACCTTGTCCGATCGTTCGCGTCCGATTGATCGGGGGCTCAGAATTGGATCCGACAGAGAACCAACATGTTGGTCTTTCTGATCCGATTCTGCCCGGATCAGGGGGAGTTGCCATTTGTGGAGTAAGTGATCGGACACGGAATCGTCCAGGAATCCGTTGGACAAGGTGGTATGCAGCGATCGGATACTCTTAATTGGCCGATTGATCGGAGCTCCGATTCCCGCAGAGATCGCCGGAATCGATCGGATAAGTGGTCAATCGGCCATGGAATCCGACACATGTATGGCTAGCTTAAGGGCATGTCTCCACAGTGTTGTTTGATCCGTCGGGACCCCCTACGCTAAGCGCAATGCTTGGCGGGGGTCCCGATGAATATACACATACACTTTACCTGCTCGGCGAATTCTGTGAGCTGATCTGCCGATGCAGGGGTTATTGTAGTGCAGTACATGAACCCCTACATTGGTGGATGTAGTGATTTTGAATAAGAGTTTAAGATTGCAGAATGCAGTTAGGTGCACATTACAAGAAGTCATATATGGTGCAGTGTGACCCCCTCGTCAGAAACCTAGTTCTGTTACCTTATTAACTATAAATACTGCCAGTCTCTTTCTCTCTGTTCATCACCCATACCTGTTGTGTAGAGAAGGGCCAACACTAAAATAGGATGCATGTCACTGGCTACTAGGTAGGTAGAAGTAAACTAAAGAAAGGCCTAAGAGAAGACAACTAATACAAACACCACATGTAATCGTTGATAGGCTACAATAGAAGAACCTAGGTGCCCAACCTGTGGCCCTGGGGCCACATGCGGCCCTTTGGGTGTTATTTGGCGCCTTCCCTTGGTCCTCCACATGCGGCCCCCAAAACCTAACTGTTAATGCATAGGGCATACTGACTCACCTGTGAAGTGGTCACATGCTGGCCCAGCTTTCCTAATCAACTTTGGCGCTCCTTCATCAGTAAAATTGTCAATGTTGATCAGGGAAACCAGGTCTCCATATGACCGCTGCACCCAGGGGCAGGAGGAGGGTTGGGTGCTGTCGGGTTTTGACTGCCTGTCGGGATCTGGTCCACCGCCCGCTGAGATATGTTGCTGGGGGGGATCTGGATCGATGTTATGTGCGGCCCTTTAGTGATGCCGAGGACCGCACTTGTGGCCCTCCATATAAACTCAGTTGCCCACCACTGATCTAAGTACTTGGGTTGCATGACCCTTTAATTCTTTAAGTCTTTACTCATTACTTGGCCTTATGAAAAGTTCCCATTCTCCAGCAGAACTTTATTTTATACTCTGAAGGAAAGGAATTATGGCATAGATAGCGTACTAGGTTCCGTCTAATTTAAAATTAGTTTTTTTGTGGATTTTTTATTTAACTTTGTGCTTTCAGCAACACATGCACCATGAAATCTGCCTGATACCCAGACTTTCCTATTCAGCAGTTAATTTTAAAACCTATACAAAAAAAACCACAATTTTGTGTGGGTTTTCAATGACTTTAATTGGAAACCTGAGCAAGGGCAAAATATTGTACATAGCAATCACAGCATCACCGCTTGTTTTTCCTGTATGCTTTGAGCATACATATAATGTGAATGAGGCCTAAGGATTTAGTTAATGGCCAATTAGCGCAACCGACCAATGAATGTGACTTGTTTTCACCCAATAGACCTGTCACAGTTTGCAGGCGTTCCCAGACAATTGTTCCCAGACATTTCCCAGTCAGTCCGCACCAGCCTGCAAAAATGATTGTAAAATCGTCCAAGGCATTGATGCCATGGACTAGCCTGCCTGTTGCCCAGACCTGAATCCAATTGAGCACATCTTAGCCTTGATCCATCCACCAACGTTGCACCACAGACTGTCCAGGAGTTGGGGGAAGTCCAGGTGTGGGAGGAGATCGCTCAGTAGGCCATCTGCCACCTCATCAGGAGCATGCCCAGGTGTTGTGGGGAGGTCATACAGGCACGTGGAGGCCACACACTGAGCCTCATTTTGTCTTGGTTTAAGGACATTACATCAAAGTTGGTTCAGCCTGTAGTGTTTTTACCATTTTAATTTTGAATGTGATTCCAAATCCAGACCTCCGTGTGTTGATAAATTTGATTTCCACTGATAATTTTTGTGTGATTTTGTTGTCAGCACATTCATCTATGTAAATAACAAAGTATTTATTACAAATATCTCATTCATTCAGATCTAGGATGTCTTATTTTTGTTTTTTTTCCTTTATTTTTTTGAGCAGTGTATTTCAATATGAATAGCATGCACACTGCTTTTGCCTGTTCAGCCAATCAGGATACCCGCTGCAATTTGTAAATAAACAACACGCCAGGCAGCCAGAAGAATAGGAAGCGTTTTGTCCTCCCCACAGTGGCCTCATTACTGGTGCCATTGCTGGAACAGATTAGGACAGATCAGGAGGAGGGGGATTTATAGTTTGGAAGTCTGCTGACACCTCCTACTCTCCTGCTGCACACAGACCTGGCTCAAGCAGTCTCCTTCGGTATCTTTGTTTTTGGCTTCTAAAATTCAGTTTCAGAATTTTTAACACATTTTGTTACAAAAAGATATTTACCATTTGTTATCAAAGATTTCACACACACACATTTACCAATTATTGTTACATCTACCGTGTTTTCCCAGAAAATAAGACTTATATTCATTTTTGCCCCCCAAGGATGCCCTACATCTTATTTTTGGGGGATGTCTCATTTTTCCATGAAGAAGAATACGGCACTGGGGTATCAGGGTGGGGGGCTCACTTAAAATTACACAGGGGAGATCACAGGGTTCCATTTCAGCGTTCAATCAACCTTTTTCGATGAAAAATTTGATCGAATGAATGAAAATCGTTGTGCTGCCCACATAGTACAATCGATGATTATTGATCGATTTTTGTCAAATCATCTATTGAATCGTGATCAGACAGGTTGGAAAATTTCGGTAGGTTGTACAATCATCAAATTACATTCCTTGCAGCTTTTAACACATCACTTCCGATTGAAACTAAAATCGTAAGAGGAATTCAATCAATGATTTTTGATTTCTTCTATGAACTTTTCATTTGAAATTGAACAATAATCGTACTCCCCATGTGGTGTACATCGATTAAATTAAAATCGATTTTCTAATTTTTCATCGAACTACAAAATCTAATCTAATGTCGATTGAATGCTAACATTAAACCATGTGTGGCTAGCTTTACAGTACCTTATCTTCGGGGGTGCTTTATTTCCAGGGGGATGCCTTATATTTCAGTGTGAGGCAAAAAGTCAGGGTGCCTTATTTTCAGGGAAACTGGGTACCATGCGGTGAGCATATTAGGGGGGAATTGGCTAAAATGTAAAGTAGGGCTCCAGGTCAAACTGGTTTTGGATAGAATAGGGATTATTAGCGCTGTCACGATTTTATAGCTGACTATTCCCCATTGGATAGATTCAGGCTTTTTTATTGCCCAGTTTTTTTATTGCCAGTGTTGTAATATCTATCATTCTACAGTTGCTATGGAAATAGAAGAAAATGGTGGGCACCTCTGCCCTGGTGGCAACTCAAGATTCTAGATTCCCTGTCTTTTAAATTTTTCTCTAAAGCTTGGCCATACACGGTTGTAAAGTCATATGTAAATGTGTTCATCCAATGCAATCAACCTGACCAACAAATACAATGCTACCATTTTAGTTCCATCGTTGTACAATCTACCCAAAACTTTTTGATCGATGTTTTGATCTAACAATTTTTGACGATTTATGTCGATCAAACACTTGTTGTTGTACAGCTACTTTCAGAATGCAAGGGTTAAGTACTTATATTTGCCGAGTTTTGTGTAACAAACCCTCTCTTCTATAGATTTTGGCACCATGTCCACAAATTCTCTTCCTTTTGGCACTCCACTAGTTACAGGCACTCTGATCTAATCATGTATCTACAATGACACCCAACTCAGGGTGTCAAACGGAAGAGGAAACTAATTACAACAAAAATTATTAGAAGAAGGAAAATAAAACCCAGTCTTGTTTCCAGTCATAGTCGCAAGGCTTTCCGTTAAGGTGGCCATACACAGTTTGATATTTTCATTCAGTCAAAAGAATACAATAGATTTTTCATTTGATAAAACAAAAATCGAGTAGCGAACAACTTGTTTATTCCAACAAAAGTTCTCGATATCAAACAAAAAAATCTATACATAAGTAATTGGACATGTTGGTAAATATCGATTTTTTTTTTTAACAACAAATGTATATTCATTCGACATTGTGTTCACTCGAATGAAAAGTCATGGGTATATACATTAGAAATATAGATGAACAATAGTCGATCAAATTATCAAACATCCATATTGATCGGAGATTGTCCAAAAATCTACACGTCTATTGCTCAGTTTCTGTTTAAACCAGATTGTATATAATGCAAGGACATCGTTTCTCTGTTTAATAATGCAAGGACCTCTCGCCTAACCATAATACCAAGCCAAGAAACACTTTGCTAATTCAGATTGTAACCTGTATAGTAAAACCTAGCTTTACCAAGATCAAATCAAAACACCTTTGTTTATTAGCAGTTTGACCTACATGAAAGTCAATTGTAAAACGTTTCATGGTTGTAAAGTAATTAAATATTGTGTGAGGTGGTTTAAACATTTACAAAGGCTCTTCTCGTTGACCAAGTTTCATATTCTTACCCAATGATCAGGCTGGCATGAGCTCATATTCATAATTCCAGGTCAGTGTAAGGCTAAGGTTCCACAAATGCTGACAGAAAAACATGTGCAATAAGCATGTGGTTTATGTCAAGATTAGCCGCGTTTTACCCACAGTTTACTCACGGTTTCCCCGCAGGTTTTTGCTGTGTTTTTTATTTAGTCCATTATGCTGTCAATGGACTGCTGCTCCCACATCGCCCTAGTGGAGCCTCAGCCTAACAATAGAAATACTATTTATTTATACTATATATATCGAACTGCACAGCATGTCATATTATGTCATAAAGTGTCTGTGATAACCATTGAAAGACTATTCTCCTCTTTTCCTAGTTCATGTCAAACATAATATTTTGGGATTGTACATTTTGATTGCTTAGATACTTAACTTTTTCCTGGCTTTTCCATGAGATTTTGGCTGTATCTGTGTGTCCTTCAGAAAATGCATTTTGGTTCCAATGAAATAACACTGTCTCTGAACACAGCGGAGTCTCCTGTTTATAGAAGAGAAGATCTTCAGCCTAGAAAAGGGTTGTCTGCCAATTGGCCATGACCTTATCATCTCCGCTTTCTGATGGGTCCATAATCTGAAAATGTTCAGATATTCTTAACTGGCTCATATAGGATAGAAAGGCTGGTGTGTGCCTTCTAAAAAGCACCTTTAGAGACAGAGACGGTGACCATTTAAACACATTCTAGTTTGTCAGGTGTCAACTGGTTTAGTTCATTACTTTGTGAACATGAAAACTCAAAACATATTATATATATAAACGGAGTATAATATATATAAACAGAGTATAAGACGCACGTTTTCATCATTAAAATCAATGGCAAAGTGTCCCTATGTCTTATGGTCCGAATATTTAAAACATTTTTTTGGGGTCACAACCATGTGTTCCATTCCCTCCAGCCAAGCCAAAAACAACTGCCAAGATAGAGATCTTCTCTGCATTAGCACTAGCAGCACCCATTCTCTGAGCACACTGACCAACTTATGTAGAGAGACATTTTACTATTAGATAGCATGAGTTGTGTATTTACATTAACATTTTGCATTGCAATAAATACATTTTGTAACAAAGACTTATATCTCCTCCCATATGTAAATAGCTGCTCATGGGTAAGTTGTTCAGTGCCAGATTGTAAAATGTGTCTCTTCATAAGTTGGTCAGCATGTTCCGAGAATGGGTACTGCTAGTGTATAGACAGATGCTAAAGTTTCAGCCCTAACACTCAGCTGCAGCGAAGACCTTCCTCCTGGCACTGGCCTTTTGGCTGGAGGAATATAGAGTGAATACTGCATGGTCCCATCCTGTCTACTTTGTAGGAACATTCTGTATATTCACTTGATATCTGAATGTCTGTTTCTGCTTTTTTCCCTAATTTTGGCTCCAAAACATTGGGTGCGTCTTATGGTCCAGTGCGTCTTATAGTCCAAAATACATAAACTACAGTAGTTAAAAGAACAATCATAGCTTACAAAAGTAGTGCAAGTCTTTGTAAGCTAAATACTGCACTTTGTCATGACACCCTTGCACGGTCCTTGGCAGAGCAGAGGAGATGAGATGTTTGCCCAGTCTTGCCTAAAGGGTTGAATATTTCCTTAGCCAAGCTGCACCAAAACAGGGGTTATAGACAAATTGTAGCCTAAACGGTAAGTGTGTTGTTCTTTTGTCAGATATGCCTGAGCATGACCCTCTCATGACTGTAGGCTCTGAGCTGTGGAGTCATTTTATTGTGGTGTATTTAATTTGTTCCACATTTGCATAAAAAATCGATCTATAGCTTACTAAAGCTAGCCATACATGGGTCGATTTTAGCACGATCGAACTTATATTTTATCGTGTTATACGATTTTAAGATTGTGTGTCAGTTTAACATCGATTAATCATACCACCAGACTGTGTGGTTGAGTTAAACACAAATGATTTACGATGGTATTTACGATTGTTTGAAACAAATCGTTTGGAATACCTAGAAAAACCGTCAGATACTTGTACGATCGAGCAAAATTTACCAACCTGTCTGATCACTTTTCGATTGATTTTTTTTTTGTGTTCATTTTCTAACACTTTTAGATGATCATACCAGGTGTGCAGGAATTGACTTCCGCACGATCGACTTAAATTTTTTTTTTTTTACGTCAATCTAATGGAAATATCAAACCGTGTATGGCTAGCTTTAAACCTGTTCGAGGTGCTGCTATCACTGAATGCCCTCAAGGCCAAGAGCAGCAAAGCCTTTCTACTAGTTTGCCAGCAAAATCCAAACAATGATGGACACTCCCTCAAAATGTTCCAAAACGGCTCACTTTTCTGCAGTCTGTTCGTCTTCTGAGCCCTTTGTCACATTAACCTCCTATTGTCATGACTTACTCACAGCACTGTATAGAGAGGTTTCCCCCAGGGGTTCTAGGGATGTGGACAAGCTCGGCTTGGCTTACAAAGCTGCTTGGTGTAACTTTGAGCCGGTGGTCCAGGAAGCGTGACAGATGATACATGCTTGGAGGGATAGGGTGGGGGGTGTTCGTCCAGGGGGCATCATCCAGCTGCTAAATTCAATGACAAGAAAATAAGGAAATGGATAAGACCATCTTGCCAATATTTACAAAGTGTCAGTCACACCAGCACTAGCTGTCTCATTGACAAGGGCACTGTTTAATTAGGCAAGGCTTGGGCAGCGGATTACTTAACACAGCCGGGCTGCGGAGGCATCTGCTTACGAGTCTAAAAATTTGCATGACTGTAGATGCCTCCCTCCTAATGTTCTTAAAAATATGGGAAGCAATTAACAATCTTTTTTGTTTGTGGCATCCTAAGGCATTTATTTTCTTCCTGTGGGCTAATGACAGCCACATACCTCTATCCCAGGGGCCCATTGGAAGTGGGTATATATACCTTTTATATTTATATCATGTATGGTCATCTTTGCTGTGTCCTAGCATGTGGGCTTTTCTTCAATGATCACAGTGGGAGGCTGACTCCGTTAAAGTGGACTCATGTGCCATGACAGTTTTCTATTTTTATGGCCTGTCTACCTCTGAATTGGCAAATTAAAAGACTTGCTGCCTGACAAATAAGCTTGTCCAATTGCTGTTTTCTCTACAGCTTTTCTTTCACTGTACACTAAACATGGCTTATGATTACACTATGTGATTGACCAGTGTTTAGCAAAATGTCAGCAAAAGTGTCTTGCTGTTAATGACCTTTCCTGAATTTCTTTATTGACTTCTCATGTAACTGGTTTTTAAGAGTTTGGAACAAGAAGGCCTAGTCAAATTCAACAGTATCACATATAAATACCTCTTCAGTCTGGCCTACCCATCTTCTTCTCATTCCTTACATCACCACCACCAGTTCCATTTCCCTACCTATTGTATATGCTGTTTTCCAACCTCTTTTATTGTAAGCTTGATTGGGCAAGGCTCTCTCCTCCTCCTCCATACTTTTTTGCATTTTAGCTTGTGTAACTTTTCAACCCTTATTTAATGTATATTTGTTGGTTTTTTAAAGGAATATTCTTTGTATTATTATTATTACTGGCTAAAGAGTGTATTACAGATGCATAAAGCTGTATATAGTCGCAGGAACATGTGGCTTCTAAAGCATCACATCTTCGGTTTTATTTCATAGAATTACAAGAGCAGTCTTAAGAACAGAGGTATTTAAAGTCTCAACCACAACCAATATCTTTTTCGGTAGGATGTAGGTCCTGTGTCTGTCCTGCTTAGGCCACTAGTGCCTGTAGCGCGCGTGGCCCAGACTCCGCTGACACATTGTGCTTGTGTTGCGGCTTTATGCATTTTTTGCCGAGCAGTGTGACCAATGTGCGGCAACATACACAAACACACCCAAACACAACCAAAAAAGCATCCAAACGTTGAAAATTGTCCAGAAAATTAGAATGAATGGATGTGTCAAAAAAAATCACCCAGACGCACCCTTTTAAAAGCATGTGTTTTTTAGATGCATAAGTGGAGACATGGCCTAAGGCACCACATGGAGGGCTGCTGGTCACATCTTCTAAAGCAGTGTTTTTCAACCACTGTTCCGCGGCGGGATGTTGCCTGGTGTGCCGTGGGTTTTTGACCCCACCCTCGGCCTTCCTATCTAGCTGCCTCTTATAGTATAAGTCTTATACTATGAGAGGCAGCTAGATAGGAGGGCTAAGCAACTGCATCCTCACAGACCAGGGGTGGTGGTTTTGCTCTGCAGGTACACATCTGGGTTCCAGCGGAGCACCTGCTGATGACGTACTTCCGGCGGGGACCTTTGCCCAAGTGTGCCTTTGCCCAAAAAAGGTTGAAAAACACTGTTCTAAAGCATGACTTCCTAGGGAAGACCACTCTACTTTGGTGTATGAAAACGAAAATTGAATTTTTTATAAACATTTTTGCTTCCTAAATGTTTTTGACAAGAGCCTTCTGCGTTAGGCAACTTATGGAGATTTGTGTAGCAAGGTGATATGTGTGTACTGTTTTAGGTGATATTTCTGAGTCTGATTGTAAGCTTAATCCTCACTAAGAATACACACAGTCAGGAGTTTATAATGAACCCAGACCCTCTCCATCAGAAATCATTTTGGGAAAGCACATGGTTAATCAAACAACATTTATTTATTTTATGACCAGAGATAAGTTTATCTCAGCATTGATCATTAAAGCCCAAACAGTGTATATAATTTACATTTACTGGACTCTTTACAAATAAAAGGAAGTGCTTTTCTCAGGACTAGGATGATCACAATGGCCTATGGTTAGGCAAAGACCATGTTGTTTCATGTGATTCTTCCCTCTCCATTAAGGCTAGTCTTCCATAAAGCTGTTGCTGTGATGTAGTAAGCAGTATCAATTTATATTATTTCTGGGTGTTGTCCAGTAGAGGACGCCAGTTCCATGCTAACAGTGTATGTGTGATCAATTCCAGCTAAAGCAATGCCCCACAGCCCTTTCTATGCCATATATCCACTGTATACTGAACTGAACATCTGATCAAGAGCAACCAACAGTCCACAGTACCTTCTCCGTCAGCTCCACTCCCAGAAGCTGGATAACCATCTAACTCGCCACGCCAATCACCATGCCAAACCATAACCTAGGCTTACATGTACAATCATTACTGTATGGTTAAGTTAATCCATTAGCACACTTTACTTTTCGGTCCAGGGCTTCTGGGGATAATCCCCTACAGGAATTAGATTGTAAGCCTGATGAGTCAGGGTCCTCTACTCCTCCTGTGTCATAACCTGCGTGTTATCTTGTGGGGCATATCCTATTTATTGTACAGCGCTGCATAATATATTGGTGCTATATATATAAATAAATGATAAGTAATATGAATAAAGAAATCCAACATGTTTGCATGTTTTTGCAAAGAAATCCAACATGTTTGCATGTCCCTTTTGTTTCTTACAACAATCGAATAAGTTTTTGCTTTTATTATTTTTTTTTATTTTGAAAATTGTCTGTGATGTTCCCTGCCACATACATGACAGGAAGTGAAGAGAAACTAAACAGATCACCTTTAGAACGTTTTAGTTCCCTGCCTGTTTAATGGCAGCTGTTCTCTGGATAGGAAGTCAGAGAACATGGTCTATATAGACTTGGATAAAAGTAATAAAATACAAAGGGTCTTTGTAAATTGTCTTTAATGTATCAATTTTAAAACTATAATACTCTTGCTTATATATGCACATAACCTGTCCAAAAATTAAGATGCAGTTTTTTGTTTTTATTTACCCAGGCAAGACTAGAGGTGAGCCTCGTGTTCTACAAGGATGGATTTGAAAGAGGACGGTGAGTTTTTACCTTTTTATATACAGCTTCTAAAATGGCAACAACCAACCAGCTGAGTTCATTGATCATGGCAAGAATTTGACTTTAGTATTTTATTAAGTTGGAATTCTGATACTACGGTACACTGGCAGATTCACCCTTCTTTCTGTGCAATATGGAGGAATGAAATAAATATTTTGATGGCTGTGTGCATTAACCTTCTAGACGTTGCGCATGTGGCGCGTTTTTTTTTATAACTGCGCCATGGGCAATTGCGTGGGAGCACAACATGCTCCGGCGTGATTGCCTTCACGGCCAAAGATTCAGTACATAAATCCGGCGTCACTGGAGACGCGGGAGTTATGCTGAAGAAAGGCGACGCTCCTCCATTTACATGGAGGTCTATGGCGCCGCCTACCCCCGCCCCCTTCGCTTCACCTGTGACGCAATCGGGGGCAGCCCCGGAAGCAACGGCATACATGCCAATGCTCCTGACCGGCGGACAGTTGAGTATCCCACTACTTAACTCTGGCTGAGTTTCATGATGCCAAACACCCAGGAGGTTAATCACCATCTGGGTAACTTTTCTATAATACCATAAAATAAATTATGTTGAATGAGACATTAAGCTTATAGAAACTTTGCCCATTGCGGCTCAATCAATCACTAGACCAAAAACATGTAAAAGCTCTGACATGGAGCTTTCTCAGGGATTAGTCCTACAACTCCAACAGAGGTGAGCAAGTGAGAACTTTCATGAAGAGCTGTCATGGGAGCCTTTTGCGTAACCTGAATGGGCAGAGTAACAGATGTCGGTGAAAGGCAGTGAGCCTTAAGTAGGGAACACCTGGCTCGATACTGGAGCTGTTTGAGGTTACCTGCAGCAGCGCAATGAAGTCATCACGCTGCTGTCAGATATTAGAATAGCTAGAGACACAGCACTGCTGTGGTTTATGGTCATGTCTGATATCCCTGTTTTCAAGAGGGATTGATTGGTCGCTCAAAAACAGGGATAGCCGCATATGATATGGGCCAGATAGATGGCCATAAGCACGCACGGTGCTTGAAGCATCCTTCGATCTGGCCTATATCTGCACGTTTGTATCCAGCTTTAGATTTTATCTGTCCATGACGAGCCCATCTCGTCCAGAGTTTGTGTGAAGAACAAACTCTGGATGAGCTGGGCTCTCATGAAAGCCGCATATCCCCGGAAAGGTACGGCGATGCTGCTTCCAGCCACAGCATTTCTGCGGTATCACGGTGACGCGGAAGGGGGCGGTGGTGGGCAGCGCCATAGACCTCCATGTTAATGGAGGGTAGTCTGCTTTCCAGCCCTCACAGCCGGCATCATTAATGACACCAGCTGTGTGGAGGGGGGAGGGAGGAAATGGCAGGCAGTGTACCTTGTACACTGCTGCGATTGCCCCTACCACACTGTTAAAAAAAAAAAACTAAAAAAAAACGCTGCGGTACGGGCGGTGTGCTAGGGAGGTTAAGGTCATGCACTAGTATTATTATTATTATTATTTGTATTAAGTATTTGTATATAACACCAACAAATTAGGCAGCACTTATTTTTTCTGTCTACCAGAGACATATGTCACTAATATAGTCTGTGCTCAATTTTGGGGAGAAGCCAATAAGTCTATTAGTATGTTTTCTGGATGTGGGTGGAAAGTAGAGTAAATCCATGCAAACACAGGGGCTGCGTACAAACTCCCCACAATTGGTGTCCAGGCTGAGATTCAAATCAAAGCCATGTGCTCCAAAAGGAATGGGTGACAGAATTTGATGCGTGTAAAAGCAGACTTTGTTACTCAGTGGAGACTAGGCTAGGTTGCTGGAAATTGGCTGCAGATAGCAGCATTGACATAAGCAAAAGAAAAAAATACAATTATTTGGCAAAAAAAAAATCAGCTGATACATTGTTCTGGGAAACCTATATATTGGGTTCCGGGTGCTTTCTGAGACATAAAGGAAAGTTTATGTGTAACTTCAGCAGACACTAAATCTAATCATTCTTCCGTTCTGCTTCAGACGTGCACAGTACTGTGTGCATATATTTAATGCAGCTCTGCAGATGAACATGAGGAACACGTCCTGTCAATGTCCTTTTTTCCCCTAGCTTGCAAATGGTCCCATAAACTGGACATTTCTCAAACACTTCCCTAAGATGTCAGGATGTAGACACTCATCGTATGTTCATGGTATATATAGATCAGAGGATATTATGGGGTCAGTCAAGTAATATCCTTTCAGAGTCCATCTGTTTACAGTAGACAAGGTCTGTAGGTTAACCCAGAGCCTACAGATTGATCATTTATCAGTGCTAATGTATGTGTATGATCAGTCACAGATCAGATGTGTTTACTGACCCCATGGCCCCTGGGTTTTGGGGAATTTAGCCTGTTCTGTAATTCCTCATAACTCCTTTCTATGTGACTTTTCCTTCTGTTGCTCTTCCTGTGTCTCCTGCTCTTTCACCCTTTTCACTGCCCTGTCTCTTTTTTTTTTGACATTTTGTCTCTCTACATCTCCTGGTCTTCCAACAATGAGTGTCACCTGTCACCCAAACAGAGCCTCGGTTATCATTGTGTTTCAGGTACAGTGCTGCAGACAGGGTGGATCAGCTGTCTCCTCTGCGTTCTCAACTCCGTTGGCCACCCTGTGCTAAGCGCATTCCTTTGGCAGGGACCCGATAGAGCCGAGAACACAGAGGAGACATTACTTTGGACAGAAAGGATGGTCCCTATCCAAAGTAATTAAATCGATCTATCGATCTACTTGTCCATAATGGCTTAGATCAATTTGGTGTCCGTTTCTGTGTATGGGTGTATGTGGGAGGCTTTAGTCTCTTTTAGTTACTGGTGCAGCTACTGATCAGCTCAGTTAGCACTTGGCTTTATATAAGCTTTGGATATCCCAAGAGTGCAATTCCTAAAACTCCCAAAATGGTTTTAGCTGCTTCCTTACTTTAAAGCGCACCTAAACCCACCAGACAAACCTTTTCTGCTAGCTAGCCAACCCCACATTATTGGAGCAATATGTAAATTAAATATTTTAAATCCTCACCTGTGAGAAGATATATGTATATTTCCCCCTCGCTCCTCCCTATGATCTCACTGGGGCTGCAGCAAAATTCTTCTTCAGCTTTTCACGTTTTTTTTCCTGCTTTCACTTTGTGTCCATTGACACACATTGTATCTGGCGGCCCCCGGTGGCCGTCGGTGTTATTGCAGCCTCAACTAATTTAAGACTGGAAGCTAACGCTGAATGTAAAATGGCGGCTGTTTGTTTTGAGCAACTTTGAGCTATTGGGACAGTTTAGAGACAAGTAAAAATGTTATGCAATTTTGAGACTTCCCTCCTGGCGACCAACTGCGACTTCCCACTGACACATGCCTCCCGCATCCACCCCAAGCCTCTGACTTCTTCTGCGACTCTACCTTTAAAGATAGGACAAGACTGTTTGAAGAAGGCCTTCCCTTACGGTACTGGGAATACTTCCAAATCAGACACTACTTAAATGAGCCGAAGCGGAAGGTCCAGATCTGCAGGGAACGCACCTTCTTCGAGAAGCTTTGGTCTTCTGGAACCCCCGTTAGACACACCATTTCGCTTCTATATAACCACATAATCAATGCACGAGACGCCTGCTCTCTCACACACCGTGAGGCCTGGGAATCCGATCTGGCCACCTCCTTCACCAATCTGGAATGGGAACAGATTAACTTGCTGACCGTCAAAGGCTCTTTAAATGTACGCATACAGGAGAACAATTGTAAATTACGGTCCCGGTGGTATAGAGTCCCGCACACTCTAAGCAAACTCTTTCCTGGAGCCGACGACAAGTGTTGGCGTTGTTCGTTAGCTCCAGGGACCTTTAAACACGTCTGGTGGGACTGCAAGTTGATCACGACATTCTGGAAACAGGTCCATTCCATTACCAGAGAGGTTACAGGGCATGACTTAAGATTTACCCCAGAAAGCTTTCTGCTCCACCACACGCCACTTCATATTAAGCACTACAAAACTCACTGCCGTTCCACATGTTCAATGCAGCCAAACTCATGATTCCTGCTCTCTGGAGAGAAACGCAAGCTCCATCTCTGGAGGACTGGCTATGCCGCATAGATCAAATTGAAGAAATGGAATGCCTGATACACACTGCACATGACACCCTCCCACGATACCTTCAAATTTGGTCTCAGTGGCTCCTCTACAGAACCGATCCTTAACTGCTTGTACATAACTATTACCGTATGATATACCCGAACACCATTCTCCCCCTCCCTCCCCTACACCCCGACGTACCTACTGATCTATGACTGTATGTATACTTTTTTACTTGCCTAGATGCGAACTGATATACTGACATATTATAAGTTTTCTGTTAACCTTTTGACCATTGTCACTGTTCATTATCCCTGGTATGTGCCGTTTTCTAAACTGTTGTTACCTTATGACAAACATGCACATGCCTTGCTCTATGTTTTTTACAAACGATTTTTTGGATACTTTATGTATATATATGTATCTTCATTTGTAAGCCGTTTCTATTCAACTTTTGCTTTCTGTATTATGTACAAATGGAGAGTGATCTCCTACTTTATATCCTCAATAAAGTTGATTTTGGTAAAAAAATGTTATGCAATTTTTGGGTGTTTTTTTTATTTTTGAGTTTAGGTGTGCTTTAATGTTCCATTGAGATCACTTAAGCACACAGAAACATGCTACTGTGTGTCAAGTTGCAGAACATGTATTTTTGATGCATACTGATTGTAATAAGTAATGCAAACAGAATGTGGAATTGTGAATGAAAATGAAAAAAAAATTAAGGGCAACCACCCATTTATATGAATAAGAACAAGGACAGAGGCGCACAACCTAGTACAACAAATGGTTAAAAAATTTGGAATAGGATAAGGTCAAACAAATTGAAACAAAATGAGACAAAAAAACAAAAGAGCTCTGCTCGAAACGCGTCCCATTGTTCCTATTGAGCCCCCCAGTATCTGTAA
>CM070040.1:35299461-35309819 GCA_036250615.1 Ptychadena robeensis
GTATCACTTTTGGTACAGAAATCTGCACCTCAGTGAACCGCCAGGGAGGTTAAGAAGGCTGTAGTGTGAAAGAACTCTTGTAGTCAAATCGTCAACATACATTTTGTCATTGATCACAAGTTGCACCTATTAGGATGTAAACCATTTCAAATGAAATTGTTTTCTTATGTTGTGCCCCATGTTCCTTATGTCTGCCCAGCATACTTGTGTGTTTTTGATATTGATGGTTTCCAGTGAACTGTTCAGTATAGAGACCTCCCTATTTTAAAGCAGAAATCGAGTTTGATATTTAAAAGATCACCATGTATTTCAGATACGAATTTTATGAAAATGCATTATATTTATTATTAAATGCAGTCAATGTAAAAAGCTAATAATAACTCATGAAATGTAAGGAAAGTTGGGGTAGTTGGTTTTCTGCATCTTTTTGTGAACACAAATATTCTGACAGAAACATAGCGGTAAGGGAGCAAACAAAATAGCTTATTGGATGGTTTACAAACCTCTTTACCAGTCTATACATTATGTGTCGTAGACATGTAACACTGAGTGTTTTCTTTGGTGTCACGTAAAGCTGAGTACCCCTTTGATATTGGTGGCTCAACCTTGTTGTACCCCTGTGTGGCATTGTCTTCACTATTTTTTTTTACATCTGGAATACTAGTTTACTATGGGTTAGATGGGACCTTGTGTTATTTTCATGTCACATGACAGGGGCCTAGTCTTCCGTGTGAAGACCAGGCCTTAGTAAGCTAGTGCTAGCCTTCTGCCCTAACAACTCCATAGCTGACGAGTTCACAGGCATCTTACCCTGAGGGTGGTTTTATTTTACATTTAGGTGTGACTTTTCTTTCTGGTCTTAACCCTTGTCTTAGCCAGCTTAAAGTATAAGTAAAGGCTCCTGTGCAACAGTCTAAGCAAGTCCCAAATCCAATTAGTATGTGATGCACAGGCTTCCCACGATTTAAAGAAACCTATTTTGCCTTTTTTGATTGAGACTAATACTCTCCCATTTCTCTCACATGCTCATCCTTTTAAGACCCTCCAGCTCACCATAGGGAGCGTTTCTGCAACACAGACAGCTCTATCAATACAGAAAGCAACAACTGTGTGTGAACTAGCAATGAAAATGGTGATACTAAAGGCTGAAATACGCGGCTCTATTTTTGAGCCAACAGACAGATCTCGGCAGGCTTTCCCAATATCGGGAGGCAGCTGTCAGCCTATCTACACTTTGAATGGGGAATCGCGGTTCCCTATTCAAAGTGTTGAATATCAAACAAGGTTTACCAACAAAAAATCGACCCGTGTATCAATAGATCTCGAGCGAGATCGACCCGAGCGAGATCAATAGATCTCGCTCTGCAAACAGCATACAGGGGTTGATTTTTTCCTAGATTTCTAACGTGCACGGCGCTCGACTGGGCAAAAATCAGGAAAAAATCGACCCGTGTATTCCTACCTTAAGAAAGATAATAGATAGTTGCGCACAATCGTCAGCTGTGATTACACAGTTAGGGCTTGTTTCCATTGATGCGATTCAGGGCGTTTGCAGCTGCGCGGCCGCCGCCGCCGCCAACCGCATCCATTGGAAACTTCAATGTAGTTTCCACTGGTGCGGTTGTGCGAGTTCGGGTGCGGATGCGGTTTAGGTCGCGTTTCTGAACGCTAGCTGCAGCATTTAGAAACGCATCCGCGCCCCAACCGCATCCGCATCTGCAATCCCAAAAAAAACGCATCGCAAAAACGCGCGACAACTTGAGGCATGCGTTCACCTGCCTGCCTGCCTGTAACCGCGCGGTTGCGCGGAACGCTGCAATGGAAACAAGCCCTTAAGCTGGGAACACACAGCTCAATATAGGAGCCGTTTGAGGTTTCCAGCAGCAGCGTGATGACGTCATCGCGATGCTGCCCGATATCGGAGGAGCTGGAGGCACAGCACTGCTGTGTCTCCATGCAAAGCAATGGACATCGACCGTGGTTTATGGTCATGTCCGATATCCAAGCCAGGGGTGGCTGCATTAGATGTAAGCCAGATAGATGGCCGTGAGCGGCCACGGCACTCAAACCAGCCATTGATCTGGCCCATATCTATACATGTGTTTCCTCCTGACAGTGATATCAGTGGCCAGAAGGGCCCTCAGTGTGTGTATGGGGCCTGGGCAAAGGTCATAGAGTAAAATTGGGTCCATATGAGGGGTGCATGTTTAAGTTGTGTGTAGGTGTGCAGCTCTCAAAATGGAGTGTGGCCCCCTGTAAAAAATAGAAACAAGGACACAAGGCACACAACCTAGTACAACAAAGTAAGGTACTGTAAATGGTAAAATAAAATGAAGCAAAATAAAACAAATTACTCACATTAAAGGAGGTCTGCAAGGATTGATCTCTCCGGGCCGTGTGCTTTCCAGGATGACTAGGGATGAAGTACAAGGGTAAAGATGACCCCACTGCAAAAAAAGAGGCTTGTATCGAGGTGCCCAATGCAATTCAAAAATCCTTTATTGATTAGGGGTTGTTAGGATCCAAAACGTACAACGCTAGTACCGAGCGTTCCGTGGCTCACAGGGCCATTTCTTCAGGATAAAAGATAGGGGGTAGATCTTGTTTTCTTAAGCAGGGTACAGACGCTAAGATATTGACCAAATCGATGGCCGTTAAGAGCGCCATGCGCCCTCACGGCCATCTATCTGGTTCATATAATATGCGCCCATCGCTGTTTTCATGCGCTCCAAAACAGCCATATCAGACATGACCGTAAATACGGCCGATGTCCGGTGCTTTGCATAGAGCTCAGCTGAGCTGGGGAGAGACCAGAGCCAGGCTCCTCCAATATCTGACAGCAGCGTGATGACGGGATCATTACGCTGCTGCAGGGTACATCGTACGGCTTGAATATCGAGCCATCTGTACCCTGCTTTAAAGTTTAGCTGAGGACCAAGATCACTTTTGTTGGGGGGCTGGTTAGGGATGAGATCACGTCCTGCTCACTGGTGCTGGAGGGCTCAACAGGAACACACGTTTCGAGCAGAAGCTTTTTGTCAACCACCACATGGACACAACATGAGGCGTCCGCGGTAATTTTTCTGTTATACCTGTCACAGGGTCATTATCTAACACCCCCTCCAAGTTTTCAGCTGCTTGTAGACAGGAGTGCTCTGTCTTTCCTGAGCTGCTGCAGACTGACAGGAGCCCTGGAAACGACAGTGTAAATGTATGTTTCATTTTACTTACTTAAAACTGTTTAAATAATGAAAGTGGTGGGATTAAAAAATTAAAGCTGCCTTTTCCAGCATGTTGTGGTGTTCCATGCTGGACTGTCATTCTCACTCAAGCTTCATGTCATATTGAGTTAATAACTGTAAACAACGTGAAGCTAGTCTGAGAATTCTGCATTCCTACCTTCCATTCTTGTTTTCTGACTCCGTGACAAACCAGGTACCAAAGCCATGATCAGGGGGACCCTTTCCTCTTTTAAATAGTATTACATTTGCTCTGTAGGGTTTACTCTGTGATAATTCCATTAAGCAATCAATATACTGCTTTCTCGGAAAGAAAGGAAAATAGAGAGTGGAGTTATCCCTGCTATTTCACAGTGTTAGATTGTATTTGGTAATTTTCGATTGCAGTTGCTTCTTTCCAATCATTCTCATGTTGTAATATGAAAATGTCAATCATGTCTTATGCAGGGTATGGCATGCTCGGGGATTTTCAGTGTCTGGATGCCACACATGCTGCTTTTGGAAGAATGGAGTTGTGCAATGTGGTTGACCTCTGTGAAGTGCATAAGCAGGTATTTTGTTGGACTTTTTAGACAGTTCTGAAGGAGACTGCTTTGCTAGGCCGATTGTAGGGCAGTGTAACAATACTGTTATAGCTGTATGTACATCATCGCTAGAGTGGATGGGAATTTAAACAGAACATGGTAATCTACTTACATTTCCCATACTGCTTTAAACATAAATAAGCTTATATTAAAATAAAAAAATTTTTTCAGATTCAGAGCTGTCGTAGCCAGGTTAGAACCCCTGGTGGGCCAGTGGAAGTCCTAGAGGAAAGGTCAAGTGATGAAGGATTTCGCCAACCAGAGAAGGGGCTAAGTTTGTTGCTAAAGGATGTGTTGGGGAAACCACTGGACAAGACCCAACAGTTATCAAACTGGGACAAGAGGCCCCTCCGGGAAGACCAAATAACCTATGCAGGTACGTTATTATGTTGCAAAGCAAATTCCGCTGGTGTATGTTATCTATTTGGATCTCTTGTACATTATACTCACTTTCTATAATGAAGATTGTTCCTCCTGATATAGGGTTACTAAAGGGACCTGTTTTTAGGGAAGTTGCCCATAAGTATAACATATGGTGATTGACAATTGCCATCACCCATACAATGTGTCCAACTGCAACACACAGCAGCGCGGCTGCCAACTTTAAGCCTCCCAGTAACCAACCATGTAAATGCATTCTAAGAATTGTTTGATATTTATATATGTAAATCAGTTACACTTTTCAGCAGAATGCTAGGTAGTTTCCATTAAAGTTGTTTTTTGACTTTGTATCTTCCTATTCCTTCAGGTAAAATGAATAATAACCTACATATCTATTTTACTTTGCTGTTCCTAACCTTGAACTCCAGACCAATGTAAAAAAGTTGTTATACCTGCCTAGAGTCTCTTTATATAGTCTGGTAAGGTTCTCGTATATCCATGTAATCCTGGATTCATTGTGCAATGGCCAATCACCTGCTTCTTCTGAATAAACTTATTTGAGGCATTTTTGGGGGGTTTGCAGTTTACATTTACCTTCTACTAACTTAGGGAAACTAAGGGTCCCCATACATGGTCGATACCCACTCATCCCTGGTTCCCATACAAAGTAATGACAAATGAACAGGGATTTACCAACATGTTGGTTCGCTGTTTGATCGAGCTATCTTCGAGTGGGATTGATCCTACTCGAAGAAAGGGTGGCTGCATTCCGTTCTTGAACAATTGATCGCTGCGGTCAATTTTTCAGAAATCGAATGAAAATTTACCTGTGTGTATGGGGACCTTAACTTTCATACAATTTTATAGACATCTTGGCATCTAGTTTAATCTACAGTTGTCATTGTGTTATACATGTGATCCACCAACCATTGCAGAGCTTTGATATTTTAAAACGAACAACCATTTCTTTTTTGGTGGGTTAAGTTCCATTTTAAAGTTCACCTCAAACCTGCCTTTTAAACTGAATCAAGCTAACTGGTCACAGGTATCTTTGGCAGGTCAGCCCAACCATAAAGTTTTTTTTAGAACTTTGGTAGATTGTGGGTGGAATGTCTCTTCAGATAAAATCAGCTATCGAAATCTAATATAATGTGCCTACTTCAGATGAATCACATTGTATTGTGTTAGTATATGTGGTGGTAAAAAATTATCTTATTTTAGCTTATACTTCACTTAATATCATTACCTCTAGCCGCTGATGCATATTGCTTGTTGGAGGTGTTTGAAGCCTTGATTAACATCCCAGAGAAGTTTGGGTTAAAGCAAGATTTTTACAAAATGCCCAAAGGCAAACCACAGCCTCTGCCCAAGATGGACAGATCACCACAGAAGAAAGAGAAGACTCCACCAAAGCAGGTACAAGGCAGGCTCAAGAAATTCAGTAGATCAGAACACTGGTAAAATACATGTTCTGATGTGAGCCACTTTTTTAACCAGTATTCACGAAATACTTAGGAGGTGCCTACGCAACTGCTGAGACAAAAAAACATCTTCAATTGAATATTGTGCATTGCAAATTGCTTTGTTGCCTGACATATATATGTTCCTGTGCTGTACAAAAAATCGACAAAGATAAATAATTTCACAACTTTTTCCACCTTTTTTTTTTTTATGTGACTTATAAACTGTACCACTCAAATGAAAAAATCTTTTATAAAAATGAAATAATGTGGTTGCATAACAATGCACGCCCTTAAACTAATACTTTGTTGAAGCACCTTTTGATTTTATTACAGCACTCAGTCTTGTTGGGTATGAGTCTATCAGCATGGCACATTTCGACTTGGCAAGATTTGCCCACTCTTCTTTGCAGAAACACTCCAAATCTGTCAGATTGTGAGGGTATCTCCTGTGCACAACCCTCTTCAGATCACCCCACAGATTTTCAGTCAGATTCAGGTCTGGGCTCTGGCTGGGTCATTCCTAAACGTTAATCTTCTTCTGGTGAAGCCATTCCTTTGTTGATGTGGATGTATGCTTTGGGTCATTGTCATGCTGAAATATGAAGTTTCTCTTCATGTTCAGCTTTCCAGCAGAAGCCTGAAGGTTTTGTGCCAATATTGGTTGATTTTTGAATCTGTTCATTATTCCATCTTTCTTAACGAAGGCCAAAAACTTCAACCTTGTTTTCATCAGACCATAACACCTTTTCCCACATGCTTTTGGGAGACTTCAGATGTGTTTTTGGAAAATGGCTTGGATGTTTCTTGGTTATTAAAGGCTTTTGTCTTGCCACTCTAACCCACAGCCCAGACATATGTATAATACAGGAGATTGTGGTCACATGTACCACACAGTCAATACTTGCCAGATATTCCTGCAGCTCCTTTAATGTTGCTGTAGCCTCCCTGACCAGTTTTCTTCTTGTCTTTTTATCATTATTGGAGGGACGTCCAATTCTTGGCAATGTCACTAATTCCTTGGAAGTTCTTTATTTACCCTTCTCCTGACTCCTGAATGTTTTCTCCAAGTAAACTCAGGTTGGGTTTCATTGATCATTAACTACAGGGAAACTATCCTGATTGCCTGCGTTCCTCTGGATTGGTGTACACAGCGATCCTTCACAGTCCGCCCTGATCGCGTCACCGGTGACCTTAAAGGGGCGGGGGTAGGTGTCGCCATAGACCTCCATGTTGATGGAGGGTCGGCACTTTTAACCAGCATGATTCCAGCATCGCCGGTGACAGACGGAATCATGCTGGGGACCTCCAAATGGGTTAAAGATCGCTGCGGCATCTTATATGCTCCACCGCAATCGCCCATGGCACGTTTTTTTACAAAGTGTGCCATCTGCATAAAGCCCAGGAGGTTAACAATGAGATCCCAATGATGGTTTGGAAGCTCTCTGTGGACCATGGCTTTTGCTGTGGGATGCGGTTAAAAAACATTTCAGGAAAGACCAACTAAACAGCTGAATTTTATTTGGGGTTAATCAGAGGCACTGTTAGGCTGAGTTTACACTGGCGATTCCTGAGCTGCTAGCAGCTCGGAAACCGCCTGTGCACTCCCGCAGCCGCGGGATAAATGACTCCCTGTAGTCGTCTGCACAACAGTGCAGGCGATTACAGGGCATCTAATTAAGGACCCCATAGAGGTCCTATGGCACAGAAGCTGGAAAACCGACCGGCGGACGCAGTAAAAAACAGTAAAAAACCGCCAGTGTAAACGTAGCCTTAATGATGCTCGGTGTATGCTGACTCTTATTTAACATGATTTTGAATGTGATTGCTTAATTCTGAACACAGCTACATATCCAGTTAGAACTTATGCAACCATATTATTTTAGTTTTTTTTTTCAACTAAAATATTTCATTTGAGTGTTACAGTTTATAGGTTACATTAAAGGTGGAAAAAGTTCTGAAATGATTTATCTTTGTCTCATTTTTGGACAGCACATGAACCTTACATTTTACCAGGGGTGTGTAGACTTTTTATATCCACTGTATGTGTGCAAGGTCTGTTACTTACTAGTCATGTGACAGCCAGGAAACTATCATGTTTTAGAAGAAGGCCACAAGAGACAGAAGAGTAACCTGTAAAAGAAAAATTAAATGGTACTGTTTTAGAATACTAAAATTTCCATTCTGTTTGTTTTCTTAGAAGCCGAAAACACTAACAAAGGAAACGAAAAGCAATCCCAGTAGTAAACCTTTGTCCCCCAAACAGTTCAGTGTCATCTGTGACAACATGCTTCAGGGACTGGGGCGCTACTTGCGCTGCCTGGGCGTAGATGTTTTAATGCTGGATAACGATGATGACCACCGGAGAGCTGCAGAAGTGAGCTTTTCAGCTATGCTTTGTGTTTTTTGAAAAATAAGCAATATTTTGGTCACATATAAAAGTGTGCTGTTCGGGTATTCTCTTTTGTACATCTGATTTAGGTGTTACAATTGCAGAGTAACTCTTAAAGCGGTTTTAAACTTAAACCAAAAAAACACACATACATGAAATAAGCACATTACTTACCTGTCAGCAGGAAAACTGCTACACAAAAACAAATAAAATGACTTGTCACCATCAGATAATACATGAAGAAGGTAACATGTTGAATAAGGTAACATGGTAACAACAACCCCCCCCCCCCCCTTCTTCTACACAGACAGAGACTCCTCTGCAGCTCCCTGTGTGGGGGAGAAGGGGGGGACTCCACCTAGCTGTGTGAAGAGATGCTTCTCTCTCTTCACAAAGTCTCACAGACATGACGCTGATGTCACATCTGTAAGACTTAGACACAGGTGCTTATGGGAGAGAATTCCTAGAATGCCTAGACGAGATGTTACAAAGTGGGAGGGGCTCTAAAAAGACACCCCTCCAGCTGTCAAAAATGTTTTTTTTATTCTTAGTTGCACATCTCTGCAGTATCAGCTGAGCTAAAGCAGCTGAGCTGAAGCTGATACTGCAGAGAGACCAAACAAGTGGTAGGTCCGCTTTAAGGTAGCCATACATTGTTTTATATTTCCATTCGATTGACCCAGAAAATCAATCAAAAGAAATCCAACATAATATCAATTGAGTAGTGATTGGACATGTTGGTAAATTTTAGTGGATAGTGCTAGTATCTGACAACTTTTTTACGTATTTGTGATCGATTTGTATGCGATGGAACTATGGAGCATACTCACAATGCCAAGGAAAGGAATCGATCGCACTGTTGATCGATATTAGGTTGACAATCCATATTGAAATCGCACAGGATGACCAAATCTAAGATCTCCTTGTATGGCTAGCTTTAGAGATTATATGGTCACCTGAGGGATAAAACAGATATAAAATAAGTATTTGTTTCAATTACTTTGGTAACAACAATGCAGAATCATTTAGGCGGGGTACAGACGTGGAGATATGGGTCAAATCGATGGCCACTTCAAGCGCCGTGTGCGCTCGCGGCCATCTATCTGACCCATATAATATGCGCCCATTGCTGTTTTTGAGCGGGACAAATCAATATTGCTCGAAAACAGCCTTATCGGACATGACCGTAATACGGCGAAATCCGATGCTTTGCTTAGAGACCGCTGGTCTCCAGGCAAAGCTCGGCTGAGCAGGGGAGAGCAGAATTGTCTTCCCCTGACTCCCTCCAGCTCTGACAGCAGCATGATGACGTCTTTGCGCTGCTGCAGGGTACATCGGACGGCTCGAATATCGAGCCGTCTGTACCCTGCTTAACAGTAGCCTTTTGCAATTGTCATGTGCACACTTCTTGGTTCTCAGCTCAGTGAGTTTATTCTCCCTATCGCTTGAGACAAGTTCACTCTGGACTTGCAAAAAGTGAGTTTGTCCGCCACTGAGAGGTTCTCCGCAGCCTTACCTGGCGTCCACAGCGGCTCTGTTTGCATCTGGGAGCAGAAAACTGTTCACATCTGCTTCGAAAACTGTAGTTAAATGTGCAAATACAGCCAAGTTTAAAAGGCAATTGTACTGAATACAGTGATTACTGAATCCAATACAATTCAAAGTAAAAAAAAACACATTGTCCAATTAAATACAAATTGTATAAAAAAAACACATATAAACACATTGTAACGGTTTAATAGTGTACTAGTTTAAGTCATATAAAAACAGAGCCGACTACTTATACTACTATGGAAATAAAACTATAAATAATAAATATATATAAATGTTAAAAAAATATATATATAAAAAACTAAAAGGTAGGACCTGTTTAGAATCTGTAAAGGAATAATTTTTTTTATGTTCTAGATTGCCAGACAAGATGGGAGAGTCATTCTGACATGCGGGCTTCCCTACCAGACGGTGAGAAGATGAAAAAAATGTGTGGTTTTAGGAAATGTATTCTGAAAATTTTTTTTTACATTTAGAGTGAATTTATACGGTTATTTTATGTACATATTCATGTTATAATTAACCCCCCTAGCGCTTCTGACGGCTCCATCTCGTCCTGCACTTTCTTGTCTTGTATTGCAGCTGAAGAGATGGAGCCGTCCAGCTAAATTCAGATCCCCGCAGCAGCACGTTCTTCTCTGTGCTGTCCTGGGGATCTGAAGCTTGCCGGGGGTTTGAACCAAGCCAGCGATGACACCCCTCTCCTAGCCCAATTTGCATATGAATGTCCTGCGGCCCCCCAGGGGTGGGG
>CM070040.1:35324319-35342626 GCA_036250615.1 Ptychadena robeensis
AAGGGATGGTGAGTGGGTGGGGAAGGTAGGTCAGTGTGGGACTAGGGCTGGAAAGGTAAGGAAAAGTGAAGAGAGGGAAAGTGGGAAAAAGAATTAAGAGGGAAATAACACCTATGAAGTGCAGGGTGCGGTATAAGGTACTTTAACATCAGAGTCTTGCATGCCTATACAAAAAATGCATGCCTTTAAAAAACACATATAGTGTAAAAGGGCCCTCAAGAACAATTGTTCACTGCAAACGCACGAACGATCAATTGAACGATCAATTGTGTGGGAATTGATTCAAAAATTGACCTGGTTAAGCCACCTTTAGTAATCGATAATCCAAACTACAAACATATTGTCATCAAGGTCAGAATTTCGTACGTGTGTGTATGCCGGGTCTAAAAGATTTTATAAGTGTCACAATACCTGGATTTCATTGGAAGATAATGCTCTGTACACAGCAGTTGTACTGTTTGCAGTAGCCGGTTAGAGTATGCAACATATAAATGGTATTTATATAAATATAAATGTAAGCATATAAAATGGTGGTAAATATAAAAACAAAGCTTTCTTAATTTACATATAAAACAAGACCTATCAGCACAAAAATTGCACATATTGTTGTGTCACACACTGTAAAGTATAGATTTTTATGCCAATTGTATTGCTTTCAGTGGTATTACTAGGCTAGAGTGTAGGAAAAGCGCCCCCCAAATGAGATGGCGGTATATTTGGCGCTGTGTGTACCACGTGGTCATAGTGATCGCTCTGTAATCACATAATAAGTAATGCCCAAACTGCATTCAATGTCAGCGTCTGACAAAGTGCACCTAAGCAGCTCCAGATGTGTGCGGTGTTCGGTGGGCCACATTTGCATGCATGCTTTTTGTGTGGTCCCCATAAATTATGCATGCAGTAGGGGAATCCCCCTATTTGTACTCTAGGATGGAGGGGCATCGTATGCCATGAAGCGCACTGTGTCTCATTCCTCGAGAAAGTCACTGCAAAGTAGGCTGCATTCTTTGAAATTGTCAGCCTTTTGTCCAGACATCTTGAATGTTTTGCACTGTATCCAGTAGGCCTCAAGCAGTAATGGTTTAATTGGGAAATAATGTGAGATTGGTATTTATGTTCAAGTGAGAGAGCAGCTGCTCATTAACCAGCAATCCGATCAGCTGGGGAAAGGAAATTCCATGACACTGACAAGTGTGCACCACCACATTCTGACCAGAGGGGGCACCGGAGCTACACATAGTGTGCACTCCTCACTTGTCTGGCTGCGTCACACCATACAAATGCAATCTATTCCTTGTCTACACGAAGCATGGCTAGTTCAAGTAAACCTCTATCCAAAATGTATGTATTTATTTTACTTGTATGGGTGACAGTGGAGCCCTCTGAAATGTGAATGCAAATTGTGCTTAGCATATGTTTTTTAAGTGGGCATATTAGGAAAGTGAAGGCTATGCCATTTCAGATTTGTTTTGTAGCAGTATGTTGTTGTACCGTGTTAGCCATCAATGAATGCAAAGAGTAAAGGGTATCACTTAAACTCCAAACTCTAGATTTGTTTTGTAAAATTCATACTCAGTCACATTTTTTTCAGCAATTTTTAGGCAGGAAACAGACTAAAAGTCCCCATACATTCATCGAACCCCATGTATTCCCGAACGACCAATCGCGTGCAGGGCGATCATTGGGGAATCAAATACAGCCACCCTTTCTTCAAAGAAATGTCTATCAAACAGGGAACCAGCATGTTTGTAAGTCCCAAAGTATCGAACCACAATCATTTGCGCAAAGTGGTGCACAGGCATCACGTGGGAATCGACCCATGTATAGGGACCCTTAGGAAATCTCTAGATCAGTTATGACTAGGAGCCCCTGTTCTGTCCTTAAAGGTTCATTATAAACTGCATGAGCACATGTAGTGGATCCTATGGTTAAAGGTGGCCATACACAGTTACATTTTTCTGTTCAGCTGAAAAAAATAAAAGTTACATTGATTTAATCAACCAAAAATTATGGATATCATGCATAAAAGGGTACTTATTGGTCAGGTTGGAAAATTTCAGTTGATAAAGGTATCTGGCAGGCTCTCTAGGTGTTTTGATCTATTTGTATCCAATGGTATTATGGAGCCTGCACACAAAGTGTAGCAATCGACCAGATAAGAACCGCCAAGGCAGATCACCGTGCGACCGACATGCGGTACTATTATGGTCGATCCCTCCAGTGACGCAAATGCACATGGCGGTTGATCGTCCGCAAAATCGCGCGTGGATGTACACATGTATGAGGGGTCCTTATAACTATCTTGCTGACATTAGCTGTTTGGAGGGAACCAACTTGCAGGCTTGGTTGTTGTGACCCTACTCCTTCACTATTGTAGACTACCATATTTTCCGGCGTATAAGACGACCCCCAACTTTTCCAGTTAAAATATAGAGTTTGTGGTATACTCACCGTATAAGACTACCCCTTCCAATGCACACAAAATAACAATTAAAAAAACATCAGATTTGCTTTCAATATGGTTATTTTAATTCTTATGACATAGGAAAACTTATACATACGAGTTGCACTACTTTAAGGCCAACATCCCAAATAATATATACAAGAAAACATAGAAGGGAGATGAGACCAAGATTGGCTCTTCTCTTCTAGTTAGAAAACTTAGATAAAACTAAGACTAAGATTGAAACTTGGATACTGTTTATACACTTGTGGCCGCTAAAGTCCCCCTGCCCCTGAGGTCTTCTCAGGGGGAATCTAACTAGAAGAGAAGAGCCAATCTTGGTCTCATCTCCCTTCTATGTTTTCTTGTATAGACATAGGAAAACTGCCTGCAAGTCACAGGAAATCCACCGGCAAATGTGCTGGTGTGTGTCATTTTTTTGGCCAGCTCAGGGAAACTGCAGTGGACCCAGGGCCTACTCCAACAACCCTAAAAGTCCTATTTGTTTTAGTCATTTATATTCTAATTTCATACCCCTAACTGCAACCTTTCATATTAATGTTTACCTGCGGTTATCCAAGTAACATAAATTGTATACATTTAATTCAAAGAATTTTGGCAATCAAAAATTTAACTGATATCATGTCACATGATACAGTGAAGGTGTTTGAGCTGCAATACCAGTTTCAGCCACTGGAGCCACAGCCTTTACTGAGCACGTCGGCTTCGTCTTACACATCGAGGAGGAAGAGAGGGAGGGGGATAAGGGGGCGCTTCCGATGTCTGACAGGCAGACTCCTCTGGCTCACACATCTCTGCACTTGGCGTATAAGACGACCCCCGACTTTTGAGAAGATTTTCCTGCGTTCAAAAGTAGTCTTATACGCCAGAAAATACAGTACTTTAAAGACTAAAACTTCATGTTTTTTTGGAGTGGAGCTTTAGGCTATTCACATTTAGATGTAAGTCTAAAAAGGATTTGGTTTCCTGTAGGGTATCCATTTACAGACAGCCTGATAGAGCTGGAACAGAGATGGTAGTGAAGCGCAGATCCAGCGGTCTTGGCCAGACCAGAAACTGCCGCCAACTTGCCTCAAGCTACGGTCTAAGTCCAGCCAGCTGAGAAGAGATCCAGCTGCTAAGTTTATGACAGGCAGCTGTAAGATTGTCCCTGACACTTTCCCTTCCGATTTCCCTGGTCTCCCCTCTCCCTTGTGTCCTATTTCTCTACTTCTTTCAATTAAACGACAAGCTTCCTATCCTTAACCCCTAATGTGCCTGAGTAAGCAATATACAGAGAGGGGACACACAAATAAAAATGAGAGCCTTGATGTGTTTTTCTGAGGGAAGTTCCAGTGTGCCCTTACCAGTTGCCCTCTAGTGTACCATTGAACCACGAACTTTTTCCTGACAGAAGGTGTGTAAAATGATGTATTATTATACATATGTATATTATACATTTTATGCGTACATGTACATACTGTTAGCAACTCTTTACCTACTCTTTAACCCTCTGAGCGTTTCATGGTTTTGAGGGTTATTTCAAAACCATGCCACGGGCCTGCTCAGCTGAAGGTTGTTTACATAAGCCCGGCGTCACTGGAGACGCCGGGCTTATGCTGAAGAAAGGCGACGCCCCTCCAGTTTGACGGAGGTCTATGGCGCCGCCTACCCCCGCCCCCACCGGTGACGCGATCGGGGGCGGACCCGGAAGCATCGGCATACATGCCGGTGCTCCCGACCGCCGTAGCAAGACGGCGAAACCTAGAGCGTGGCTCTAGTTAACTGGGGCTGAGTTTCATGATGCATGAAACTCAGCCCAAATTAATTCGGGCCAAACGCTCAGAAGGTTAATGGTATGGGTCAAGGAGTAAATGATTAACGCTGCCTAAAGCCCCCCATACACCTCAAGATCGATCCATACAATCTCCATTAGATCTACCAACAACTAGTGGCCTCCCTGATAGAATACATAGTGATTGGTAGAAAAGTCCTAATATTACATGGTTTTGGTAAAACAAAAGTTGATTGTACAGAAATTGTATGGAAAGATTGTGTGTGTATAGGGGCCTTAAGAGAGTAAAGCTGGGCATACACGGCTCTATTTTCCATTAGATTGACTTAAAAACCGATCATTTGAAAAAACATAATGTGATAATTTCCCAACCGATCGATTCCTTTCCATAGCGGTGTGCACATGCTCCATAGTACCATCGGATACAAACTGATCGAAATACTAAGAAAACCATCAGATGCTTGAACCATCCACTGCACTTTACCAGCATGTCCGCTCACTGCTCGATTTATGTTCGATTTGGATCACTTTTGGTTGATATGTTTAGCTTAAAGGTTCTAAAATATGGTTCTACAATTACATCCCCATGCCTGATTGGCATACATTTTGTTGACATAACCATTGTGGGTATGGTCATCTGCTTAATCCCCCTGGAACCCAAATCATCTGCATCACCCCAGAACCCAAAAGCTTTTTGATCTAAGACCAGGTAAAGTACGATACTTAATGTCCTAGTTTTGGCATGTCTTTGTCATGTTTTGTACTGGAAAAGGAGCTTTTGTTTCATCCATAATCATTAAGTCTTTGTGCTGTCATGAGAGGCAAGATCTCTAAGATTTAGCTGTCAATACATTCCTATATATGGGCAGTTAAAATAAACAATAAAATGAAAGGTGATAAAGACTAAAATATTTAGAACTGCTTCCATGTGGAATAACATCGATGCAAAACACTTGTTTTCCTTGTCTAAATGCTGCAATTACCCATGGACAATGTATCTACAGCCATACTCCATACAGTTCCAAGAATATATACCTCTGACACATTGATTTCAGCTTTATTAAACTATGTCAATAAAAAGGGTCGCTCCGCCCAAACATAGTATCTTAAGCTGGCCATTCGCGGCTCGATTTTACCTCTATCGATGTCCGATTTGATCGTAACTGTAGATCGCAATATCGAAGATCGATTGAAATGTGATGGATTGTAATAAATCTCAAATCCATGTTGCATAGTCCTGGACGCGTTTCAACATTACTCCAGGGCTTCCTCAGGAGGTGATGAACAGGCATATGAAAGTGCTAAGTGCTCAAAGTGCTAGATATTCCTCCCTTAGTGGCAAGTGTCCCGGGGCATGTAGACCAAACAGAACCAGACATCGTGGCTGGGTCACTGTTGGAAGTTGTTGGTCCTATGTCTACCGTGGCTTGGGCTCCCGATTGGGCCTGGAAGGATCAGCGTGGGAGCGAACAAGAAGCCCCTCCCCTGTACCAGTCCTAGGTCCCTCCCTGTTAGATAGACTGAGCCCTAACACATCTTTGTAGGTGGCCACTTGGCAATCCAGGTGGTATTGGAGCCTGAGGGCTTAGGATATCCCTTCCTCCCCTCCTGCTTGATGTCACCATGTAGACATCTAGGGTTAACCTCTGAAGGTGAATCCCACAGACCCTCGGTACTCTAGGACTGGTACAGTGGAGGGGCACCTTGTTCAATCCCACACTGATCCTTCCAGTCCCAATGGGGAGCCCAAGTCTTGGTAGACATAGGACCAACGACTTCCAACAGTGACCCAGCCATGATGTCTGGTTCTGTTTGGTCTACATGCCCCGGGACACTTGCCTCTAAGGGAGGAATATCTAGCACTTTGAGCACTTAGCACTTTTATATGCCTGTTGTAAACATACGATTTTTAATTACCTCCTGAGAAAGCCCTGGAGTAAGGGTTAAACGTGTCGAATACTATGCAACACGGATTTGTGATCTTTAAGTCTTGAAATTATCGACTATCTGATACGTATACATGTGCTCAAATATTGGACATTGATATTGATGAACTGGCTAGTTTTGTGATTATTTATACTTATTTGTGTGTACTAAAGTTGTAATTTATATATGTATTTTTAGAACCATGTTATTGTATTGGAGGTGTGCCTTTAAGTCCCTGGGTCTGGCCAACCCGATTTGCGCAATTAGCCACTGATTTGGTGGCTAATCAAGTTTCTAAAACAAAATACAAGTCTGACGCAGGAAGTGGTTTTATCCAAATAGCATGCTACCATACCTGTATCGATCCATTTCGAGAACACATTTTCACTGCTAAATAGATCAATTTAAATTTACCAACATGTCCAATCCTCCTCATTTACATTTTAGCAATGATATCACTTAAATATAATTGGTGGACATGCAATGATTTAGGATCAATCATCGAGTACGATAGATATTGTTAATCGATCGTACATTAAAATCTAACCATGTATGGCCAGCTTCACTGGTCCTGGCAATCATTAAATATTGGGAGGTGCAGACATCTTCCTACTCTGCTCCCAAAACAATACAATGTGCTGCTATTTCTTTATCTTTCTTGTAATAAATGTCAGATCTGGACTTTTAACGCCCGTCACAAAGACTTTATTGTGAGTAGGAAGGTTTGAAAATGCTTTCATGGTACTGAAGGTATTCTTTGTGTACATCTTGGCACATACTGAAAAATGTAATAGTTAAGGCCCCCCCTATACACATTTCGATTTTCACGTTCAATTGACTTAAACTGATCCATTTTTAAGTCAACTGGAAATCGATGCCTCTCCACATAGTTCGTAATGTGATCAGACATGTCAGAAAATTTTGATCAATCGAGTATACATCTAATGTATATCAAGTATTATTTTGTTGGACCCGACCGATTTTGGTTTGATTTAAACAAGCATACTTATACATCCGGCAGCAGACATTTTGGTGTGTTTTTTTTGCTTTCGATCGATCGAACCAACATAGATCAAATAATGGTTTCCCCATGTGGGGGTATTGCAATCGCAGTTCGATCGATTGGCGATTCTTCTATCATAACTTATGATGGAATCTGACATTGAGTGTAAGGGAATCGAAGCATTATGGCACACACGCACCAAGCAGCGGACGATTTTGCCGCCGACTGATGTGCGTGCACAGCCGTTGGACAGCGCCAAATCGGGGGTTCCCAGAGCTTGGTCGGCCAGAGAACGGACATGTCAGTTTCAATGGAGACCGGAGTCCTCAGCACACAAAGGGTGCCCGCCGATGCTGTGAGCGAAGGAGTGATGTCATCCCGCTGCACTCCATCGCTGATCTGTCGGCCCCCACTTGGTACATTTGTGGGGGCTTTTACACAGTAACCTTAACAGCCAGGACTCAGACCTAATTTGTGTCTACTACAGCCAGACAATTACCTTGGTCATAATGGAGCACCACCACACTGATACCGTCATCCTTGCAATGTCAGACATCGCTTACATTGCTGATCCTCCTTATCTTTTGTTTTCTGCTGGGTAGGAGATTGCAGGAAATAATTATATTATATAATCATTTGCATTTGTAATGATAGTTTAAGCCCCTTTTAAAGCCCACATATTAAATAAAATTGCACTCTAGCATGTAGTACGGTAGGTGCTGGTGGCAGGCATGTTGGTATTGCATGCTATGGTTATACACTGCAGTAAGATAGGTAGGTCTGAAATAACCAGTATGCTTTTTTTAAAAGGTAAACTTTGATATCTCTCTGTGTTTAGCTCAGGATAGTTTATACCCAATAGAGTCATATTTAATAATTGTCTGTAGATTTTCCTAGGTTAAGGAAGATAAATGCACCTTGCATCTCACAACCGTGCAGTTATTTCATATTTCCGGTGAAACTCCAGATGTCCGCTTGGTCTGGATTCAGTACTGTAACATGCTTGGAATTGTAACTCTACTGCAAAGCTGAAACTGGGCATCTTACAAAAAACTCAGAGCTTATTAAAAAAGTCTGGAAAGTTCCCAAGAGCTTTATGGTTTTATCAGCACATGAGTACTTGGTCAATGGTGGGCACTAGCATAGTATCTGTGTCTCAACCTCCTGGGTAAATGACAATCTGACTCGCAAAACTGCACGGGCCCAAATTTACAGACTGATGGCAGACGAGAAACACCTGGTTCCCAGGATCTCACCTTTTTAATAGAGGGTGAAATATCCCAGACCTCCATCCCCAGTCTGAGTATAATCCCTGATCTACAACATCTGTGCTGAACATGCTTTTTATTTCCATTCAGAGGATTTCTATTCAGTGTCTTGAAATGATCTCGTTGACCGTACTGCATTTATTGTACATGAGTATTATTTGTAATGTGATAATTGGCCATCAGTTCTAGTCAGACAGTAGAGCAGTCGTGGATGTGAATAAAAGGAAACTACATAAGTTGTATTTGATACACATGGGAAAAGATCATCTTTATCAAAATGGCCTGTTAGTGTGTAATAATGGTTTAAAATACAATACACTCTCTTTGTGGCGCATAGCTAATCTCAGAAATGGTAAAGTGGAACTTTATCCTCCCGCGAAATAATTGTGAGCCGACAGGATTTTTAGTCCTTGTTTACATGTTAGTGGTGTGGCATCCTGTGTGTTACTACAACAGCCGTGAATGTACATAAAAAGCAATCTGTAAGATTCTAATGGCATCCTAATGTACCTTGACCATTCTTAAGCAATACATATTAACTCACTGCTTTGGTTTATGGTATGCTTCATATGAAAAAAAATGTATTTGTGGTGCTGCCAAACATTCAATATTATCTCCATTACTGTAGTACATGCCATTAACCCTGGGGTACTGCTCAAATCCAGGTAAACCATGGTAATACAGTTGCTCATTTGCTTCAGGGCCCTTTCACACTAGTTGTGCTGCAGTACAGTACCGCCATGCAGTGTGTGTACATAGGTTTCTTATGGCGTATGTTACAGCAAGCAGTTTTGAATTTTTGCGGCTGTGGTAGAATTACTGCTGGCACGTCCATACCTGTCCAGTGTGAAAGGGCCCTAAGGATTTGTAACTGTCCAGAAAGCTTTGCAGTTTATACCCCTGTGCCAGACAGTACTGCCAGGAGGATGATAGCACTAAGGCAGAGTCTACACTAGAGTGCGGGCATTATTGACACATTGGTGTGACCGTGTCCATGGCACCCACCTGCAGATTGCCCGCTATTCATGTACTATTTTGGGGTGTTTAGGGAGCAGAATTCGCCCTGTTGGCTATACTCTGCCCCATTGACTTAAATGAACAAACATGTATGAAAACACATTGGTGCCTTTTGTTTGCGTTACATGACTGCTGTGCATCAGCGTGATTTACCAACAACGCCTGGCGGGTATATACTGGTATAGACTGGCATATCATTTCCAATAGGGGAAAGCTGCAGGCATCCACACTATGCATAAGTAGTGCAGACAAGCCCTTAGGCTCTTTTTTCACAGCGTCCAATACCATGATATTTTGGTGCTTTTGCAACACACGGTAAACGCATCAATGGTGCAATAAAAACGTGTGCATGTGGCAACGTCTGATTGGCCCCCAATTTTGTCCTTCTGTCTTGTAGTCTGTTTGCGACAGATAACAGGGAGCAGATGTCATGACAGATTCAAGTACTAGTACTACTTTCAGGTAAAAAGCATTTAAATATTTAGAAATACAAAATGTTTCCCCTGGAAGTAAGTATGAATATAACCCTCACCGTTTGCCTGCCTCAAATCTAAAGACCCTCAAACGTGCCCTCCTAAAAATCAGAATCTGGGCTGAGACATTACTGACATGTCCATCATTTCTAGATTGCTCTGGATTGACCGGCATTCCTATCTAAAGTAAATTCCGGCACACAAAGGGTGCGTAGCCGATCCTCAGCATGACTGTCCATGCGTGATGACATCATCATGCGTGCTCGATTTGCCGGGAGGTCGACAGGAATTTGCAGCGTGTATGGGTGGCCCAAATGGTAGTTGTTATGTGTTACTTGCTTTGTTTTGCTATTTTCAGTGTTCTATCATTGAGCAAGCATTCTGAGGACCGGAATGAGTGGGAAGATTGAAGGGGAAGCAATGCAGATACCTGATCTTGAAGGGCTATCTCCATTTCTTTTCCCATATGTGATATAAGCCAGAGCTGTCCTGTCCAGCAGTTGTATCTCCTCTCAGTCCTCCTGCTCCCCTCTCATGCAGACATTGAATCCCTTTATCTCTCCCTCCTTCGCCTGCCTTCGGGGCCGAAGTCATAGTTCACCAACAATGTCACCCATATCGCAGCTTTCGGTGTCATAACCTAGCTTGGTGCAGCTAGGCTATTCATGTTAGGCCCTGCCATGTGTCTCTGTGACATTTAGTATATTCTCACTATACATCTAGTCCTTTTGCAGAGTAATCCCATGCATCAAGATTTTACAACTTTACATTGGCAAGCAGAGTACGATCTGGGAATGCCACTTACATTACAATTCAAAATTGTGTAAGGGTAAGGCTCCACTTGGGTAGTGTGGGAGCGGATGCAGAGTGTTTTTTAAGCTGCGGCTGAACCGCTCACATTACCACATTTACCGTGTATTTTTTTCACAGTCTGCATTGCCGCGGTTTTGCTGCAGGTTTTTGCCCATTGACAGTCAATAGACTAAAAAAACGTGGTGCACACCGGTCAGAAAACACATGGTTTCCACATGTGTTTTTCTGTCCTCTGTAGTGGAGCCTTACCCTGAATATAAAGTATGTGTACCATGCTTCTAGTAAAGTAGACAGATCTGTGCGCATTATTATGGTCTGTATTTGGGAAACAATTATACATTCTGAATCTCTGTAGCCAATTATTTTATTCTTTAAATTGTTGCTAATCCCAAATGGGAGGTGCAGAACATGGATTTATAAACTATGATATGGCAGCCATTCCAGCAGTGCAGGTGCATGTACACAACACAACTAATGTGGGTCTTGTTTAATACCATTATTATAATGTGTTTTATAAGTGTTGACTTTTTCCAAATCGCTTTTCTGAGTATATAATAATTTTGCTTAATGTCTTTCAGTTGTGCTTTCTGTGTGTTTATTATTCCTACCACAGTTATATATAACAAGCATACTCTGAAGGCAATTTGTGGCAAATTCAAACTTACAATGTACGTTCTCGGCTAGATATTAAAAGCAGTATGACTTAAGCTGGGCATAGACAGGACAATTTTCCGTCGACTGCCAAGCAGACCTAGTGTTACCCCCCCTCTGGCTCCGCCACGTCGGTGCGTCCGGGGCGCCGTGAGCTCCCCCTTCCTACCAGTGCCCCCTTACCGCAGAGGTCTCGTCGTGCCAGTAATTCTGCCGTGGGGTCCCAGGGGAGACCCCTCATACGCTTGGCCTCTCCAGCCCTCTAGCTGCGCGCGCATGGAGATCCATGTTGTTTGTTTTGGTTGTCTCTCCAGTTTGGCTGAGAAGCTGGAGGAGTGATCACCTGATGCGGGTGCAGCCCAGGGGTGGAGCCGGCTCAGGCAGACTGGCTATATAAGCTGCTCAGTGCTTGAAGCCAGTGCTGCCTGAACAGCTCTCTTACCTTGTTGTCCTTGCCTGAAAATCCTTGCTGTTTTGATCTCCTGTGTATGACCCTGCTTGTTCCCACTGACTACGTTGACTTCTCCGCTCCTGACCTCTCGCCTGTTTCCTGGTTTCTCGTTTGTCTGCCGCCTGCCCTGACCCATGCCTGTACCTCGACATTGCATGAACTCTGCTTGCCTCGATCTTTGCCTTGTCCCTGGACATTGCTTCGCCTACGTACGTTCCATCCTGCTCCAACCTCCACTGAGGGGCAGCCCAGCCCTTTACCACCCTCCTGCATTTGGGGTTCCTGGAGAAGGGAGAGACCTCGTCCTACCAGCCGCAGAAACACCACCGGTGTCCCCTCAAGGGGCATCGGCCCATCTCCCGTTAGGGGGGCTCTGGGTGGAAAACCTGGTTCTACAGACGTAGACTCCTCTCCTGGATCCCGGTTCCCCTTGCCGCTTCAGGAGGTGTGCTTAACACCTAGTGGGCGTGATGACGTCATCACGCGCGGCTGCTAGTGTAGAGAATCGGCCGGGCACCCTTTGTGTGCCGACCACAGTCCCCATCCGAACTAATGGGATCCGATCTGAATTACCGGATGTCTATATTATACTGTGCGATCCGACATGACGGCAGATTGTTGGTCAATACGCACCCGATTCCATGCCCACCCAACCGATCGAATGCGGGAACACACACGGCATCCAATCGGTTGTCGAATCGGGCAGGAATTGGCCCGTCTATGTCCAGCTTTATATATTTGCATTCGCTTGATTATATGACTTGAATATTTGCATTCGCTAAAATTACACCGTAGCACAAGATTAGGGAATGTGGTAAGTTAGATATATTTGAAATTTGTGGTTGCATTGATTAGACTATGCAGACAATGTGCAATGGGTAGAATGTCCAATGTCCACTCCCTAGTCACAACGTACAGGTGCACAGTTCTAGTAGTTCTAGTGGGGACCTGAGGTTCCCCATTCAAAGTATAGGACGGGCTGACAGCTGGTTTACCGAGCAGTAGTGTGATGACATCATCACGCTACTGCCGAGATCTCTCTGTCGGCTCAAAAATCTAGCCATGTATCCCAGCCTTTAGACAGCTACTCTTTCTAAAACTAAATTAAGTTCGATAGTTGCCTTAGATTTTTTTTAGATAAAGCTGGGTCCTTACTAGTATCCGTTCATAGAAGTGCTTAAACAGCATGCACCTTACATTAAGTCAACATATGCACTTGACTACATTGTACAAATATGTTAGAATGCAGGTGTTTTGGAGTGCTGTCTAAGGTGCCATTGTACTGCTGTAAATGGTCTCTTGGGCATGTAACTGCACTTCTTTTGAAGCTAAATTACCCCTACCAGCAGGGGATGACCATCACAGTGGGGTACCGCAAGTAGGAATGCCCTATCCTACTACTATTCCATTATCAGTGAACTATTATTGGATTTAGTTCTGTTCATTGAGACCTTTGGATGGGCATCACAGCTCACATCAGTTAAGTTTAAAGAATAAGCAAATTATATATGTTGTTAAAAAAAATCTTAAATCATTAAAGTACTTGAAGGAAAACACCACATTCATGACACCAATTTTCCATCATATTGGCAGATATGAAGCAGTAGGCAGTGTCCTAAATGGACCATGATCCCACCTCTCCACTGCCCCCAAAGCACTGTACACCTCTCTCGCACTGCAGGAATTATTGACATGCTAATTCCCATTCTTAGTATTTTGGTTCTGCCTATATAGCTGTGTAATTATAGAAACTTAAGCCCTGCAGCATCCATATATTTAGCACAAGAAAACAATGCTGGAATTCCTTTTCTTGGGAGAGCTGACCGACAAAGTGCTCCAGCAGGGAACAGGATTACACAATTGAATCAGGTAAGTGGCAACAGCAATGGGCATTGAGTTCTTGTTTGTAGTTGTGGGAACCAAGCATTGTGGAAAACGCATGCAAATGTTGACTTAATCAGATAGACACAAACGTACAATATACAGTGGGGTGCGTAAGTTTGGGCAACCTTGTCAATGTTCATGATTTTCCTGTATAAATCCTTGGTTGTTACAATAAAAAAATTCAATGAAATATATCATATAGGAGACACAGACACACACAGTGATATTTGAGAAGTGAAACAAAGTTTATAGGATTTGCAGAAAGTGTGCAATCATTGTTTAAACAAAATTAGTGAGGTGCATTAGTTTGGGCACCACAAAAATGAATTTAACTCAATATTTAGTAGATCCTCCTTGTGCAGAAATGACAGCCTCTAAACGCTTCCTATAGCTTCCAATGAGAGTTTGGATTCTGGTGAAGGTATTTTGGACCATTCCGCTTTACAAAACATCTCTAGTTCATTCAGGTTTGATGGCTTCCGAGCATGGACAGCCCTCTTTAACTTACCATAGATTTTCAATGATATTCAGGTCTGGGGACTGAGATGGCCATTCCAGAACGTTGTACTTGTTCCTCTGCATGAATGCCTTCGTAGATTGTGAGTAGTGTTTATGGTCGTTGTCTTGTTGAAAGATCCAGCCACAGCGCAGCTTTAGCTTTGCCACTGAATCCTGGACATTGGTCTTCAGAATCTGCTGATATTGAGTGGAATCCATGCGTCCCTGACAAGATTCCCAGTCCCTGCACTGGCAACACAGGCCCACAGCATGATGGACCCACCACCATATTTTACTGTAGGTAGCAGGTGTTTTACTTGGAATACTGTGTTCTTTTTCCTCCATGCATAACGCCCCTTCTTATGCACAAATTACTCTATTTTAGTTTCATCAGTCCACATCACTTTATTCCAAAATGAAGCTGGCTTGTCCAAATGAGCTTTAGCATACCTCAAGCGGCTCTCTTTGCTCTGCATCACTCTCGCATACAGCATCTCCTTGTGTAAAGTGCACCAAATAGTTCAACGATGCACAGTGACTCCGTCTGCAGCAAGATGATGTTGTAGGTCTTTGGTGCTGGTCTGTGGGTTGACTCTGCCTTAGCTTGATATGTGCCTGTGGTCTTCCATTTCCTCAATATGTTCCTAACTGTGGAAACAGACAGCTTTCTGTATCCTTCCCCTAAACCAGTGGTGGGCAACTGAGTTGATATGGAGGGCCACAAGTGCGGCCCTCAGCACCACTAAAGGGCCACACATAACATTTTCAATCTATACTGACATTTTATAATGAAGAAATTACAGCAGCCATAGCTAGAAGACATTATTTTTATTTTTTAAATAACAAAACGTGTGTTAAATGGTTCTTCAAGTATTAGGGAACACTAGTATGATAATGCACATAAAGCCAATCAGTGACCCCGACGGCTCCTGAGCAGGGCCCTCAACTCTCCTCCTTTTCCCGTTCTAAGAAGATCCCAGGCGAAGATGTGTCATCGGTAGATCAGTGGACAGGTGAGTTGCTATGCACTATGCATTAACAGTTAGGTTTCAGGGGCCGCAAGTGGAGGACCGAGGGGGGCCGCAGAAGAATGCCCAAAGGGCTGCAGGTTGGGCACCTGGGCCCCTAACCATGATGGTGAACAATCTTTGTTTTCAAGTCATTTTAGAATTGTTTTGAGACCCCCATCTTGCTACTCTTCAGGGAAGGAGGGAAACTTACAACTGCCCCCCCCATCTTTAAATACTTTTTCTCATAATTGGATTCACCTGTGTATGGAGGTCAGGGGTCACTGAGCTTACCAAGCCAATTTGAGTTTCAATAATTAGTTCTAAAGGTTTGGAATGAATAAAATGACAACGGTTCACAAACTCATGCACCTGCCTTAGGGCTTGTTTCCATTTACGTATACGCTTGGGGGGGGGGGGGTCCCGATGCAGCAGATAGACTTACCTGCTTACCTGTAGTTGAGTACGTTGTGCTTCTGCACCAGCGAATGATCTGTTTACACATCCAATATACTTGATACTTACATGCATTTAGCATATGTAGTTTTATCCCATTCCTATCATTTAATAGGAATGGGATAAATGTGCAGCTGCTGGGCTCCCATGGAAGGAACCTAGTATGTGCAGCTGCTGGGCTCCCATGGAAGGAACCTATTACTTTACCCTGCAAAGATCCTAAGAAGCAATAAACTTGTAGGATTGGTAGATTGCTCCTATTTGCTGTAAGGGCTGCCCAATTTTTTTTAGCTAAGGACACTTAACATTTTAGTCACCAGTTGGTTTGCCATTCTACAGTGATCATTACCTTTATAAAACTTATACAAACTATTGGGACCCCTAAGATTTAAGAATTTTTGGAAGGAAGCCTTACCTGTGTTTTCTAAACTGTCTTCTGACATTCCTTGTGTTGGCAAAGACCATTTGTATAGTGCCATGTTCTATTAATATTATTGGACATTGGAAATGAAAAGAGTTAACAGTATTTCTGGGCAGGGACATGCTGTACCATATTATCCCTATAAATGCAGATTTCATTTAATATTGTATTTTATTGGGAATCTTCCATTAGAAGAATATCGTAACCTGGTATGATCCAAATCTGAAAATATCAGTTGCCTTACTGTAATGTTGACCATTTGGAGTTGTTGAGTAATGGATCTGGAATAAGTATGCTGATCACAAGGTCTACCTTCATGAGCTTAGCAATCATTGGACCTTGCATCAGTATCACAGCCAGATGATGAACATTTTCAGAAAGAGATCAAGAACTCCAGGCTCCCATGAACCAATTCCAGGTGAGCTCTTGAATGAAGTCTTTTGAAGAGAAAAAAACAGACATGTAGTGATGTATTTATATATAATACAAGGAATGCTATACAGACATGGACCATTACAAACAATAAACTGCTGTTTTCTATTGTGGTGTTAATAGACGATACATTAGTGGATGGATTCATATAGTAAATGTAAAAGTGAGTGAGGACCTATAGGAAGGAAGGATTGTTAAGCAGCATCAGGCAGATTAGATGCCTCTTAATTATTCTCTCTCACTATGTTTCCACCTCTTTCTACTCAGCCTGGACTTCTGTGACTTGGACTGAGTTTTCCCATTCTACCAGGGGTCAGCCCTCTGACACCACTGAACTACCATTATTTCTCTAGGCTCCCCTGGGAGCCTCCGGGAGCTATTAAGATAGGGGATCATTGTTCCCAAGGGCTGTTGGGTAGTAGCTAAAGGACTCTACAAGTCTGAGAAAGGGAAGAGGCAAGAACATTACAATGCAGAGAGGATGATAATGGTATCACAAACCTGAGAGGTCGGTATAGTGAAGAGGTAAAGAGGACAGCAGGGTAAATAGCAGGTGACATAAGAAGGTCATAATGCCAGAAACTGATCCCAAGGCTCAAGATTTCCAGGGCAAAGGAAAGCCTATAAGCATTTTAATATGTGTGAAGAGTGGTTACATTAAATAACTGTGTGTGTGTGTGTGTGTGTGTGAATAGATTTTTTAATCTTTGTTATTTTTATAGGTTGTCATTATAGTTCCTCACTCAGTATATCTTCTAGCTCTGCATTCTTGCTTGCAAGTCTGTTGCAATATATATTTTCAGTCCTTTTTTTGGAGACATAATGTTAGAGGTTTGTGGGGTTTTTTATGCTACACATCATTATGGATACTGATAGAGAGTCCTGCTCCATTTTTTATAATTTTATATTCCTACTAAAGGGCAGGTTGGCACACAGTTTTGAACTATTCATAATGAATTGGTGCACATTAAATGTAACATACATGGAAAAGGGTGTCTGTTTTTAATTCACTTTTGAATCTTTAAGTTAACTGCTAATAAAGAGTGAAAACGCCTCCCCATCACATCTCCAGTGTAAAATCTCTTCTGTGCCTGTATCTTGTATACATCTGCATATTTTTCTGTCATAATGAGTTCAGATCAAGTGTTTGGAGTGTTTACAGCGACAGCCTCATCTTGTTTGTGTGTATCAAACTAACACACCTTAAAGTGGTTAACCCCCGTCAGTAGCTACCCTCCCTTCTCAGACACCTTTCTGCTCCCCCTTCCCTGCTTCACTCTCAGAGCTGCTGGGAAAGAACTTGAGCTCAAGGTTAGGCTGTTGTGCAGCTTGGCGCAGGTTCAAGAACCGTGAGAACAGCCTAGGCCAGACACAATAACAAATACGTCAGCCGGGGGAAGCGCTTCCTCCCGGGGCCTCTCGCGTTCCGAGAGCTCTTTGTGTACAGAGAGAGCGCCTCTCCGAGAGATGAGGAGCTACACAGCCCAGCAGGAAGCCTACGGGTTGTCGGGTTATAGGGAGATGTGAAGCTTGATTTGATAAAAATATACAGATCTGTCTCAGACAAGCCAGACTTCCTCCCCATGCATTATCGCCCACCTGACATTTGTCTGAAGCTAGCCATACACTCTGCAATAAAAATTAAGATGTATTACAATGTATGCCGACGTTGGAGTCGTTTTAGATCATAATTTTCGGTAAAATACTACCACATAAAAAATAACATTTTGGATAGATTTTTCTGGTTTTATCGAAAATGTCATCGAAAA
>CM070040.1:35342726-35353129 GCA_036250615.1 Ptychadena robeensis
AAAATTATTCCTCAAAAATACCACTTGCCTAATAATTCTGCACTCCCTGTATATATACTTTTAATTCCATATACATAGATAATAGATACATATTACAGATAAACAATGTATAGAGATATATATTGATATGTTTACAGACAACAGATATATGTGTAGTATATACTATGTAGATGATATTTATGTTTACATGCTGTGTACTACCATACTACATATACTAATATACATAGCTAAAAAACAAAATCTTGGGAATTTATGAATACCATGACATTAGTAGGTGCTACACTGAATGTATGTGGTCGTAAAATTTACGATCTAATATTATAAAATAAAACATACACTACAACTTTAAAAAACCTCTCCGGTCAGTTCAAGTAAACTATATTTATTTGTGTGTATATATATATATATATATATATATATATATATATATATATATATATAAATACTTCTACATTGCGACAACTAGTACGTTGGCTGCTATTCTGAATAGCCACCATGTCAGCGGCAGCAACATGCCGGCGGCAGAAGTCTTAATATGCTAATAAGCAGCATCGGCACTAATTGGTCGCAAAAACACTATGAACTTGCCCGATGTTCCCAGACCAATAAAAATTTTTCAACATGTCCAATAAATTAAGATCGAAAAAAAAAACGGCAATTAGAATCGGATTTTATCTGTTGTACCATGTGGACATGCTCAGATTTCATGCCGATAAACTGCTTTCATTGGTCGGTTTTAATAGATCGTAATTTTTATCGCATAGTGTATGGCTAGCTTAACTTTCTGCCAGGGTTTAATGAAGATAAAGTTTTATTTTTTAAACAGCGGTTTTGTTGTCATCTTATTGATGCACTTTTTATGTGGTGTTTTTGTATTCCACAGTATATGTTAGGTGCAGCCATACTTAACAATAGAGGCCCAGCTTCCTACAAAATATTGCTTCATTATATGTGTACTTTTTTTCTGCGTCTCTGTCAGTGCACATCTATCTGCAGAAAACGATTGCCTTTCTACTTGGATGCATGGGTGCTGAAAGCTATAAACTATAGGGAGAGTCTACAAATCTCTATTCAGAGTTGGCTGGTTATATTGTGGAATAGCACAAGACATGATCTCGCCAAAGAACATTACTAAGAACTTTACAATGTCTCAGAATTTTAAATCACAAAAAAAATGAATTACTGTAATGTTTGTATTTATTTCTCTTAAAAGAATATACAGCTAATGATATACCCCTACTACATTAATGTGTGCTTTAAATTAGGATGCACTTTCCCATTTAGGTTCTTAACCTGAAATGTTACTGATGGAATATACAGGGATATCCCATTCATAAATCTCGCTGCAAAAATTCACAGCTGTCTTCTTGTCCACCTGAAAATTTCTGCTGTCCAATTTTTCTTGTAACATTCCCCATGCTACAAAATCAATCAAAGTTGGAAGTCCTTCCTAAAGGGGCAGGAGCTGTGCTAGCCAAAGAGTACATCACGGAAATCCGACAAGTAGAGTGGCTGAGAGATGTTGATGGCTGTGGGTTCTTTGTTTTAGATGGACTTAGCCTTGAAGTTGGTGGTCATCGTTAGATTGTCCTAACAGTAATACCAAGGCTACTTGTAAACCGTCTGTTTGCTTCTCCCACCTGATTATGAAGCACAACCACAGAGCAGATACAACATGTCATCTCATCTGTGGTTGCCTTTAGGGATAGAATGTGGGTGGTTAGGGGGTAATTGAGATCTGACAATCCTCAGAAAAATTTACAACAGCTCTATTGAGAGGCAGGGTTAAGGTTTCAGTTGATCAACCACCCTTTCACTGTCTTTCTGAACATAGCCATAATGTAACAACTCACTACAGCAGCCAATTGGGGCCATTTTCCCTCAAATGGATACAACTAAAAGGTCTTTGTATTAATCTTAATCTTTGTATTTCACTTCTCTCTCCATCATTTCTGCAGCCAATTGTCAATGAGACATTCCCTTGACTTACACACAGAACATTAAATAATTATTATTCCTTGTTTTTTTGTAGGTTGCTGTGTTTGTAAAATGAGCATTTGTGTTACCGGTACTTTGTCTCATGTGGCAGCTTCCTGCCCATTTTGTCGACTACGCCTGCCTGCCATGCTAATATAAGTCAGTGACCTGCAGCAAGTATCTGACTTGGCTGACCAGCCATTTTGTTTCAAAGATAGACGTTTTTTGCTCATAACTAACTGAACTTGGCTTGAGTAAATTTAACAGGCAAATAGCATTTTTGTACTGAAAGCATCTCTGATTATATATAATAACTTCTGTTTTTAGCAGTGTAATGTACAGCTTGTAAAAGGGTCTACTGTACAGACAGTGTGCACATTCGCACTTGACTAGCCTAAAATAGAACATATGTGTAATCTTTCACTAGAGTACTAGTTCCCAGACTTCAGCTCCATCTGCCCCAGATTCCGTTAAATTTTGGGTGGCTGCTGGATTCTTCAAGCACCTTCTGGCTGCTTATAACACCCTTGGATATCAATAGTGATATCCCACCCTCGCCCTCCCAAACAGCACAGCATATTTATATTCTCTCTTTAGCTTATTGGCACTTCTTTTTGAGGAATAGAAAATGTTTCTAGAACTGGACTTGCAATTTCAACTCCGAACAAACATTCATTTTTTTGAGAAGAGTGATTTATTTTTTTTAAAGTCTGAATCTCTAACTTCTTTTGTCACCTTCCAACCTGCAGCATAATGAATTGGGTATAAATCACCTTTCCTTTACTAGTTAAGCACTTCTTGCGCTTCTTTTATAAATTTACTGATTAAGAAAACAAACAAGTTTAGTCATTATTCCTATAACCTGGGATTTGCTGAGCCCTGCTCTTTGTATCTTTCAACCCTAGGTGCTTATTTGACCATTTCTGCATGTGACCATGTTTATGGACATTGGTCCTCCGTCTTTTGACCTTTCACAGCTCCAGAAGTCGAGCTAAGGAAGGAATAACATTGTATTTGTTTTTAATTCCTCTTTCTCTTTTTTATTTATTATTTTCTGATCTATTAGAAAGGACTACGTGCATTGAGCTGGCCATACATCTTTGTGATTGATTTAAAACTGATCAATTCCTTTTCTTACCCCTGTGCACAGGCTCCATAGTATTCACCATCGGCTGAAATTTACCAACATATCAAATCTCTGTCCATTATGTTCCATTTTGTTTTTTTGGGGGGTTAGTTGAATGGAAATCTCAAACCGTGTATTTTCACCTTTATTACTGTATTATATATTTTTAGCAAATTCATTAATTGGCTCCTATACCTTGCATATTATCGTACAGGATATACTATACTCTCATAGTGTGCTGCGGCCAACATCCCAAAAACAATACCCATAAGCTGATGATGGCTTATCACCCAGATTTGCAGAATGCAAGGGGACGTTTAGGGCGCAATCCAAGATTAATCATGTAATAACAATCAATGCATAAAATCAACAGATTTTAAAAACATGTTGCAAATGTAATAGATGGTATCCACACCTTTTGAACTTTTAATGTGTCTATATTGTGTGTATATATCAGTGCATTTGTGACAATGTATATGCATAAAAAAGATATCGCCATCTATTACATTTGATTATTAAATCTGTAAGTTTTTTGCATTGATTGTTATTACATGATTGATCTTGGATTGTGGCCCTAAAAGTCCTAAACCTGACTTTCATTGGACTGGCAATGCGTGCACCTTCTTTTATCGAAGTTTATCTTGTACACATAAGATTCTCCTAATACCACCCAATATAAGCTCTTTCCCGTCTTTCACAATGCAGTGTGATTCTGCTTCCAAGACATCTACTTAGTGGAAATGTGTAGAAACTTTCACCAGCAAGAACCATCAATGAAATCAGGTTTATCCAACGCCAGTCCCCATTAAAATTAAGGGGATAGGCTGGAAATTTAAGTAATGTCCGGCACACAAAAAAATGCCTGCCTATCCTCATCACGCTGCAGTCGGTCCCTCATCTATCGTGGGATAATCTGCCAGTTTATGGCTACCTTTAGGGCACCTGTTTTATTTTCTTTGTCTAGAAAAGTCTTCAAGGAGGATGTGCAGTGGAAATGTCTACATGTTCTCATAATGTTATTCCACCAGTCCCCCACTGCACCCTAAATTTACTGAGCAGGATTTATATGGTTAGAATATGTACCATTTACATGATTGATATAGTTGGAAAAGTAAAAGCTTGTGATGATTTTGGAGCTTCTGGGGCATAGCTGATCCCCAATGAAATTGATGAGCATGTTCTGTAGGCACAAGCCACTTGTGGTTTAACTTCTAAACTGAATAATTGCAATACTTATCAAGTCAAAGAGCTTGGAGCATTCTGAAACATGGGAAACACTAACACCTTTCATAGAACATAGTTCTTGGCATTAATGCAAAGGTGATTAGGACACTTCCAAATGGAATTTAATAGTAGGAGCTGCCATATTTTTAGTCCTCAATCTGGCCAGTGACCGCTGTCTGTAAGAGAAAAGTAACTTTTTCTCCAGTGAGGGTCCACGGCGTCTGTTTCTCTGCATATGTGTCAGCGTCTGACAGGGTGTCAGTGTTTGTACAAGAGAGTGTTTGTGGTTTTATGTGTATCTGAGCGTGTGACAGTATGTCACTGGCAGGAAGCTGGCCTTTACAGGCAGAGGAAATGGCCGGCAAGCTCTATTCTCTCTTCCCACAAGCAGAACCCAGGCCACTGTGTTTACTCGCTACCTTCCGCCGGATGCAGAGATGATGAGGAGAGGCGTTAACAAGCGGAAGCCCCCCACCAGGAAACACGTGGATTGAATAAGAGAAAAGGATATCCCTTGGATTCAATCTTATTGAGGATGGAGATTAAACTGGAGGTATCCAACACAAGCCACAATACAACTAATACAACTAAGACTAATGTGTCTTGAAAAACTCCTAAATTAATCCACCATTCACAATGTTAGTTACATATATATATATATATATATATATATATATATATATATACAGTCTAGCCCATTATTCATACCCCTGGCAAATTTTGACTTAAAGTTACTTCTTCTTATTCAACCAGCACTTATTTTTGGACAGGAAATGACATAGGTGTCTCCCAAAAGATAATAAGACGATGTACAAGGCATTTTTGTGGAAAAAGCAAAAGGTGTCATGTCCAAAATTATTCATGCCCTTCTCAATAATCAATAAAAAACGCTTCCCATAATTGCAGACCAGCTTTTTGCATGCCTCCACAGGTATTTTTGCCCATTCATCTTTAGCAATGAACTCCAAATCTTTCAGGTTGGAGGGTCTTCTTGCCATCACCCAGATCTTTAGCTCCCTCCACAGATTCTCAATTGGAATCATGTCAGGACTCTGGCTGGGCCACTTTATTTTTCTTTACCACTTTTGCTGTGTGTTTTGGGTCATTGTTATGCCTAAATGTCCTCTGGTGCCCAAGGCCAAGTTTCTCTGCAGACTGCCTGATGTTGTGGTTGAGAATCCTCATGTATTCATAGTGCAGTTTACTGTGATTAGGTTCCCTGGTCCATTGGCTGAAAAACACCCACAAAGCATTAGGTTCCCACCACCATGTTTGGCAGCGGGGATGGTGTTCTTTGGGTTGAAGGCTTCTCCCTTTTTACTCCAAATGAAGGAAACATCATTGTGACCAAACAATTAAATTTTTGTTTTATCTGACCATAACACAGAAGACCAGAAGTCTCCTTCTATATCCAGATGAGCAATTGCTTAAGCCAAGCATGGTCTGCATCCGTGGAACCCAGCAGTGTCTATTGGATTATCTGCCTTTGACATTGCAACAGCAGAGCCCAGATTGACCAGGATGGTCTTGGAGGTGATCCTTGGTTTCTTTTTTTTTACCTCTCTCACTATCCTCCTGGCCACCACAGGTGTCACTTTTGGCTTCTGACCATGTTTTCACAGTGCGGAACATCTTGTATTTTTTTAATAATACTTTGCACTGTAGCCACTGGAACTTGAAAACATTTAGATATGGCCTTGTAGCCCTTCCCTGACTTGTGAGCAGCCACAATGCGCAGCCGCAGGTCCTCACTGAGCTCCTTTGTCTTAGCCATGACTGTCCACAAACCAACTGCAGAGAGCTGTTGTTTTTCACCTGTGCAATTAGGTGCAATTAGGAAGCTTTAGAACAGCTTCGACTATTTGGAGTTTCCCAGAGACTGTGACAGTTTGTAAAGGGTATGAATAATTTTGGACATGACATTTTTTTGCTCAAATGTAAATAAAAGCTGAGAAATGTTTTTTGACGTCATTTCGCATCAAAAAATAAATAGCTTGTTGAATAAAAATTTTAATGCAAAATTTGCATGAATAACTATGTGCACGACTGTAGATATATATAGCCATGGTAAGGGCATTAAATAATGAGCTCCTCTGAGGGAAAGCAGTATCTCTAAAGCACTGTGTAACATGTTGGTGCTATATAAACACCAGTTGTTGTAGTTTGGTCATGTAATCCCTGTAATGTTTTTATAAATAAATGAAATCTCTAAGATTTAAGTTTTATTAAATCTGTGGCTGGAAAATGCGGTGCATTTTATAGAGTCTGTTTTCAAAAATAGGAAGCCTGAAAACTGCAGAGTAAGCAGTAATAATGAACATAATAACCATTATCAGTGGGTTGGATAAGTCATGTTCATCCTTCCTCAAAATAACGTTTGGCTTAAAGCTCATCTTGCATAGATAAAACTCCAGGATAGATGTTCTCACTATGGACAACTTCTCCTCAGGTCCCTGTAGTGAAGACCATGGAACTATCCTACTATACATATTTAGGGCTAATGCCTGCCATACACACCCCGACGGGTGCAGACAGACCAGCTCCGATATGCACCGGAATGCAAACGTGATGGCGTCATCACGTTTGCACCCTGGTGCATTATGGGGCCCCTTCAGTCGGCCGGCACCCTTTGTGTGCCGGCCATTAGTTTGGGTCTTCATTGAAGCTAATGCCATTGGCCAGAGATTATCGAACATGTCCATTCTCTGGCCGGCCGAGCTGTGGGGCGACAGGGATCTGTCGCCCCATGTGGGCACATGCCGATAATGGGCTGATTTTTCCGCTGACCGACGGCGAGAGCGCGCACGCCCGTCGGTCAGGTGAAAAATCGTCCGCTTATCGGCATGTGTATGCCAGGCATTAGTTACATGTTGACTTGATAAATTCCCATTGCTTCTAATGCTTACTGTGCTAGCTCCTGCTTGACCTCTATACTTGGTCAAACACGGTTGTGGAAGACCTTTTCTTTACTCTCAGGATAGTGGCTGTAGAACCATTTGCCAAACCTGACAAGTCTACATGTATCAGAACATATGTCAGTATAGATATATTCCCCCTATATATTAGGGGTGAATGGCTATATGTTTCACATTGTCACAGGCAGGGAAATCTTTTTCACATGATCTTGTGTGGGAAGCTGAAATATTGGGATATTCCCTGGTTTTGTTTCATGTGGTTCCCAGCCTGCAGGGGGAGGCGTCATTCTGAATGTTGGGGTGGGGTGAGCTGAGGAGAAGGGTGACTAACAATCCCAGGTGTCTGTGATCCGGTATCCTCATCTTGTGGGCACTTGCCTGCACTGATGGGTACAGACATAGTCGCTCTGTGCTTCCTTTACATTCTGTATTTGGGGATCTATTTACTTATTTGCAATAATGTGTTCTGTTGATATTTTAGGTAAATGTACTTTAACATATGAGCACACTTATAAAAAGAGAATCTGTAACAAGTACAGAAGCATATTTTTCTGATCCTCATGCCTCCTAAAGTGTTTAGTAAAATAGGCAGCTCACCACCATTTACTTCTTCCAGTGCCACCAAGACAGAACTCCAACACAGATCTACCTCATCCCTGAGAAAAAAAGAGCCCTAACACAATTGTGGCATGATTTCGAACAAGCATTTTATAGAATGTTTTAAAGAAACAAAGCAGATATCATCATGCTGCACTTGAGGGTTCATCGATTGCATGGGTATTGACCTGTGTATGGCCAGCCTAAAGGTGCCCATACATACATAGATATGGGCTAGATTGATGGCCGCTTCGAGTGCCGTGCACACTCACGGCCATCTATCTGGCCCATATCTAATGCGGCCATCCCTGTTTTTGAGCGTGAACAATCAATCCCAGTCGAAAACAGGGATATTGGACATGACCGTAAATCACAGTCAATGTCCATTGCTTTGGATGGAGACCGCGGGTCTACATCCAAAGCAGAAGTTCTGCGGCTGTCCTCCACCCACACAACCTACAAGCTGTGGTCAGCTCCCGCTCTGTGTGCTGTGAGAGGGCTCTGGGGAGCAGTGTCTCTGTGTTGACTTTCACTGGCTGTCTGCAGCTCCCAGTCAGACCGGAGCAGCTCTCAATCGGGGGTACCGGGTCCGCATCTAACAGAAATTGATGATGCACATTGATTCCCTTTCGATTGACCCGCGATCAATCACAGCGTGATGATCGCAGGCCGATTGCATGGCAGTCTGTCCATGTATGCCCAGCTTTACTTTTCTTGATCTGCTATGTGCAGTACAGCTGAGGGGTTAGGAGATATACAAACGCAGTATAATGTTTTAGAGAGGAAAGTCTTTTATAATGGTCTAGAGATTCTAAATGAAATGACAAACTAACCGCACTCAATAAGATGAAGCTGCAGGGGTGCAGGTAAACCAATTAGTCCACTGGTCTACCTGTGGAGTCATAGGGATGCTCAGACTATTGTTGGACTCATTTAAACATGTATAAAGAACATGAGTCTGCTTTGCTTTGTTAAAGCATTTTGAACTGTTTGCAAAGCAAATGGTTTACTTTGCTTATAAAGCAAATGGTTTAGTACACACAATGCGTTTGCCTTGATTCAAGTTGGATCTTGCCGGCCACATTTGGCAGTTGTTCCAGGCTAAATGCAATTAAAAGGCACCAGCACTAAGTTCTGAACACTTCTAACATGTTTTGCATGTGGTTTACAGAGCGTTCTGGCAGGACAAAACAGGTGTTTGATAAGATTCAAAAATAGTTTTTCTGAATGTTTCCTAAAGTCTCCCCACCCCTGTGGACCTAATCCTAAACATTAATAATCCAAGAATCTACCTATAGTAATGATTTCTACAGCTCTCATAACAGTGCAATCTGCCTGGTTAGACCAACAGACCGCTTCTTTTTGAATCTCCTACTTATGTCCGACACACAAGATGGCTTGTTTATAGTTGGAAGCACACAGGTGCACTTTGAATTCTGAAAGACTGTTTAGTAAGGGGAATATTCAGAGAAGGACATGTTCTAGTCCCTGGAGCAGCAAGCCAGCTTCCAGCCACGCAGCGGTCCCCAGCTGCTCCCCTCGCAGGACCCTCATAGCCGCAGGTAAGGGATTAGCAGGCGGTCCAATTCCCTGAATTCCTGATCACATTCTCCAGAAGGGAGTGACCGTTTGCTTCACTGTATCTCTGGAGCTGCTGGGGTGTACCTGGCTGGCTTTGGTCCAGGAATGTGCACCGGTCCGACAAGTTTACTTATCTGCTTAGCCGTCAGTGGCTCCTGGGAGAGACGAGACCTGCTGTGCTGGAGCCAGCATGAAGCTGCAGTGTCTGGCTGGATGTCATACATAGATTTTTCCATCACCATGAGCAATGTTTGTCCCCTCCTGTGATCAAACTGTTCCTGAGTTTCAGACTGCAGAGTTGTTACTGCAAGACAGATTCATGTAAGCTAAAGAACTCTCATTTGTTATTAAGGCCTGAAAAGCCCGCCAATCAAATTCAAAGCTTTAATTGTGGGAGCAAAGCTAAGGCTTTGGGGATTTGATAAACACAAATAAACATACATATTTAGATCAGTAGACCAATCGTTCTCTTTCTCAAAATTGTTTTCTTTTCTTGTGAAAAGGGCAGCAACGAAATCTTTATGATTAAAAATACCGCAGATAAAATCGTACTGGCAGAGAGGACAATGGTGGAGGTTAACCTTTGTCTTGCTGCATGACGTGAGCCAGTCTGGGAATAACAGTCTTTCCAGATCATACTGTGTTGACCAGATAAGGACCAGTTTGTCCATAGAAAAACAGGACGTTAACACTTAAGCACCCTCTGTGGTAGCAATAAATCTCAAGGGACATGTCTGGTCCTCCGAAATCTGCCAGAAAGTCCTCTTCTTCTGGAAGTGATACCATCTAATTATGGTAATTATTAAGCAATATATTTGTGGTGATCTATCACAAGTATGTAGATCAGGAGAAATTGTACTTTATTGTAAGTTTTAATCATTAAGTATTGGAGAATGAAATTGCCTATGTTATCTCAGTACCACCCGAATCGATATTTCTGCCAACCACAATACCCCCCTCCTCCAATCCCATCCTCCTGTAAC
>CM070040.1:35358603-35382905 GCA_036250615.1 Ptychadena robeensis
TAAAGAGGATGATGTGGTCAAAATTCTCATTTGCCTAATAATTCTGCACTCCCTGTATACCGTATTTTTCCATTTTTTACCATTAAAATCAATAGAAAAGTGTTCCTTTGTCTTACGGTCTGAATATATATATTTTTGTAGTCCCAACCATCCTGGGAGAAATAGCTAATGTGTTCCATTCCCTCCATCCAAGCCAAAATGCCACTGCTATCTTTAGCATTAGCACTAGCAGTATCCATTCTGTGAACAAACTGACCAATTTATGGAGAGAGACATTTTATAATTAGATGGATGAGTTGTGTTTTCACATTAACATTGTGCATTGCAATAAATACATTTTGTGACAAAGACTACTATCTTCTACCATATGTAAATAGCTGCTCAGTGCCAGATTGTAAAATCTGTCTCTTCATAAGTTGAGCAGCATTTCCAGAGAATGGGTGCATGGTGCAATACTGCATGGTCCAGTCATGCCTACTTTGCTGGAATATTCTTTATATTCACTTGATATCTGGCTCTGTCTTTGTGTTTTTTCCCAATTTAAACTTTGGGTGTGTCTTATGGTCTGATGCGTCTATATATAGGTGTAATGTTGCTGGAAGCTTTTGGCCCGAGGGCAAGCGTAGAAAGTGGGCCATGGTTCAGCTGTGGGAATTGACTGGTTGGCATATTATTATATAATACCCAGCACGTTAGTTCCATAGTGAACTACGGATTTAGTCAAATGTTTACTCATATGTGGACATGCTAACTAATTTATATGTTCCTGCTAGTTGGGGGTGGGGTTGTTTTTTATAACTGTTGTTTAAATGAACCCAAATTATTTTGCCTCATATATCATTTCTTTAGTTCCTGTGGTATTAAGGCAGTGGTTCCCATACTGGGGGGCGGAGAGGTATTCGGGGGGGGGGGGGTTCAGGGGGGCAGCAGAGGTGGCACTTGGAGCCTTCTATGACAGAATCGTGCTGTCCGCCAGAGAGAGAGAGATCTGCAGAACTCGGCTGCCTATTGGCTCTCCCTGTTTACAGTTCTCTTTTTCCTCTGGGGATTGCACACCCACCCTCCCCTACCACTGCCAGCCAATAAGACAAGCCTGACAGGATGAACAAACAGACAACCATTGGGGTACTAGCTGTAGACAGTGGGTAGCCTGCATGTAACATGTGTGTCTGTGTGTTTCTGTTTCTTTCTATATTAATGATCAGTAATTGATGTGTGTATATATGATAGATGTTTTTGCGTGACTGATGTGTGAAAAAGGGAGTTGTATAAAAGCGGTAATGCTACCGTGCCTGTTACCTTTAATACAACCCAGGGTTTGCACATTTCGCTGGCCCTCATTCTGAACCTGTGTAGTTTGAATGGGTGGGCTCAATAATGTTCCTATATAGAAAAGAGGGCCCTGCCAGGAAAGTTTGGAAACCACTGCAATAAGGGCAAGGATCAGTTGCTACAGAGATGGAACAAACCCCTCCCTTTGGTGTAGGCTATACAAGTTCCATGTATTGGCAAATAATTATTCCTGCTCTCACATTACTCCAGACATGTGTGAATCAGTACTTCTACTTACTAATTGCGTAACTAGTAGTATACCCATCATCTACATCTATTACAGGTCACAAATTGATTAGTAGTAATATGCTTGGAACATGGCCTTGTATTGCTGAAAATTGGACAAACAATTGACAAGTGTTTTTCAATATATCTTAATGCAATATATTGCACTTAGAAAGTATAATCCTCCAACTGAGTACAGTATTGGGGTGCAGTGCTAACCAAACCTACAGAGGAAAAAGATTTGGAGGTGTCCGGTTCTGGGGATATAATTTACAGAAAAATAATGATACACTAGAAAGAGGCCTGAGATGGGCAACAAAAACGGTGAAGCGCCTGGAAGACAAAATATGTAAAATATATTTAAGGATATCTGAAAAGATGAAATGGGCAGAGTTGCTTAACCGCTTGGTGTTTCTCTTCTCTGTTTCTATCTTGTTTGGTGCAATTTATGAACTATAAGTTCCGATTTATTCCTGCCCTTTAATACATGGTTCAGCAATACAAATTCATTGTGATTTCTACACTTATTTACACCTGCACACGTGTTGCGGGTGAGTTATCCGGACAAATATATAAAACTGCTGTCTTGCTGCCATTTCTGGAGGGGAGAGCTGAAGTCCCCTTTATCCCAGGGGTATAAAATAGCCTTTAAACTCTGCTTCCTCCTGGGAGCTGTGTTAGGAGGGGACTGGAAAGGGGAGGGTTTGTGTAGGAGAAAGAGTTTTCCCACCAGAAAGTTGAGAGTCCTATTTTCGGAGACCAGAGATGACATCAGTCCTAACGGAACCTTTATCTATTTGTGTGTTGGCTGCCTATGAATACCAACCTCGCTGGCCTTTATCTGTCTCTCGCTCACACACACATGCTCACAGTGGGCTTCACAAACCCTCTTCTCCTTGTAGACTGTCATTATCAGGAACACTGATGACATTTAGCAGGGTATTGTGAGCCAAAGCACCAGTTTCCAGAGATTTTACAAATTCTGCTATAAAGTGTTCACTTCCTGGAAATGGACTGGGTGCTTCAAGAGGGATATGCAAGTTCTCTCTCTGAAACAAATATATAAAATAACAATATTTTTATATGGGGGAAAATAATCTGTGTGGTTAACAATTTTTACAACCCAGAGATTTTCTATCATGTTGGAAAATATTTGTGTTAAAATAAATAGTTTTATTAGATGCTTTGAAAACCATTTTTTCTTTCTGAAATTTTGCCATTGAGCAAAGCAAGTATCAAATTGTTGTTTAGGTGTTCATTCAATTTGCGATCTGATTTTGGAGTATGTGCACAGACCTTTGATCTTGATAACTGGAAACAAATTGAATCTACTGGAAAGAGCCATCTCTCTCAGCTTAGGGAGTAAGCAAAGTACTTTGCTTACCTCGCGCATGGAAAATATCATTCAAAAGGTGATTGGACACAATTTTGCTCGATCATACAAATATCTGATGGTTTTTCTAGGTATTTTGATTGTTTAGACTATGAATTGTGTTCACATTTCATTTTGTCCATAGGGTTATTCACACAATACATCCAATTGACCAAGCACCGAAACCAGTTGACAGGTGTCATCGGCCGATTATTTATGAGGAAATGTTTTTCTGCTTATAGATATTAATAGGGCTTCTACAAATTGCAACTAATGTAAATTCATGGCTAAGAAGTGTTACAAATGCCTAACTGTAAGCAGTTCTTTAGCAAGATACTGATTGCACGGTAGAAAAAGAATCTACAGACATGTTAAATGTCTTTGTAATTGTTTTGGATGGGTCTTTCTTATTATTATTGCTGTGTATATTGCATATAAAGAAGAATTGAGATACCTTAGTTGCCAGATTACTTACTTAAAATACATTTATTATCTGTTGCCTTGCCCAGTTATCTGGCAACTCTCTGACCTGTGAAGAAATCCATACCAGGACCGTGCCACTCACTTAACATCCGCCTATTTAACAGCTAGTGTTAAATATTGGCACTAAAGTTACAGTACTGTCCTTCTGAAATAGTGAGAGGGTCCTCCGTTGTCTATAGGTTAGGTTGTCTATAGTTTAGGTTGTCTAATATTGGGCTCCTTATGGTGGATGGAACTCAGTGGAATCCAATAGAATGTGTATGAAGGCTTCCTGTGGCCAGCATTAAAGATACCCTCTTGATTTTCACTCCAATGGCAAAATCTGGGTTTGTTTTAATTGTCACCTCTACAATCTATTCCCAGATTTTCGTAATTAAGTACTCTCAAACCTACCTGCAGATCCTCTATAGCTGATCTCCCACACTGAGGCCAATACGTAGAGTCCCCAGGGCCATATTGTTTCTTATGTCTGCTACAATCTGCTCCATTACTGCCTACTGATTTAACACTCCAGATTTATTTATTACTTTTTGTTGTCAGCTTGAGGCATGGTCGGCCTCGCATAATAAAATAAATGAGGGGGAATGAGCGGAATGTGTGTACAGTCTCAGCAAACAGTACCCGCTGCATACACCGGGTATAATGCCTCCACCAAGCAAAAATAGAAGAATGCTGTGTGGGAAAATCTTGTGTTGAAGTGGTTCTCAGAGGCTGACGCTGGTAGTGTCTGGCACACATAAGCTATTCATGATATGGTTCTGCCTTCCCATGACTAATTCTAAATGTGGCTTGAAAATGCACCATGAAGCCGGACAGTATTGCTCCTGTAAGGCTGGGCGCTAGGTGACCCGGCCATGTATCCATGCGGGAGGGAGAACTGTGATATGTGAATGTCCTTACCTCATCATCCCTTGAGATATACCCAGAATCCACTTCTTCATCTACGTACAGCATGAGAAATGTGTCTGTTCCTATACTTAAGCAAATCTTTAGTATATACCAATAATAATCCCCTCAATGTATTTATATAGTACTTATTTGAGACATTTTACCCTTTAATTAATACCCCAAATCATCTATTTTCTCTTCATACAGCATTGGAGCTGGATCTACTCTTTTTAAGATATGTACATTTATAATGATATCCTTAAGTGTGCAAATCCACACGTGTCCACATCACAGTTCAGAAAATATGAAGATTCATCTTTTCCCAATTTTATACCTGGGGATCCATTATTCCTCTCTTGCACTATTAACTTGTGTTGTGTAGTCATTCCTCTAAATACATATATTACACCAGTATACTGTGTATGCATACTGCTAGTATACAGCATAGTATGTGTGATAATGGCAAATGGGGTCACCCTACAACACCTATTCCCCCCCCCCTTCCTCCATTATGTGATCCTGCGTACAAATAGGCAATATCATCATTCTTACAGATACAATACAGATGTGGCACATATCAGATATGTCATGGATATTAATTAACCTCCCTAGCGCACCGCCCGTTTACAACGGCGCGATACGGGCAATCGAGGCATCTCGCCGGAGCTCTACATGCAGCTGTTGTCATTAACATGGAGGTCTATGGCGCCGCCCCCTTCCGCCCCCTTCCGCGTCACCGTCGGGGGGGTGCCGCCAACCCGGAAATGCTGCAGCGGTGAAGACAATCGCTGCAGCTTTCCGGGAACGAACAGGGTTCATCTCAACCGCTAGGGAGGTTAAGTGTAAAACCATCATACAAGTTCAGGATCTACAGTCAAGTCCATAATTCTTTATTCCCCTGACAAATTTTGACTTAAAGTTACTTTTATTCAACCAGCAAGTTTTTTGACGGGAAATGACATGGGTGTCCTCTTGGGACGATGTACAAGAGGCATTTTTGTGGGATTTTTTTTTATTTACATTTGAGCAAAAAGAATCCAGTCCTTAATATACCCTTGTCAATAATGAATAGAAAAGCCTTTATTCGCTATCACAGCAATCACACGCTTCCTATAATTGCAGACCAGCTTTTTGCATGTCTCCACAGGTATTTCTTCCCATTCATCTTTAGCAATGAACTCCAAATATTTCAGGTTGGAGGGTCTTCTTGCCATCACCCAGATCTTTAGATCCCTCCACAGATTCTCAATTCGATTCAAGTCAGGACTCTGGCTGGGCCACTCCAAAACATTAATGTTGTTGTCTGTTAACCATTTCTTCACCACTTGCTGTGTGTTTTGGGTCATTGTCATGCTGAAATGTCCACTGGTGCCCAAGGCCAAGTTTCTCTGCAGACTGCCTGTTGTCATTGAGAATCCTCATGTAATGCTCTTTTTTCAGGGTGCCGTTTACTGTGATTAGGTTCCCTGGTCCATTGGCTGAAAAACACCCCCAAAGCATTAGGTTCCCACCACCATGTTTGACAGTGGGGATGGTGTTCTTTGGGTTGAAGGCTTCTGCTTTTTTACGCCAAATGAAGGAAACATTGTGACCAAACAAATACATTTTTGTTTCATCTGACCATAACACAAAAGACAAGAAGTCTTTTTCAAAGAGCATTTTCAAAGGCCAAGCAAGCTTTTGTGTGCCTTCTCTGGATAAGTGACTATCCTCCTGGCCAGCACAGGTGTTACTTTTGGCTTCCACGTCCTCTGAGATTTTCCACAGTGTGGAACATCTTGTATTCTTTAATAATACTTTGCACTGTAGCCACTGGAACTTGAAAACATTTAGATATGGCCTTGTAGCCGTTTCCTGACTTGTAAGCAGCCACAATGCGCAGCTGCAGGTCTTCACTGAGCTCCTTTGTTTCAGCCATAACTGTCCAAAAACCAACTGCAGAGAGCTGCTGTTTTTCACCTGTTGAGTTAATTAACAGCTGTTCCCAATTAATCAGGGTAATTAGGATGCTTTAGAACAGCTTGGACTATGGTATAGAACCTTGAATTTTCCCAGAGACTGTGGCAGTTTGTGATGGGTATGAATAATTTTGGACATGATACTTTTTGCTCAAATGTAAATAAAAGCTGAGAAATGTTTTTTTTACACAAAAGTGGGGGTATGAATAATTATGGGCTTGGCTCTGTGATAGCACAGTCAGGCAGTTTTTAGCTATGTTGACAAATGCCTAAAACTACTTTTTTTCATCTTGTTACAAAGTTAAAATACTAAAGTGCAGTTATTGATGGAGAGGATGCTAAGGATATACTTCCTATTGTTTACAGCAGACTGATGATGTCATCACAGCTCAGGCAAAGTCAATTATCAAGTACCAGATATTTTTTTATGAGAAAAGGTAAAGGTTTTTTTTTATAAATAAAATAACAGGCCAGTTCAGAAGAAAAATAGGTGGCAAATCAAATATTTTTTCGATTTGGTGCTTTCCTCAGTTGCAGTGATTGCTGCCCTTCGGAACCCCAGCAATAGGGCCTGCTTCCTCTTTACTTCTGACTGTCGCTGTATCTTCATTGTCCGCAGAAAGTCCTACACGGCCAGCCTCCCGTTCTCCCACAGGACCTGGTTCCCACACTCATAATTTGACGGGTCACCAGAGACACAAAAGCAGCCGCTGGGAGCCAGGGACAGGGTGGAGAAAAGACCCAAAGCCATTTTGGTTTCTGTGTAATAACAGGGCCAAGTATTAGTAGGCCTCTGTTACCTCGATTATTTACCTCTGTGGTAATGACAATCCTCTGTCATTTCCTGTCTGCCTTAATGAAAATGTACTTCAAGAAATGATCGTTGTGTCTCGAAAGCTTGAACTGTCTCTGAACTTGACTGTAATTTATAGTCCACCTGAAGCTTCGGCAGGCTTTTCAGTGGTCAGTGGTCAGTGAAAAGTCTGTCCTGATGTGAGGTGCCTTAAATTCCATAAAACAGACTTTGTAACCTCTAGAACTAAGGTAGAACTTAGTGACCAGATAAATGTAAAAATTATATACTCCATACTATTTGCATTGTATTTTTATAGGGCAGATATACACTATTAGGTTTATTAGGTACCATACACGTTCCATTAATTACCAGACTGGACCCATTTCTGCATTCATTTGTGCTATCATTTGTGTCATAGATTCAACAAGATACTGGTCTATGTGGTCTATACTGAAATAATCACACAGTTTTGCTGAAGTTGTATAGAGTTGTGGGAAATATTACAAAAGAAAGGTAAAAGTCAATTTTCGGGTTAAAACTTCTACTTAACTTTAAACTGAATTCATACAACAATTAAATTAATGAATGTTCCAGCAACCCTTCTCAAAATCTCCCACAATTTTGTTGATGATATCATGTTCTCTGGCTTTGCAATTAGCTCACAAATCAGCTAGTTGAATAATTGTGGCCATCCAGAGCCTTTTCTGCTTATATTGGTTGTAATGTGTGGCCATTTTCCTCTTACCTTTCATACAGAAAAGTGCAACTGACTGCATATGTTTCTCTGAAAACCCCCAGATATGATTTTCCTTGCAAATCCAGGTAAATCAGCAGTTTCTAAAAGACCATCCTGTCTGATACCAACAGTCATTCCATGTCCAACATTTCTTTCCGATTCTAATGCTCCGTTTGATGTGTTGACAGTGTTGTTATTTTTTAAATACATAGAATTTCTGCAATGAGCAGCTGTCACTTAACCACTACAGGTTGTTCATTGCAAATGATTGTATAAGGCATGGCTGTCCAACCAGAAGGGCGACAACATTACTGCAAAAGCGAGACCTGTAGCAATAGCGTTGTTGTGTTATTGTTTTATTTGGTATACAGTGTATAACCCTTTCATACTTGTACTAAATTCTATACTTGCCTTTTCTGAGTCCTCCTTTCTCTTGCTCATCATGTCACATTTTTAAACAAAACCTTTCTGTTTTCAAAAAGCCCTTTTTATTTTAAGACTAAAGTGATTTTCTCACTCTCTGCTTCTCTGTGGAATCTAGTAAAAACAAACTATACAGTGTATATATACATACTAATGGGCTCATGTCCTCCCTCCTGGATGCATTACAATTCTTGTGACATGTATACCATTTTGCTGAAGTTTTAAATACAGCCAATCATATTATTGATCACATTCTGCATTATTTAGCCGTCTCATTCTCGCCACACAGCATGTGTTGTTTTGATGCGAGAATCGTCTGATTATCATCTGCTGCTTACGCGCTGTAAGTTCCCAGAGCTGCCGGTTAATTACCCTCCTATTAGAGGCTGCTCCCATCATCCTAATGGGGGCACAGGGAGAGCCAGTGGAGCTGGGAGGGAGAGCATGGGATAAGAGAAGTAGCAGGTTGTACACTTCCTCTTTCTCACCCTCCGCTCCTTATCTTTCCTCCGTCTCTACTGGAAAATGCCAAAAGCCAGATGTTCCCACGCAGCCCTGGGAAAAAGATGGCACTTGTACTAGTCTCTGGATTTGGCTAAAGCTCCATAAATATATATATATATATGTATATAACTGAATTTCTCTGGTTTTATATTTGATAGATGCAGGTATTATTTTTGTTCATATTTGAGAACTGCACACAATATTTCTCCTGATTTCTGAATAATTATGTTTTTTTAGCATAGTTTGAAAGGCAATGACAAGGCATCAAGGGGAGAGAATTGGTGCACTTTTTTTGCAGAACTGAAATAATCCCCACAGACATGAAGATTTCATAGTTAGATCGACTATAAAAGATCAATAATAATCGTAATCGCAGATATATTGCATGTTAAAAAATTTGTCAGATCGATGGAATTTAATGATTATCGGACGTTATGTCGATTTAATAGTTATTGGACCTGTCCGTAAATTTTTATTGATTTAACAATAATCGAGAGTAGAATTTTTTTTAAAGATTTTTTTCTTTGATCGAGTAACGTTAAAATATACGCCTGCCCCATCATTTCCTATCGAATTAATAAAATCTTTCCATGTTCTTGAAAAATGGATTGTATTATAAAACTTAACTTAACTTTATTATTGCATCTAACATCGATTTGTTTGAAATCCTTATGTCTGTCCCCATACACCTTTAGATTTCTCTGTCAGATTCCCTTTAGATCTCTTCTTGTTTTAAGGTGGGTTTACACATGTAGATTTTTTGTTCGACCAACTGCTGATTCAATTTTTTAAAAAAAAATTTTGTCAAACATTATTCGTCCATTTATCGAATGTAACATTAGATTTTTTTGTTCGTTCATCCCGATATCGAATGAAAATACATTCGCATTACTACGACCGATAAAAATTTGCACAACAGTTCGATGACCTTTTGAACAATTTTGTTAGAGATCGAACAAAATGTATATAGAACAAATTTGCATTCTACCGGGAGTGCAGAATTATTAGGCAAGTGGTATTTTTGAGGAATAATTTTATTATTGAACCAAACATGTTTCAATGAAACCAAAAAAACTCATTAATATCAAAAGCTGAATATTTTGAAGTAGTTTTTAGTTTGTTTTTAGTTTAGCTATTTAGGGGGATATCTGTGTGTGCAGGGACATTTTAATGTGCATAATATTAGGCAACTTAACCAAAAAACTAATTTATACCCATTTCAATTATTTATTTTACCAGTGAAACCAATATAACATCTCAACATTCACAAATACTAATTTCTGACATTCCAAAACAAAACAAAAACAAAACAGTGACCAAATAGCCACCTTTCTTTGGCAAGGATATCAAAAGCCTGCCATCCATGGATTCTGTCAGTGTTTTGATCTGTTCACCATCAACATTGCGTGCAGCAGCAACCACAGCCTCCCAGACACGTTCAGAGAGGTGTACTGTTTTCCCTCCTTGTAAATCACACATTTGATGATGGACCACAGGTTCTCAATGGGGTTCAGATAGGTGAACAAGGAGGGCCATGTCATTAGTTTTTCTTCTTTATACCCTTCTTGCCAGCAACGCTTCAGCTGTGTGTCTTGTTCAGTGGTGGTCGTCTTTCAGCCTTTACCTTGGCATGTCCTGAGTATTGCACACTGTGCTTTTGTGGCACTCCAGTGATGTTGCAGGCTCTGAAATATGGCCAAAATGGTGGCAAGGGCATCTTGGCAGCTGCACGCTGGACTCTTCTCAGTTCATGGGCAGTTATTTTGCGGCCTTTGTTGTCCACACGCTTCTTGCGACCCTGTGGACTATTTTGAATGAAACGCTTGGTTGTTCGATGATCACGCTTAGAAGCTTTGCAATTTTAAGAGTGCTGCATACCTCTGCAAGAATCTCACTATTTTTGGACTTTTCTAAGCCTGTCAAGTCCTTCTTTTGACCCATTTTGCCAAAGGGAAAGGAATTGCTAATAATTATGCACACCTAATATAGGGTGTTGATTGTCATTAGACCCACCCCTTTCATTACAGAGATGCACATCACATATGCTTAATGGTAGTAGGCTTTCAAGCCTATACAGCTTGGAGTAAGACAACATGCATAAAGAAGATGATGTGGTCAAAATTACTCAGTTGCCTAATAATTCTGCACTCTGTAGCTTTTCAATCAACCAAAAAATCGTTCGTTCTTCATTGATTGGACGAAAAAATCTACAGGTGTACATCCACCTTTACCAAAACCATGTAGTATGAGGGACTTTCTAAACCATCAAGTCTACCTTTGTTCAATCGCAGAGGACCCGGGACTACATAGTTGTTGGTAGATCTGAAGGAAATCTGACAGAGAAATCTAAAGATGTATGGGGACCCTTTAGACAATAAAAACCCACTAATGTTTTCACTTAATCAGTATTTTGTGACTGAATAACCCCAATAGTTGTTGGTAGATCTAAAGGATATCTGACAGAGAGATCTAAAGGTGTTGATTATTTTGCGTTGCGATCATCAATACGATTTTCTTGCAAACGTAAATCTGATTTAAAATAGATTCTTTTAAAGGAATCAATTTATTTTAAGAAATCCTTCATAGGAATCAATTCCATTAGTACAATCGACCAAAATTTACCAACATGTCTGATCACTTTTGGATCGATTTTATGTTTGATGTTGATTACTTTTGGTTAATCACACCAGCTGGGCTCGACTTAAAAATCAATAGTTTTAAGTTGATCAAACGCAAAAAAAAACTGTGTACGGCCACCTTAAAGGTCCCCATACCCTCTGTGATCCACGGCTGACCCGTCGGTAAATTCCAGGCCGATCCCATTGCTTTGGATGGAGACCAGCATCTATAATATTTAAATCAACTTCAGCCTTTCACAGTTTATAAATAGGAGCATCCTAATGCTCATTGTATGCTTGTATCCCATCTTTCTGGCTGTTTGCATGGGCAATACCTATTTTAAATTTCCAACAATCTCTGACACTAGCAGGGCGTCCAACTGGTTTCCAGTGGTTTCCCATTGGAAGCCTGTGTACCATACACACATACATAATGCAATGTTTTCTGTGCACTCCATCGATTTAAAAAAAGAACACAAGTGAAAACCCCTCAGAAAACACCACCACAAAACCTCATCGCATTTATGCATGCAGTTTAAAAGGTCCCAGTGTGGAAGAGCCTTTAGGCCCAGAGTCTCACTGTTGTCAAATGTTGGAAGTGCTTCCAATGTATATCATTTGGCTGGTACACACAACCTCAGTGTAAGTGGCTTTACATTGAGCCTTTGAAAATAGTTTCCTTGTTACCTGATTCAATTGACTAAAAGTGATCGAAATCGAACATTAAATTTAAAGAGCAGTTATAGGACATGTTGGTAAGTTTCAATAAGTAATCTTACTGTGTAAATAACATCACAAGGCCCTCCTTTGTCATAACAAAGCATTACAGAAATGATGCATCTATTGAAAATCAATGGACCCATCAAATGATATGTACAATAATTTACCGCATTATTGTAAGCCATTGATAAGACATATTCTATACGTCATGCCCTTTAATTCTGTTTTGTCCATGATACCTAATCTAAACATAGTGTAGACTCGTCCTAAGACTGAAAGTCGATATTTAAATTAAACATATCAATCTAATCCAGTGGTTCCCAAACTGGGGGGGGGGGGGGGGGGGGCGTGAAGGTATGCCAGGCGGGTGCTGGCCCTCATTCTGAACCTGTGTTTGAATGGGGAGGGTGGGCTAGGAAGAGTACTTACAAGCCCTGTAGAAATTTTGCCATTATAATTCGGATCGGAGGGGCGTCATAGCAATGTTAGGGCTTGCTCCCACTAGAGCGATTTGTCGCAGCGCAATTTTAGATTGCCCATGATCGAGCATGATTGGCTGCAGGTCGCTGATGATTATGCGATTGCAAAATAGTGGCCACACGCACGTTTTTATCGCATCCATCCATCTCTATGGGCGCGATCCGGGGCGATTGACTGCTGCCGCTTGCCTGTGCGAGGACAAGCCCATTCAAATGAATAAGCACGACCACCCGCGATCTAAGATCGCAGCCCGCCGCGACAAATCGCTCTAGTGGGAACAAACCCTTACTTGGGGCTATGCTTTATTGTTGTCCTTATCCTTAAGTTTGTAGACTTTGTGAGGTCATCCTAAAGCTGGGCATACACGGTTTGATTCGAACAACTTAAGACATGGTAAATTTGAGAAAGAATTTTGATTGATTTTATCAGATTAGACTATGGAGCATGCTCACATGCCTAAGGAAAGCAATCAGTCTGTTTTGAATCAATCACAATATGTGGCGGTAATAACGATCCAAATATACGTCAAGCAAACAAAAAATGTAACTGTGTAATCCCAGTTTAAGGCTCTTTCCACTGGTGTGTGGAGTTGTAGCATGTGCATGGATTGCATGCGATCACATGCTTAAGGTTCATTTTAAATGAGCCACAACACACCTAAATGTACCCTGTCATCTTCCAGGACAGAACCCTAAACTAGGAATTCTCCCTAAGAAGATTCCTAGAAATAGTATGCCACCATGCACAGATTATTCACATTCATAGTTTAGGTTTTCTTTTAAAATAAATGGCTTCTAATACACTGTGTATTGTAGTCCATGTATGTTCTCCTTAACATTTGCGCATTGCATTGTGCTCACAGAAAACACCATTGTGACGTGGCCTTAGGGGTTGTTACCTCTGCTGGACCATTCTGCAAATACAATCCCTTGTGCGTATTTCACAGATACCATTGAATGGGATCTCTGCTCTCCATCTTGTCCTATTCTGATGACCATAGCCCCGAGGCGTGACTTTTCTAAATGGCTTGAAGTGCTAATTAAAATGTGAGAAGGAGCCAGTACACATTAACCTAAGTCAGGGACCTCCTCAGGATTTAGCACATCCGACCAGTGACTGGGGGTGTCGTTAGGATGAGAACAATTCTCTGTAATTAGGGTATAATGAGATAGGATTGCCCTATGCTGGCTTGGCGTTCATATGCTAAACGCACAAAGTATTTACAGTGTACATTCTCATTAGACTTGTGCTGTTATGTAGCCTGAGGGATGAGTGGTGGACATTTTCAGATGGCTTGTCACCATGTTAGCATATTGTGTCCAAGCTTAACTGAAATTCAGCTTACACTGTGACCTCCTGTTTTTCGTTATTGATGTTCCATTTGCCTAAAAGTAATCCTTGACTGGTTTTATGTTGGTGTCTGTGTCCCCCTTCAGAGATTCTTCCTTTCTTTGGTGGTGACCATTTTCTCTGGAACTTGGCAATTGTTGAAACTTTTGCTAGAGCCAAGAGTCATCACTTTTTGTCGTGGTGTTTTTTTCACATACAAAATAGTTTTGTGATACAAGAGGGTGTCGGTGCTAGTGAGCATCTAGAAGTATAAAGGGTGAATATCCGGCACAAATCTGGGTCACTGAGCCTGCGGCTTACAATTGGTGATTGTGGGCCCGAATACCGTGTGAAAAACTCAACTCCATTCACTTCTATGAAGCCACAGCTTGCAGGTGTCCTGACCACAAAATCTCAGAAAATTCAGACTGTCACATAACAGAACAACAGCTTAAGAGAGTGACAAAACTTTCAGCCCACAGCAGAGCAAAATACCCCTTTACACTATGGTGTGCAAGACAGGAGCATTCGGGATTAAAGAAAGGCATACACAGATCCATTTTTCAACCCATTACCGTGTGCGTTTGCCGCAAATGATTGTTTGGAAATTGATTACAGCTACCCTTTCTCAATCGAATGGGGGACCAACATGTTGGTAAATCCCTGTTCGATTGCCATTGCTTTGGATGGGTACCAGGGCCCCTATCCAAAGTATTGCATGGGAAAGATTGCGCAAAGTGGTGCACACCAATTCAAACACTCGTTGATTGAATGAACATTGACCCATGTATGCTCACCTTTAGTCATTTCAATCCTTTATCTGTAAAAATGTACCCAACCTGCCAGGGGCAGTGTGCTTTAATGGTGTATATTAAAGGGAACCTTTCTGTACAGAACTAACTAACTATCTCCTGAAAATCAGAAACATACATTTCCATATATATATATAAATATATATATGTACCTTGTGTGTGTGTGTGTGTGTGTGTGTGTGTGTGTGTGTGTGTGTGTATATATATATATATTTTTTTTTTTTTCTTTTTCTATGGAAAGTTTTTCCTTTCAAGTCACCCGGAATTGCGGTTTAATCTGCAGAATTTTCGCATGCAGTATAAGTGGTGATATTTTGGCCTATGTGCAGTCCTATTCATCACTGTCCCTGGCTTTATTAAGGGACAGGCTGGCAGTGACCGCGCACGCCCTGTGTGACAATATATAGACATTCCCACAAGGTTATTCCCCCTTGTCCCGATGAGAGTCGGAACTGGGTCCTTTCCCAGGGATCAAGCTTCCTCTTTCAGTGCAGACCGGGCTGGGAGATTTGTCCTCCTCAGAAAGCCCGTGGGAAGCTTTTCCCACTGGACCAGAGGATGAAGCTAAAAGAGTCGTAAAGTCACAGTGTAGTCCCTTTTCTGCCTTAAAGAGTTAGGTTATCTTAACTATGCAGTGGATATATCTGGGAGGAGAACAAGCTCTGCAAAATCACCAGCATCCATGGGGATTGATAGCCAGATGAATGTTGTTTATAATATACAGTATAAGGACACGTAGCTTGTGGCACTACAAGTCTCAGTAAATTCTATCACAGTACTGTATATACATAGCAGTGTGGTACAATAAATGGCTTGATTAGATTTCTTTTTCCTGTGCTTTAGGTGACAAAGCTGCTCATACATAGTTCTTACAGTATGTGAGTGTTGTCACCCTGGAACAGGAAGGATGTTCTTCAGGTGAAAATAAAGGAAAAGTTACTGTAATAAATAAAGCTTATATATAATAATGAGCAATTGTGAATATAAAAAGTAGATAAAAGGTTTCAATGACGTTTCTCTTTACTTGTCTGAATGAAGTCATAACCCCAGATTTGCACACCAGTCAGCAACTGAAGCCACTGTATCACCATGATAGTTTGACGGAACTTTTAGCAATGGCACAATTCCAATGACAATATCCAGGAGGAAAGATTTAAAGATTGAGTGATTTTAAAGATTTGATTGTGTGATCACCTGTTTTTGTAACCAAATGCGTCTGTACACACTGCAGATTGACGTTAGGGTAGCCATATATGGTTCGATTCATCCCTTTGATCAGCCAAAAAAATAGATCTTTTTAAGTCGTTTAAATGAGAATCAATTCCTGCCCACCTGGTTCGATTGACCACAAGTAATTAATATCGAACATAAAAATCGATCGCAACTCGATCGATCAGACATGTTGGTGATTTTCTGCGCTGTAGGCAGGTAATGTGGATCGGGTCTGTCGGCATCCCCACCAAGGAATGTGCTTAGCGCAGGGGGTGCTAATGGACCCGATAGTGCAGTGGAAAATTAGGGGAAAAAACCCAGAAATGCTGCCATTCCGATATCAAATGAATATACAGAATGTTCAAACAAAGTAGGCAGGACCATGCAGTATTCACTCTATATTCCTGCAGCCAAAAGCCCAGTGTCAGGAGGGAGGTCAGGGCTTAAACTTTAGCACGTGTCTATACACATGTGTCCATGTCGATCCTCTGTGTGCATGTACAGAGAAGAAGTGGACGTCCAGTGTTTATTGATGGGGTCTAACATTAACGCATCATCTTGCTGTGTGGTGGTGCCAGTGATTGATGTTAAGCTAGGCCTTCACACCACATGGAAGGTTTGGTCGTAATACGATGAAATATCGTCAATTTTAGTTTCGATCACAAAACACATGAACATTTTTGTCTGATCAATTTTCATCAATGTTTTTCGAACACGTTTCGCTGATCGAACCGTGTGTGCAGTATACAATTTAAATCAGTGTATAGCTAGCTTAAGATGCACTATTTAAATAGCCTATCAATTTTTTTCAGTTTGCTCACTTAATTGAATTAAATCCTATTTTCTCAGTTCAATAAACCTAAAGTGATCAAAATCGATCATAAAAAAAATTGTGATTGTTCAGCTTGGAAAAATGCATTTGAAGGAATCTGGTGAGTTTTTAGTAGTGTTGAGCGAGAATATTCGAAATTCGAATATATTCAACGAATATCGGTCATTCGAGAATTCGCAATATTGTTTAACTGGCATATAGTGCGCATTGTGAATGGATATGCGCAAAATACACAGTACTGGTACTGACTAAAATCACAAAATGAAGAAGAGAAGCTGGAAAGCTGCATTGCCAATCTTTGCAAATCATTGCGAATAGGCGCGCGCAATGGAAGGCAATAGAATACAGTTGAATCGAATTTTATGAATTTTGAATGTTTTTTTGTATATTTGCGCAAATTCGAATATACCATATGCTGCTCAACACTAGTTTTTAGGTGTTTCAATCCATCTTGATGCGATTATGTGAGTATGTGCACACACCTTTATCTTCCTAATTGGGAAGAAATTGATTCTGCTGCTGCTGTCATTTGGCTAAAGGCCCCCATACAAGCAGCGATCTGCGGCTGACAAATGCACATTCGCAGCAGTTGATCGGCCGTAGATCACTGCTGCCCGCATGGAGCACCAGATCCATGTCGATTAAAATCTCGATCAGCCAGAATGGACATGTCCGTATTTCTCTGGCCAATCCTATAACTTTGCATGGGGACGCCGGCGTCCCTGTCCAAATTAATGGCTGGCACACAAAGTGCCTCGGGGTGACCGGCTGCAGTGTGTGGGTGGGCCTTTAAGAAGTAAGTAAACTGTCTTAACACCACCATAGACTGGAGGAAGTTATATTTAGTTGCAGAGGTATTCTTATCGTATGGGAAGCTTGAACTGGTGTTTCTAAAGGCTGCCATACATGCACCGAGCGGTGGCCCCCCCACCTATGGGGGGTGCCGCCCCACAGCTCCATCGGCCAGAGAACGGACATGTCCTATAATCTCTGGCCGATGCCGTTAGTTTCAATGGAGACTGGGATCTTCATTGAAGCTAACGGCCGGCACACAAAGGGTTCCCGCTGATGCTGTCAGCTTTGGAGAGCAGCGTGATGACATCATCACGCTGCACTGCAAAGCTGATCTGAGCTGCTCTGTCAGCCCTCACTCGCCCCATGTGGGCACCCCCCAATCAGCGATTTTGCCGCGAGCACGCAAGCACATCGGTTGGCGGCAAAATCCTCCATCGTTCGGTGCGTATATGGCAGCCTTTAGATAGAAAAGTAAAGAGAGAGGTTCCCTTCAACACAAGGGATTGAGATGGGAAAGGTTGGCCCACCGGTCTAGTTCCCTTATCTACCACTTCAATCTACAGTTTTTACTGGCAAATATAAAGATCTGTCACAATGTGTTTAACAGGTGTAGAATTTCCTGAAGTTAGACACAGTGGTTGTGTTTTCACAGCCCCCTGGCAGTAAGGGGTTAAGGCGTGTTGACCCCTGGTTTTATATTCCCACTAGCTCTAGGTTTACCCCCCCCCCCCCCCCCCCCCCCTCTTGACATGGGATCATTTCTCAGGCATGCTATGTTATTATAAGGTCTGGTACCTAAAGATAAAATTCCCATCCTCAGCTGAGTACTATGGAGGTCTCTGTCTGTTTAGTACATAGCCAGGGGAAGTAAATGTTTTCAGAGTGCATTTTATCTAGGCAAGTGACATTGGAATCCCTGCCTGGGCTATTACCTCAGTTGCTGAGGCCCTCAGGCAGCGCAATTCAAATTCACAGGGTTCAGGAGACATTAGTCATTGTATATTTTGCTTTTTTATACAGTAGTAAACAGACACATATCTGCAAAGAAATGCCAACTCTATTATGAAAATAATTGTGTGAAATTATTATAAATAACCCAGATAAACCATGTAGCTCTACCCCAAATTAAAATAAAATGAGATCTTAAGTATGTGCACTTGACCTGAAAATAGACGGATCCCAGGAGAGAATGTAGTCTATGTTGGGGTATAACCTGATTTGCCTTAAAATTATTGTAAATAAAATAATATTCAAAATAATTTTTTTTAAAAGTTACTAGATGGATCATAAGGACACTTAAGCAAATATATTCAGTCATACCTGCTTATTAACCTTTAGTACAGTGCATATATTTCACAAAAATATTAGTAGTGCTTCAACAATTTTTTCTAAAAGCAGAGGTTGTTTGTATACCTTTACAAATATATTTCATCTCATCACCTCACCAAAGCACCCTGTGTGAAGTATTGTTTTTTATTGTGTTGCTTCTGTAAAAGCACCTGCTGTATACACATTACTTCTATATGGATTAAAGTTGTTGCCACTTTATGTTTATCACCTTGCCTATTCTATTGACATTAACATGAGAACTTGGCCATGTTGTCTACTGGTTTTAGCAGACAGCGTTGGCTCCTGAAGAAGGAAGACATCATGGGATTTTCAGACTTTCTTAGCTAGTCCTTGCTAGTCCGCAAGGAAGGGATACACAACTGTAAATAATCAGATGAAAAACAGTGCAGAGCAGACCAAAAGGCAAACTAAGGTCAAAACTTATATCAAGAGAAGAATCTTGTGGAGCAAACTCAGGTCAAGCATGGTCCTGCCAACAAAACCAAGTAGGGCAAATTTAGGTCAAACCAAGAGTTAGCATTGGAACCAGGCATGGCAAAGTAAGGTCAAGTTGGCCACTGGCAACAATACCTGGTGGAATGAAGTAAGGACCAGGAAGGGATCAGCAAACAAGGCAGGTAGGCTAAAGTAAGGTCAAACCTGGGGTTAGCAATGACATGAAAATAGATGAAGTATTATCTAGTATGGGATTTGTAAAAGAACCAGTAAGACAAAGTTAAGTTGAGCCAAGGGTCAGCAGAAGAACTAGCTGAAGGAATGATAGAAGAAGCTAGTGGTCAACAAGGGAAGCAGGTACGGGGAGGTTAGATGACAGTTCAACTCAACACCAAAGAACAGACACTGGTGCCAAAACTCTGCAAAGAAAGAATTGTCCATATTATATAGCTTGCCAGTTTGGCAGTTCTGTGAGATATAAATGCATGGACACCTGCTAATAAAAGCACAGCTTGTGTACCAGGGCATTGCCGAACAGCCATTACCACCCCAGCTTTCTACACATGCCATAGCATGCTCTATGGATGTACACTATTTTTTTTTTTTTTAGCTACAATGGATGTAAGGAGAATCAATGGGATTTTTCCATCTTTGGTAGTACTTTAGAATACTGAAATACAAAGCTTCCTTATGCAGGCCTAATGGGTAGCCTGAGGTAAAGATAATACTGTGATGTAAAGTGGCTTAAAAAAAACAAAAACAAATCAAGCCCATCAAGATTTCTTGGAGAGTCACCTTGAGGAGACAACCAAAGCAATAAGATAAATGATCCCTATATTGCAACTTTACTTCTGTGTGTGTCAGAAGCTCGCAGGTCAACTAATTCAACATTTTTTCAACGAAAACTTTTTTAAGGCCTCAATGGTCAGGGCTACACACCTTAGCAATTCAGTTTGTGCTGTACCTCTCTGAGATTTACCTACATATAATTTTCTAGGTATCCATACATACAATTTTGCTTGGATTCCAATTGATCGTCGTGAGTTTGCGGGGAACCGTGTTTGTGGGGATTGATCTTTCAAAAATTGAACACTGCCCATGAACAGGGATCCAACATAATGGTAAATCCATGTTCAATCACAATTACTTTGGATTGGGGACCCTCAATCCCCATCTAAAGTATCAGCCAGGAATTGAGCACCCAAAGTAGTGTGCATCGATTCGTTACATCACCACGCTGCGATCAATCGTTCATCTATCACACGGAAAACAACCCATGTATGGCCAGCTTCAGGATCTTTCTAAGCTTTCCAATCTTGGAGCCCTGTGTACTGCATAATTGTTGGTGGCTATGAGTAACGTCTGCACGCTGTCACCTTCTAGGGCTTTCTCCTGAGAGAGGTATTAGGTAATATGACCTACAAATGACATCCCCACTCATAACATCTTTAGTTGTACTTCAACTTTGTAATATGAAGACCATTCTAAACTATGCAGTTAATGTATTTCCCTTAAGCTGGGCTACACTAATCAATCATTTAAGTCTTTATTCATGAAAATTACTTTATTAGTGAGTTTATCAACCAAAGTGATGGAAATGGAGCATAAAATGTGCAGATAATAGAGAAATTCTTTAAAAAATGTATCTGTAAATTAAGAAGGTCTCTTGCTGCACCTCCTCTCTCCCTGGCTCAGATGACTGACCGTCACTATTTGCAGAGTTGCCCTAGACATAGACATATTTATACCATAAGTTGTATGTTCTCCTAGGACTTCTTTGTTAGTGTTTAGTCCTGCAAGTTGGTACTGACACATGTCCAGCATGGTGATCAACCTATCAGGACATGCCCCATAGTGCCTTACGCGGTGCCTTTAGGACATTTCATGGATGTTCCATATAACTAGCACCTGGGTTTGGTGAGCTCCATGAATGGCCAGCAAAAGACAGATAAACAGGCCGTGCCACTTTATATCTGCAGGGTTGTCTTGTAACTGTAAAATTTTGTTTGCCTGGAGTGCTCCTTTATGATATTAATGTCAGATGATGACATGGCAGTGAGTGACAGTACAAGAATGCTGCTAAAGCTAGACTACAATGTGGGAATATTCCATGATTCGCAACAGCCTGCTTTTTTAGGCTTAAACTGATCTCCCTGAGAGACTATCAGCAGTATATAAACACATATACCATTTCATTCAGGTTACAGGTCATCCAGCATGACCTCACAGTAACAAGTCCCTTTCTCCATTTAATGAGCTATTCCTAAGTCTTGCCATCATCATTCCATTTGTTTCTACCTGCTCAATACAAAACATTATAGATATTCTGGAATGCCACTTATGTGGATACTCAGTTACCTGCTTAATAAAGTATCATAAAGAGTATTAGACCTCGTAGCATTTGGTCTAATTCTCCAGACATTTTCATATTAGAGTAAGAAAGTCTAACTGTGTATCAAGAAACAACCAAGATTATCAAAAACATTTCTTCTCTTAGGGCTTTCATACTAGCTGTGTTTGCAGTAGCACAATGCAGCATGGCTTGCGGCCATAGGAAACCTGTGTACCTTTCACACTAGCCCCACGTTTGCATTGTTACATGCAGTTTTGCAGGCACAGTGCAAGCTTTTATGGGAGGCGCAAGTGCAGCACACAGTTAATGGTCGTGTCAACTCCTATTCCTCCAAAGATTGTTATTGCATGTTTAGCGGAGTGATCGTGAATCTTAAAAAAAGAAAAAATTGTTCTTGTCCAACAAGATTGGATTTTTCTCCCATAAAAGATTGGCAAGGTGGGTTACTGATGCCTGAAGACACCCATCATAATTACCATCTAATCATGCTGCATCAAAGTGGTTTAAGAAGAAACTATGTATCCATCTGACACACTTGTTTACAGAAGCATTGACGTATACAAGTTCTGGGTCATAGCTGGACAAGGTAGTAAATACAATAGTGCTGGCTCATGTAAACCTCTAGGGTTCTCAGGATGCTAATTTTGTAATTTAGTTGAAGCTTAAAGTTGAAAATTCAGGTCAGTGTGTTCCCTGGTTCCAAAACTTTAAAATATATTTTAACCTAAACGTGCCAAGGGAAAAGGAGCAATCAGAAACTGTGAGGTATCTCTTTTAAAATTACTGTTTTTGGCTGAAGTTGGGCTGACAGGGAACAGGGAACCTCATGTACTATCATGTGAAAAAAGTAGGACATCCCACTAAATAGACAATTAACACATTTGTGTCTAATAATTGTTTTTATTTATCTCTGGAAAAGAAAGTAAATTATTTGCAGTTAAAAACAAAACAAATCTACCTATTTACTTATTTAACCAAAGACCGTAAAAACACCCTATCACCGAACAGCTAAAGGTGGGTTTACACGTCTAGATTTTTTCGTCCGATAAACGAAAAAAGAAAAATTTTTGGGTTAATTGTACAAAAATCTAGAATGGCAATTTGGTTCGATGGATAATTTTTGTTCGACCTCGAACAAAAAATCGTTCAAAAGGTCATCGAACATGTTGGTAAATTTTCGTAGTAAGACGTAGTAATTCCGAATGTATTTTCATTCGATATCGGGATGGACGAACAAAACCTTGTTACATTCGATAAATGGACGAACGATGTTCGACAAAAAAATCTATCCAAAAATCGAATCGCAGTTGAACGAACAAAAAATCTACACGTGTAAACCCACCTTTAGTGTTACACCATTTGGGTGAACTGACTTGGCTCTGACTTGGTCGAAGGAAACTTTGCCCCCTAACTCAATGCAGGATTCTTACTGCATCTCTAAACAAGGACATGTTCACCACCATGCTTTACAGTTGGTATGCTTTTTTTTGGTTTATGCCAAACATGTCCTGTGTTTTGGTGTTCAAAGAAATTAACTTTAGGCTCATCTGTCCACAGAACATTATTCCACATGTCCTGATTTTTTTTTGTGTTTCTTTTAAGGCTCGTTTACAGAGGTGGTAGAGATGGTAAACGAGCGATAACCGCAACTGCCTTTGGCATGAGACATTCACCGGTCGGTTTTTGGGATTTCGCACCATAGACCTGTTATGGGGGCTATAATCTTAACAGGTTTGCAGGGGCTCAGAGACAGAAGTGCCCCATTGTTTTCAGTGGTCAGTAGCCTGGGAAAAGCAAAAGTTTCCTCCTTGCATACCTTCGATGCAAGTTTGATTTTAACCTCCTTGACAATCCCATTACTTCTGGAAATGGGTGCCAAAAGACGTACCAAAAATTTATATACATATCTAAGCGGATGTCTATGCATAGGTTCTGGCAACCAGCCCATGTCCCATGTGGGTGACACTGTTTACTTGAGCCTGCTGTAGGGCCTGAAGTTTACTTGAGGTTTTTGCAAATTTATTAAAAATTAAACACTGAGAAATCACATAAGTATTCACAGCCTTTGCTCAATACTTTGTCAATGCACCTTTGGCAGAAATTACAGCCTCAAGTATTTTTTAATATGATGCCACAAGTAGTGATGGACCGAACTGTTCGCCGGTGAACTGTTCGCGGCGAACATCGCATGTTCACGTCCGCCACGTGTTCGCGAACATACGGCGATCGGCCCGCCCCATATTTTTTTTTATTGAACAAACTTTGACCCTGGAGCAGTCAGCAGGCACAATACAGCCAATCAGCACCCACCACGTCACGGACCATCCCACCCCCCATCGCACAGCACAGGAGAGACGCCATTTCACATCTTGCTGCAGATGGAGACAGTTAGTTGAGATAGCTGCTGCTGCTGTATAGGGAACGATTAGCTAGTCAGTGTTCAGTGTGATCTGCAGTCTACTCCTGTACAGTGCTTCTTAATCTGCTGTCAGGACAGAGTCCTGAAAAGACCCCAAAAGCCCTTTTTAGGGCTATTTTTTCGCTACCCTGTTGCCTGCTGTGGGCTGCTGGCAGTGATTATGCAAGCCTCATATCACACAGGGCCTACTGCCAGTGCTCATATTTGGTGGCACTTTGTTACCCCAGGGG
>CM070040.1:35398908-35412189 GCA_036250615.1 Ptychadena robeensis
GCCGCTAGTGGCAAGAATCGGCCAGGCACCCTTTGTGTGCTGGCCATTACTTCGGATGGGGGACAGCAGTGAACTAATGGGACTGGTCGGGATCAATATGACCAGGGGGCGCACCCGATTTTCTGCCGACCCGTCTGCTGATCGATTGTGGGAACGCGCACGGTGGCGTATCAGCTTACGAATCGGGCAGAAATCTGCCCGTCTAAGCCCAGCTTTAGTATGGTCATAAGCACAAAGTAAACACAGTAAGGAGAGGTTAACTAATATTTGTAAGGTTTGTATTGCAGTCTGTGTCCCTGTTGTGGAGTGCTTAGTTCACTTAAGGTGGCCATACACGGTTCAATATTTTTGTACAATCCATTGGGAACTAAAGATTTTTTGTTGGATCTAATGAAAATTGAGTACCAAACAACTTGTTTATTCGATAAAGTCATCGATATCGAACAAAAAATGTATCTGACATGTTGGTAATTTTTTATCGAATTGGTAATTATCGAATCTAAGTCAAACATGTCAAAAAATGTTATCTGATTTCTGTTCTTTTTTAAAAAAAAGTGAAAGGTGATTAATTTGAGTAAATTGAAACGACATTTCATTTGGTCGAATGAAAATCGAGTGTATACATTCGATATCGGCACAATCGATATTCGATCAAGATATTGAACATACGGATCGAATCTATCGGCGACTGTGCAAAAATCTATACGTGTATGGCTAGCTTAAGTTCTAGTGAAATCTCCCAAGTAAAGACGCCCAGAGCAGTAACAAATGGACAAAAAGATTTTTAATGCCTTTACCTCTCTTGTAAACAGGAATGATACTGTTTTCTGTGTCTCTGGAGAAATTCAGGACACTTCTACCCTGGAGAGAACACAGAAATGAAGGAAAATTCTACCTAGACCAAATTCCCTGTCAGAAGGCCCTTCTCTAGCCAAAACGTAATACATTTTGGAAGGTTTGTCCTTCTGTTAACACTTTGCTGCTTTCAGAACTCTATCAAAAGCCAATTTTTTTTTTCCTTTTTATCTTGTGTTCCATTAGGGAGATTTTTCTTGTCCTTTTCTTGTACATAGGGCAGAAAGTGAAAAGGAATCCCTTCTGCATCAGTGAAATCATCTCTTCATGTTTTGCCAAAAACTGGAAGTTTTGGTTTTGCGTCACCTTTGTGAGGTGAACAATAAAGTAGGAATAAGAACAAGACAGATCTTTAAATCCTTCCCCAGTCTCTTTACCTAAATCAATCGACCTAAAGTGACTGAAATCAAACATAATATCTAGCGAGCAGGGATTGGCCATGTTAGTTAAGCAGGGCACACACATGAAGATATGAGCCGTGCACCGTGCTCGCTCACGGCCATCTATCTGGCCCATTTCATATGCGGCCATCCCAGTTTTTGAGCAGGACCAATCAATCCTGCTCAAAAACTGGGGTATCGGACATGACCATTAATCATGGCCGATGTCCCCTGTTTGCATGGAGACTGCAGGTCTCCCATGCAAAGCATCAGCTGAGCTGGAGTGAGAGCAGAGCTGTCTCTCCAGCTCCACCGATATCTGACAGCAGCGTAATGACTTCATCACACTGCAGGGAACATCCGACAGCTCAAATATCGAGCCGTCTGTACCCTGCTATAATGTCAGTATCTGGAGGTTTGTTTTTTAGGTACTTCGATGGATCTATGGATCATGTGCACAGGGCTTTGAAAAGAAATCAATCGTTTATTGTTCACAAAGTGTGGTGGAACGATTGATCAATATTTTTTCTTATTAACAATAAACTTTATTGTAGAGTTTGTGTATTACAAAGCAATAAAGTATAATACAGTAGTACAACAGTACAGTGCATCTATCTTTAAAAATATAGAAGGAGTAAAGATGCTGCAAGACACATATTAAGTTCCAAAAAGAAGAAAACAAAAAGAAAAGAGAAAAACAACAACTATTTCACCACATCTAACACAGTATATGGTACCACATGCTCGAAACCCCCAAGGAGGGTAGATCGTCAATATTTAAAATATATTTGCCACAAGATGCACTTTCATTGTAATTAGGAATTGATAGCATTGCTCAGAGAGGAGGCCGCCATCTTAAGCATTGAAGAGTATCCTCTAAAACACACACACCTTCAGTCTGCAAAGTCTGTAATTCCAACAGGATTTAAAAAAAACCTGGCTGCTTAGTAGAAGATAATTGTAGAAGATGATGTATTTGTTCTAGATAACATACTGTCAAAGGGTTTGTTGAATAAGCCCCAAATTCTGCCAGGATTGCAGTTATCTGGTGAGTAATGGTGGTTTGAAGTAATTTTTATATTGGAGCTTTGTGGTCCTTGGCTATCTGTAATGGAACAACAATGCTTTGTTTACTCATGTCATAGATGTGGGGCCGATGGCGAGCAGTTAGCCATTAGCTTTTATCTCAACACCATTAGAAGATGAAAGCATATATCTGATTAGTTGCTACAGTGTACCACAAACATTTATTAAAATGCTGTCTTCATGGATAGTCACTAATAGGACCCTCTCAGAGCAGCATTTTTTTATATATCTAGCCAAATAAATTAAACCACTTAAAATGTATTCCCTGTCAAGCCGTTGGCTCCAGGAAAACGCTGTATACTTCCATCCACATGATTTTACCCATGGACAGAATGGGAAATCTTGTAAATGGGGGAAACCTGTTCCCTCACTTTCTCTTGTCCACTGAACAGGAAATGATCAAAAATCTCTACGGGTCCTGTATACACATTGAAACATTCTATTTGCTAGATAGAGTTAGAATTTTACCTTCTAACCTCTTTCTGGGAGGTAGCAGCCCTTTAAATGCCCACCTCACCCCAGTGGGCTTTTTGTCATTCCACCTTGTTCCACAGGCACCATAAAAAGCCTGTGACAATAAGCAGGAGATGGTGCATTGAAGCCTCATGGTATTATTTTTAGTGTGTAGTGAAACACCTGTTCCATGGGTCATGAGAACAGAGCCTGAAATGTGCAGCCATCTCACCCACTTCCATACACCTGCCAGAGCGTTCTCACCCCTCCCTGATTAACTCTTTGCTGAGACTGTGACGACAGCTTCCTCGCCCATCCTCCCTTTTCCCACGCTGCACTCTCACGAGGACATCTCACCGAGCTGGGACTGAGCTTTGCTTCCATGTGTGTGTGGCATTTGGAGCTGCCTACATTTTCCGGGAAACTGAGAGCTGTTACAAGTCCAGGCTAAGTGCATTGTAAGGGCTTGCTTAATGCCCATGATAAAAATGTAATTGTTGCCATTGCTGACCTACTTCCAACTTGCCAATATCATCCAAAGTTTCAGGGTTTAGGGTCTTACCTAGTCCTCCTTTTACTGTCTACACTGAAACAAGCCATACAACCAAGCAGCTCTACACCCAGTGTTTTTAGGTTCCAATAATCACGAAGCCATTCAATAGCTTCTGTTTAGTGGCGTTAAAAGTGAACATGTATTGTGCTCGTAAAACAAGTTTCCCCCTTTTTTTTCTTTTTTTTTACTGATCATGGGGAAACAGTTAAAGTTTGGACTGTTCTGTTACCAGGGATAATTTACTGTACCAGGGTTCACAGACTGTATTATTCCTTTCCTGCTTCCATCAGATCTGGAAAAGGTTATTTCTAGTCTGGGGTGGGGTGGAATCACACTGTAAAAAATGATTTTACTCAGAAATATTTTAATATCACCCCCATCTCTTTCCTACATCTATCGATTTCTGACCATCCATCTCCACAAGAATAGGTTAATTGAAGAATAAAAAATGAGCAGAAGGGCCCATTGGTTTTATCCATGTTTTTTGCATGTCGTGCTAATGAGTTTGGTTCTGTAATTGCTCAGGTCTCACCAGTGAGTCTGCCTGGAAAATGGAACCAAATAGGAGTGTTCATGAGGGCGTCAGTGTCTCACGACTGGGCAGCCTGGGAACAGTAGGACACTAAACAGCGGCTGTAAGAAGATCCCACAGTCTGGCGATACAGTTAGAGATGTGGAAGGAGAGAGCCCTCCTTAACCCCAGGGTCAGTGTGTAGACAATGGGGCAGCTATTGACAAGCCCCCGCTTCCATTTTCTTTTGTCATGCAGATCTCAGCGGCGTATTGTTAGGAAATCCCATCCCTCCTCCTCCTGGTTTTTCCCTCTGCTGCATCTTCCTATGGGTGAGAGAAGCCCTTAAAATTTTCCCACCGTACCATTTACCTCTCCAGTTTCCCACAACAAGACTAAATGCAGATGAAGAATCTATAATGGCTTGTCACTTCAGAGACGTTCTCATATCATTTCCCAGAATTCTCCAAGGCTGATCAGTTTATTAGATGACCATGTGGCACCTCGGGGCTTTCACAGCATTAAAGCTAGTATCAGTATCCTAAAATCCTATTTATTAATAGGGTACAATATTTTAAATGTCTAAACTATTGTGAGAAAGGGAAGCGCATTGTCTTTCATTAATCTACTGCATTTTCACTTTAGAAGGATTTAATACTATAGCTTTTATGTTTTTCTGGGATTTTCATGGGAAAGCAGGTAATAGGCATTCCCAGCATCAGACATCCTTGCATGCGGCACCACACCCATTATTACATCATAATAAATGGTACATGCAGCAGCAAAGCAGGCAATGCGCTAAAGTTCTTTCACATGCATAATGTATGACTAATCTGTCAGCGTGTTTTCAGAATCCTGGTAGCACCCAGGAGAGGTATTTGGATTTGTAGGTTTGTTTGATGGCAATCATTTCCTACATCGTTAATTAGATATATAGAAAGGTCATATTTAGAAGGTGATTTGAGGTCCAGTTAATGTATGAAAGTGAGTCATGTAGAGAATCTCCAATAATCACTATGTACAGATATATAACAAGAGCTTTGTCCCAGCAAGCCGTATAGCAGTAGGCAGTGGTACATCCTTATAGCTGATTGTGGAGACATCATGGCAGTCAACAATAGGGTTGTACAACTCTAGGCATTTTTTGACTTCTTAAGCTGGGAATACACGGGTTGATTTGTTCCCAAATTTCTGCACAGCTGAGTGCCGTGCGCATTCATGGCATTGAGCTGTGCAGAAATCTGGGAACAAATCTATCCGTGAATGCCTAACAGGTTACCAACATGTTGGTAAACCTTGTTCGATATCCTATACCTTGAAAGGGGACCTGCGGTTTCCCATTCAGAGTATAGGACGGGCTGACAGCTGGCTCCCCATATCGGGGAAGCCGGGAAGTAGCGCGATGACGTCATCACGCTACTGCCAAAATCTCTCTATCGGCTCAAATATCGAGCCGTGTATTCTAGCATTACCTTCCTTTACTATCCATTGGAAAAATACTAAAAATGAGTATAGATTGTGTTCCCTGGAGACTGGAGTAGGACAGTCCTGGTCTAGGGAGGTTGACATAGATACAGATCTATTAACTAATTTAGATAAGGACACCTATAGAATTAAAGAGTTAGCACCACATACCAATATCCCCGTATTGATTATGTCACCAGTCTAAAGCTAGCCATACATGCACTAAGCACGGCCGATTTTGCCGATTGGAGGTGCCCACATGGGGCCCCACAGCTCGGCCGGCCAGAGAACGGACATGTCCGATATTCTCTGGCCTAAGACGGTTGATGCCGTTAGTTTTAATGAAGATGCTGTCATCTTTGAGCTGATGTGACCTGCTCTGTCGGCCCCCACTCGGTACGTGTGTGGGGGCCTTAACTGTATACCAACGGGTATACTAACAAGTATGGTCTGGTTTGGTGTGGTGTGTGTGTGTTGAGAGTGTCCAGTGGTCGAGCACTTTGGGGGGGGGGGGGGGGGGGGGGGGGAAGACCAGCCATTCCTATCCCCAAAGAAAACCTGGGGGCCTGGGCCTCTTTAGTTGGATCCGGAATTCCCCACCTAAGGCTACCAATCCAGGGATATTGGTTAGGGCAGCGTATACCAGACCATACTTGTGAGTATACCTGTAGGTATACAGTTAGATTGGTGACATAATGCTGAAACAATTGGACCGTAACCTATATTACTTTGAATTTATGACCAAAAAAGATACAGGACCGTTTGATTATTGTGACCTCAAAAGATACCGGACCGTTTGACGGATTATTGTGACTACGGTTTATTGATTTTGAGCTCTCATATACTGTTTGTTTATTTGAAGAACCACAATCACTTACCCTATACTGCCGTAAAGAAGCCCCTAATATGGGGCATAAGGATGCCCTATGACTTACCATCCAAAGATCTGGCTAAGGATCACCTTACTGGAAATACTCCCACGGAAAAATTTTTTGATTTATATGGATTAACTTATTTGAAATATTTTTAATGATTGTTATAAATATTGTTTTATCTGCATTTATCCAGTCTGCGGTATTTACTCTTGCACCCTAAAAACCCCTGGGGACTAGCCACCCCCTGCTCAGGTTGGCTAGAGCTTTTTGAGATTTTTTGGTTTTATAGATACAGATCATCATCAGGAGATTTGAGTGCAACTGGGACGTGTTCTGTAGGTCACCCAGAACATCTTCTGGTCAAGCAGTTGCTAGAGGTTTTCTTTGCCAATTGCTGTTTTTAGACAGGAACTGAATAATTCCCCATTTGGCATAAGTAATGTTTGTTTTGCTACAAGTTTTAAGTGGATTGTTTATGTATGTTCAGCCAGCAAATGCAGAATTTTGGTAGAATTTTTCTTCAGTGACAAATTTGATACTGTATGTGACAGTAAAAATACATTTACCAAAATGTGCTTAAAGAAAGCAACTGTGCCTGATAAATGTTAGAGATATCTGACACACACAAAAGTGTCTGATGGTGTAGATTTTTTATTCTTTGCAGATCTTTAGGACTAAAGCCCCCATACACCTTTTGATCACTCCATACAATTTCCTTTAAATCTACCAACAACTATGTAGTATAGTGACCTTCCTGATAGAATAGTTCTCCCAGCCAACTGTAAACCTCAATGGTAGGGCAACGTTGTGTTGGGTCTCACTTTAGTTAGCCACACATGGTTCGATGTTAGCGTTCAATCGACGATTTTTGATGAAAAAAGTGATCGATTGTAAAAAAAAATCCATGTGCTGCCCACATAGTACAATCGATGATCATTGATAGATTTTTGTAAAATCATCGATTGCAAAGTGATCGGACATGTTGGAAAATTTTGCTCGATTTTACAATCATCGAACTACATTCCTTGCAGCTTTTTTTGGTCTATTTTTTTGGCTCGATTTGTGTGGCTACTTCCCTTTAACTTCCGATTGAAACTAAAATCGTAAGAGGAATTCATTTGACGATTTTGGATTACTTCGATTACTTTTCAGTCGAACAATTAGCTTTAGGCACTAAGTATTTAAATAAATGAGTCGTTAACAACATTCGGTGTCCACTAGTTGGGTTTCAGGCTTTTGCTCACCATACCTGTCATGAGGTTGTTTTTAAAGTAGCCCCCGAGCACCTGCACAAGTTTGCAGGCATTTGTGACTGGTTGCTTTTTCATGCAGCTGCGCAAGTGCCTGGCCGTTTCCCGAGTTGCTGTGGATTAAAAGCAGCTCGGGAAATGACAGTGTAAATTTAGCCTTTATGTAGCAATACATGAGTCATTTTTTCTGTTTGATTCCCATGGCTTATGTTGTTCATTTTAAAATCAATTCCTTTTTACCTGAATACATCAATTCAAATGCGATCTGAATCAAGCTTAAAATAAATCAATCAGTGATCGGACATGTTGCTAAATTTCAGCTGATCATGAAGTATCTGTCGGGTTTTCTAAATATTTAGATGGATTTGTATTCAATTGTACTATGGATCAAGGAAAGGAATATCTGTTCGGAATGGATCACACTGTGTGGTAGTGCCAACTATTGATGTTAGTCCGACGGTCAATATTTCAATTGCACAAGTCGAATTTGAATTTTAGCAAGGCTACCCTAGGGGCAGACTGCAGTTTGCTGGGGATGATTTACCGCTGCCTGACATTTGACAACTGCTACACTGAGGTAGGCACGTAGTTAACTGATCATGTGAACTCAACCTGAAGGAGTGAAGATCAGAGGAATTGTTGTCAGAACTGGAAAGTGTTATTACTGTATTTTCCGGCGTATAAGACGACTTTTTAACACAGGAACATGTGTGCGACAGTCGGGGTCGTCTTATACACCAGGTGCCACCGTCAGGGTGGTGCAGGGGGCACTCCTGCTCTAGGGGAGCCCATAGGTCTGCTCCCTGGATCTGTGCTCACTGCACACTGGCTGGCAGAAGCAGAGGGAGAGATCTTCTTCATCCCCCTCGCCCCCTCCTTCTCCTTCCCGATGTCAGTGAAAGTAGCTGGCTGCTACTGACAGCAAGTGCTCACTAACATTATTGTGGCTGACATTGGTATTGCAGGGAGATTGAGATAAAAGCTATATTCTTCTCATATGTATACAATTTATGTCAGTTGGATAACTGCAGGGAAACATTAATAAATATGAAAGGTTGCAGATAGGTGTGTCAAATTGGGAATGTGAATCACTAATCCAAAAAAAAGATTTGACTTCTAAGGGTGTCGGAGATCTGTGGGTTGAAAGTCACAGTAGACATAAAAATGTTTATTTGGCGAGAATATGCCAAACTCTATATTTTAACTGGAAAAGTTGGGGGTCGTCTTATACGCCAGAAAATACGGTATTTCCATTTTGTACAATTTATTTTGTTTCTGCTCTGAAAAAACAATACGATCCATTAGGAAGAGTTGTGAGCACATGCCGAATGATGAATGATTTTACCTCCCTTCCTATTCCAATTACATCTGTAATATTTGTTTTGTCCTCACTTTATGTAATGGAAAAATGGTGACCAGGACAATTTTTGCCTTTAGACCCAAGTTAATCTTAATTTGCATATTATATATTTTGGGCCTCCAGGCTGCCATTCATGGTGTGATGTGGTTGAGGCTGTATCTGTCAGTGGAGGTACGAGGCCGAGCCGCAGCTTGCGTATATGACAGGCAGAAGCTTGTTCCCAGGCTCCATTAGCATGGATGACAGGAAGATTCTCCAGTCACACCCAACCTTCCTGTGAATCTGTCACTGGATTCACTTTGTCACGCTCAGCAGTAATCACAGTCTTGCTTATGTCAAACAACTTCGACATCTGTATGGTACAAATGAAGAAAAATCTGTTGAAAAATATTCTTTTGCATCTCTCATATAGTTAAAAGACATTTATGTTTTTGTCATTTTCATTGGACGAACAAATTCATGTGCTACATGTTAAAATGATGAGGTGCTGATAGATTGGGTGTATTAATTCAGGAGGGACAGTCATAGTCTTGAGGTGATTAATGGATGTGGCGCATTATTATATTTTTAGCTGAACTCTGAGCACAGTGAAAAACAATCCCTAGCACTACAAAGGATTTAATGTTTGATTTGGTCTACGATACCATTAAAATACACTTTCACTTATCCCTCACTTTTGTGGTGCTCCTTCAGTCATGCAGCTGGTTCTCCACAACGACTGGTCTTTAGCAGACTATATATTAATCACAGACATCAGATGTCCTCAATGCTTGATTATCCATCCTGCATTGTAAGGGATGCCTGTAAAAGCCCACCCACAACCTGGAGCATTGGGGATCAAGGGACTTGGGGATCAAGGGATAAGAGTTTTTTCATGAAATTCAGGATAGAAATTAGTAATTGACCCTTTCATTATTTCATTGCAATGGAAGGTTTTTATTTCTATGTAGTTCAGCTTAATAAAATGATCATGGTCATTCTGTGTTAGTATGTGATGTGCCTGAGGGCTTGTTTCCACTGATGCGATTTGCTGCGGTTGTATCCGCGCGGCTACAGCCGCTACCGCCTGCAACGCAAGCCTTTTGTCATGTGGATGCACGCGGACGTCCGTGCGTTCGGATGCAGACTATGGGCAGCCCCCATGTTAAGGGATGCGGTCGGTTGCGGTTTCCGCACGAAAACGCTGTAGGTAGCGTTCACAACCGCACCCTAACCCACATCCGCATTTGAACGCGCACAAACGCACCAGTAGAAACTATAATGATGTTTCCAATGGATGTGGTTGACTGTGGTTGCGGCCGCGCGGTTACAAACGCTAGCAAGCGTGCAAAATCACACCAGTGAAAACAAGCCCTTAGAAAAAACACAAAGTAAGCCCAAAGCTCTCTTACCATTTAAACCTGTGTAAATCTGACCACACACACAATAGTAAACTATTAAGAATAGGTTGGAATGATGATTGGCTAAAAAGTAACATAATAACAAAGAACTGATAACATTATAACATTACATTTCTATTACATTACTTAGAACTTGAGGACCATTCATTTTATGAAAAGATGCAGTTTTTCCCTGGAAATGTTCTTTCTTTCTAGTGCTACATGACCATAGGCGACTATGGTGGGTTTTTGTGTTCACCCTATCTGAGGATGAGATTGAAGATTGTCCATTCTGTCCTTGGTAAGTTGCGGTGTTCACACATGCTGGTACGTGTGATTGCCACAACTTACCAACAACGGACAGACTGTATTTCCCCCTGCCTCTCTTTCCCTGGACTGTACTGGACTGTTGAGATCTGGCTTTGTTTGTTGTTCTGCCTGACTTCTACTGAGGACACTTAACTTTTGAACTTGTGAACGATATACCAGTGGATCCATGACTCAGACAGATACGTATCCATGACCCAAACAGAATGGACAATTGACGCTTTTCCTTTTGAGATGGCTTATGAAAACGGAGGACTGACAGTTGTGAGAAAAGAAAAAATATTTAGATTCAATGCATATTCTCCTTGGGTAACCCCCCATAGCTGCTGGATGCGATCCCTTCCCTGGGTTTTTAACCAACAGACTTTTCACTCTATACCCACCAACGTATACAAATACGGTTTAAACACGTGACCATTGGTCATAGCACTCTTTACCATACAGGCAATGTGATTCCCATTCTCCCTGAGGAAGCCCCTCTTTAAAGGGGTGAAACGTTTCGGAGGGTGACACAGCTTGCCGGGATAATCAATGTAATACAGTAGTAACCAGTAATTGTTATTTTTATAAAATAATGTTATATGGAATTACATGTGTTACTAAAGCCCCATGTTAACCCCTATGGGAACATAGAGATTCCCTTTTCCTGTATTTCTTAGGTAAAAAGAGATCAACTTAAACAATTGTTTTTTGTTTTGTTTTGTTTTTTTAAATCAATTGAACGGAGCAATGAAACTGTGTATGGGGCCACCTTTAAGAATCATGGAGATATTAAACTCTTTAAAAACATTGCTGCACTGAGCATCAGAGTATCATTTCATATGGACCATGATAGGATGATGGAAGTTGTGGAATGCATTGAGGATTTTCACACATTCCACATAAAAAGAGCTTGGCCAAGAGAGTTGAAAGGATCAAAGCTCAGGTGTTGATGTGATGTGGGAACTCCAGGGGTGCTGTCTTCACACTCTGGCTGACAGGGTCGGTGACAGATCTGCACAGGAATTTATGGGAAAATGAACAGTGCTGGGAGTTCTAAAAATCTCTTGTGTTAAAATCTGATCGTATTCATCTTCCCATGGGTGGTTGAGGTCACAGAGCCACTGTTTACCGACAGTCACACAGCTGATAAGATCTGAAAGAGATAATATACCTCGGATTAGCTCCTCCGAGATGTTATTTAGGTCCACAATGGGTGTCCTGAGCTTGGGTACACACCAGTCCCACTGTTGTGTATACAAAGATTTACAGTAGCTGACCAGTGGCATTGCAGGTAACAAGTGAAATCAATTAGTCAACTGCTCCAAAAAATTCCCACCCGTATTTCTTTTGTTATCAACCATTAACCTCTTTAATGCTAGCCATACACATGCCGATAAGCGGCCGATTTTTAATCTGACCGACGGGCGTGCGCGCTCGCGCCGTCGGTCAGGTTAAAAATCGGCCGCTAATCGACATGTGCCCACATGGGGCGACAGATCCCTGTCGCCCCACTTCTCGGCTGGCCAGAGAATGGACATGTCCGATCTTCTCTGGCCGATGGGAGCCGATGAAAGCCGATGCCATAAGCTGCAATGAAGTGGCGTCTTCATTGCAGCTTATGGCCGGCACACAAAGGGTGCCCAGCCGATTGAAGGGGCCCCATAATGATGACGTCATCACGTTAGCCTTCCGGAAAGATATCGGGACTAGTCTGCCTGCACACATCGGCGTGTGTATGGCAGGCTTAACTGGTATTTTTTGACCGTTGCTATTGATTATAAACAAAGGACCCCAATGTAAAATTTGGGAATGTCTACTCCATCTCATTCAAGTACCTGCAGTGATCCCGCTTATCTTCCCATCTACAAATTTATAATAAAATGATTGAACATTGTGAATATATTAAAATGCTTCCTCCTTAGGCACACCAAGGGAAGTAAACATCTCAATGTCAAGGGTCCTCTTCTGGGCCAGGAACAATTGCAACCTCTACACCACCTATTTAAATTGCCTTGTTGTCATTTGCACTTATTGTAACTGAAATTTCACACCTTGAGGTAGTATTCGTAGAAGTAAGGGATCTACGTGACTTTCCCTTCAGACAAAGGTCATCTTCACCAGAGCGGTATCGCCACCCTCTTAGGTGAGTTACCCTATGTTATGGATTCAAAGGCTGGATGCACAAACCAGTCTGACAAGGACAGTGCAATTGTAAAAGTCACTGTGGAATGTTTGCAAACTTACTTAGGATAAGAACTCATTAACCCGTTCGCAGGCTCAGGGGTGGAAGATTGTCTTTTTTTCACATCATTCTCAACTTTACAGATATGCATAGTTGCTGCTTATCCATTTATTTTTGTAGCTACTGTCCCCCTCCCTGTCCTATCCCCTCAGGACAATGCAGTTTAAATAGCTGACCACCCAGAATTTTAGCTGACTCTCAGGCCCTTTTGTTAGGGCTGTGACATTAACCCTCTTTACTCAGGATGCAAGTAAAGCTATCCACAGACGGGCAGATATTCAGAAATGGGAAAACCTCCCCCTTGCAGGAGTCACTCTACATTGGGATTTTGTGCCATCATTTCTTATTGATCACCTGCAATTTTTGGTCCTTTCTTCTATTGTTATAGGGTACTTGTGACCACTGGTGACAGAATTTCTTTGGTCAGTCTGTGAATCGTTTATACCATAAACAAATTTTAGCATGCCTCCCCTTCAGTAAAGAAAAACTAAATCTAGCTATTTTCCGCTTTAGCGGGAGGTGTCTATTCCTGCACCCCATGCCCTGGTCTAGGGCACTCACCCT
>CM070040.1:35412289-35454000 GCA_036250615.1 Ptychadena robeensis
CTGGTTTATTTCCAGGTGTAATTTTCATTCATTACTAGGGATGATGGCAATATTACTTTAGTCCTATTTACGGGTATAATATTTGTACAATGAATGACTCACTTTTTGTAAAGGCAACATTAAGAACACAGAAAGTTGTTAACATCAGGTAGGCTGTATGAGAATCTTTGTAAATGCTTGGCCTCCTCTTTCAGGATGAGAGGGTACAGTGGTATTCTCTATGTAGCAGAAACATGTGTTGGAGACACCTGAAATATGTGGATGTGGACTTTTTTCTTTGGGGGGGGGGGGTGCATTTAATCAAAACTGAAAAGCCAGAAAAGTATGTTCAGCTAAAACTTAAAAAAAAACTGTACATAGAAAAATATACAAAGTTTATATATATTCTTGTGCCTTTATATTGCATCTGGAAAGTATTCACAGCCCATCTTTTTCCTCAGAATTCTACACACAACACCCAATTATCACAATATCACAATGTGAAAAGGTTTACTTGAGATATTGGCCAATTTTTTTTAAATAAAAAAAAACTGAGAAAGCACATGTACTCATGTATTCATTGCCTTTGCCATTGTGTTCAGGTGCATCCTGTTTCCCCAGATCCTCCTTGAGATGTTTCTGCAGCTTAATTGGAGTCTACCTGTGGTAAATGATTTTGGAATGTTACACACCTATCTATATAAACTGCCACAGCTAACAGGTTCTCTAGGTTTTCTAGGTATTTTGATTGTTAAGTATGCGATCATACTACAGAGCATGCATACCATGGTACGATCATGTTTAAATCGATCACACTGTGGGATGAAACGATCGATGTTGTTGTTGATCGTATTATCGCACAACAAGATCAAATTTAAGGTCAATCGCAATTTAATCAATCCGCGTCCCATCTAGAGATTTGCAGGCCATACACAGGTCCGATTTTAGCTCAATCGACTTAAAACGATAATTAATTTTAGTGTATTGATTGAGAATTGAGTTTTGCCCACCTGGTTGAATCGACTTAATCCGATCAAAATTGAGTGAAAATTCAGTCGTTTTTTGATCGGACTGGATGGTAAATTTTGATCAGTTGATCATTGGTTCAGTATTTTGAGAACCAAGTGTGGTCAACCAATTTTTGATCGATTTTTTTCTACCTATTCTACCTCACTTCTGATTGAAATTTCAATCTGACTATTTTGGATCGATTGTTATGTCGATTGAAAAAAAAAAATCGATCAAAAATCTTGTACTACATATGGCCCATGATACAATCGACATACAATTTTATACCGACTAGAAAATTTATCGTTTTAAGTTGATTGAGCTACAATTGAGCTAAAATCGGACCTGTGTATGGCCTGCTTTAAGGACTCCCAGACCATGGTCTGGTGAGATAAAGATTGAGCTCTTTGATTGAATGTGAGGCGTTAAATTTGGACGAAACCAGGCACCGCTACCATGTATTGGCAGCATGTGACAGCTTCATATGAGAATTCCCATTAGCAACCATAAGTAACTATCCTAAAACAAAGCTTAGTTGTCAGGATGCCAGTGGTGTAGAACAAGCATGCAACAAATGTTTAGGTCACCTGATCTGCATGCTTGTCCCAGGTCACAGTGACTTAAAAGCTAGTGATGCCAGTGGATCAACATAACATTTTCAGAAGATCAGAAATGGCTGCCTGCATTCCAGCCCAAGTTTCTTTTTATTCATCACATCCAGAAAGCAAATTGTTTTTGGTCTTTGATATTTGCCAGTTTGTTAGTAAATTTTTCATACATGATTCTTACAAATTCGGAAGAAAGAACTGCCTTGCTCCATGCGCTGATTTCATCTTCATGGTATAATGAGTGCTTTTACCGCTTGGCTTTTCTCAGAACATATCAATATGTATGTATGCAGTACAATAGTCAATAGTACATAAACATCAAGAGTGGAAAAATATCAACATTGCATCAGACGTTCATCTCATCGCCTCAGAAGTGTGCGCGGGCGGAAAGCACAGCAAAGTGTCCCTTAGAGGTGTTAATGTGTCCCTTTAGGAATGTGCAAAGTTCAGGCTAGCTGAGAGCAAACACAGTGTAGAGCGATATTGTGCCTGAGGCTGTGCACTTGTATCCTGTACAGACACAGTGCACATCAAGTGTAAATCCATGTTTGTCTCTGAGGAGTGTCTGTGCTCCCCGCCGTCCCATGTGCATCTCATTTCCAGCAGATCGTGGAATGCCAGAGCGTGCGCCGAACGAGGCTTGGCTCACATCCTGGATTTCTGTACTGCTATGGGGTGTTTATGATAGAATTAAGGTTGCTGTTTCCTTTAATTTAAAAAAATAATTCTACCTCTCACTCAATTCATCTTCACTTATAAAATTAGGTGCAGAGATGGAGTCACTGTGATGCTGAGACTTTTCAGGAAGGTGTAATAAACCTCCTGCCCCAACAGATCATCATTTTTCTGGGACTCATACTTTGTTTTTTTTCTTTTGACTTTTCCTCTACCTGGAATCTCCAAGTCTTTAGGCATAAAAGAGACTTTAGCACTGTGGTTTTTGCATGTCAATGGTAACATCAGGGTGGCCGTAAACAGGACGTGCCATTGTTTCATTTAAAAAAAGATTTGATGAGCACTAAGCAGCCTTTAGGCATGGGGTGACAAACGCTTAAGGGTGGACTTGAAAGATGAAAGCTTAGAAGAGTACTAATGCTAGCCATACACATGCCGATAAGCGGGTGATTTTTAATCTCACCGACGGGCGTGCGCGCTCGCGCCGTCGGTCAGGTTAAAAATCGGCCGCTAATCGGCATGTGCCCACATGGGGCGACAGATCCCTGTTGCCCCACTTCTCGGCCGGCCAGAGAATGGACATGTCCGATCGTCTCTGGCCGATGGGAGCCGATGAAAGCAGATGCCATAAGCTGCAATGAAGCGGCGTCTTCATTGCAGCTTATGGCCGGCACACAAAGGGTGCCCAGCCGATTGAAGGGGCCCCATAATGCAACGGGAGGCTAACGTGATGACGTCATCACGTTAGCCTCCCGGAAAGATATCGGGACTAGTCTGCCTACACACATCGGCGTGTGTATGGCAGGCTTAAGTCCGGGTTATGTTGTCTGGAATCTACAGTCGAACACATAATTCTTCATACCCCTGGCAAATTTTGACTTAAAGTTACTTTTATTCAACCAGCAAGATATTTTTTGATGGGAAATGACATAGGTGTCTCCCAAAAGATAATAAGACAATGTAAAAGAGGCATTATTGTGAAAAAAAAAACATTTCTCAGCTTTTATTTACATTTGAGCAAAAAGTGTCATGTCCAAAATTATTAATACCCTTCTCAATAATCAATAGAAAAGCCTTTATTGGCTATTACAGCAATCACACACTTTCTGTAATTGTAGATCAGCTTTTTGCATGTCTCCACAGGTATTTTTGCCCATTCATCTTTAGCAATGAGCTCCAAATCTTTCACGTTGGAGGGTCTTCTTGCCATCACCCTGATCTTTAGCTCCCTCCACAGATTCTCAATAAGTCAGGAATCTGGCTGGGCCTGTTAATGTTGTGTCTGCTAACCATATTTCACCACTTTTGCAGTGTGTTTTGGGTCATTGTCATGCTGAAATGTCCACTGGTGCCCAAAGCAAGTCTCTGCAGACTGCCTGATGTTGTGGTTGAGAATCCTCATGTATTCATGGTGCCGTTTACTGTGATTAGGTTCCCTGGTTCATTGGCTGAAAAACACCCCAATGCATTAGATTCCCACCACCATGTTTGACAGTGGAGATGGTGTTCTTTGGGTTGAAGGCTTCTCCTTTTTTACGCCAAATAAAGGAAACATCATTGTGACCAAACAATTAAATTTTTGTTTCATCTGACCATAACACAGAAGACCAGAAGTCTCCTTTTTTGTCCAGATGAGCATTTGCTTAGGCCAAGCAAGCTTTTGTATGCCGTATCTGGAGAAGTGGCGTCCTCCTTGGTCTGCATCCGTGGAACCCAGCAGTGTGCAGTGTCCATTGGATTGTCTGCCTCGAGACATTGCCACCAGCAGAGCTCAGATTGACCAGGAGGGCATTGGTGGTCATCCTTGTATTCTTGTGCATGAATACTTTGTTGGACTTGTGTACTAATTATTACACTTGGACTTTAAAACCCTGACTCTGGACTTACCCTGAAAATTTTACCTTCTATTTGACATTATTGCTACATAAATGTCTGCATAAAAGTCCATTTGCCTTTGGCCCCATTAAGGTGGGACAGCTCCAAAGGCAACCTGGTGCAATTGTATAGTTTCTTTTAATTATTTTGATATTTATTTTGGATGTTGGCGGACGACTTTCGCAACATTTATCTTGTGTATAGGGGAGAGCCCCTATTTGTTCTTAAAAAAAAATTAACATTGCCAACCATGTTCTTCTGTCCAACTGGGCATTGTAAATCTTGGTACTGGCTGGATAAACTTTTATTTTACTGGTTGTTTATCTACATATAAAATTGCCAATCTTCTCTTCACATTTTGAATGGGTTGCTTGAATTGATATTCTACAATTATAACAAAATGTCATTTTCTCTGCATACTGCACAAATATCTTGAGTCTGAAATTTGAAGCCCCATATACAGATTCCAAACTAGGTTTCTTTTTACAGCTGGAGAAACTTACTACAAATGGGCAATATGGTAACATTTATTTAAACAAAGAAACTTAGACCAAAGGGATGGCATTTGGTCATCAAAAGCTGCAGTTTGGCATGTCTGTGCTAATCAAGCAAATGGCCCTCAAAAAGGGATGGTGTCTAGTGAACAGCTAATAATGATCTTTCAAAGAGACTTCACAAATCTCCAACAGGCAAATGTCTGCTATTGTCTGGACTTTTTCCCATTTACCTCCTATCTTGTCACCCTAGCTTGTCCACTATAGATCAGTACACTGATACCAATAACACACTTGTGCCAGATCCTTCTGTCCCACCTGTCCATTTTTATCCTCAATCTGGCAACATTATACTAGCCACTCGGGCCAAAGATTGTTGGGCCACCTTGGTGCCCAACTGCTATATGTGTATATGAGTGGATATTTCTCAGTCAAACCATGGGAGACCTGGTAAATAGGTCAGTAGAATCTCCCCCCACCTCAATGATTGAGGATTTTTACAATACTTTCAAAAGAATATTTTTTAAAATATATATGCGCTGGCTGCATAAAGTGAACGACTGGGGTTTATGAGATTCTGACCTTTACCATACAAAGAACTTTAGCCAGACAACTTCAATTGTTACGTTTCACATTCCCCTGAGGGATATACTTTATTCATACATATGTGACAAATGCATCATCATCTATCCACATAGACACAATAGATAAAAAGATAAAAGTCTTTACACATAAAATGAAAGAGTAGGAAAAAAGAAAGGGGGGCTGCCTACAATTGGTAGTCCCCGTTTCTACCTACTATACACTTCTTGGCTCGGATAGCGTTCCATTTGAACGCTATCCGAGCCAAGAAGTGTATAGTAGGTAGAAACGGGGACTACCAGTTGTAGGCGGCCCCCCTTTCTTTTTTCCTACTCTTTTAAAAAATATTCTTTTGAAAACAACTGCTACAAAATGTCAACAGACTGCTAATTTGCACTGATGAGGTATTTTATACAGGTTTAAGAGTCCCCCCGCAAGGATCAAGCTACAGCATTCTGCCTTGCATTTACCATCATGAAAGAAAGAAAGAAAGAAAGGTGAAAAATAATTATTTGCTAAGGGAGTTAAGGATAGTTTGTTAAGGCTGGGCTATTATGATAGGGGTGTTAAAGGAAAAGGCAGAGCTATGTCAAGGGGGGCAATGAGAATAGTTAATTAGGGTTGGGCTACTTCAATAGGGGTGTCAAGGATTTTTCATCAGATCTAGGGTACTATGATAGGAGTGTTGAAGGAAATGCATTTCTCTTGAAATGATAGAACACATAATGGTAGCAATATATCTAATTATCAGGGATATGAGTTAATAAAGAACATGAGTCAATCTGGCTGTAGACTCAAAAAGAGCACATTATTGTCATCAGCCATTTGGTATCTTTGGTGCCAGCAGAACTAATTAGCCAACTAATCATTATAAGTATAAAATATCAGTCTGACATTTTTATCAACTCTATCCAATAACTTTTTTTCCCTCGATGTAAGCCACTTCACCACATCCAAGCTAAGTGATTTAATAGGACAGTCAGCTAGGTGTAAATATTAGTCCCATGTTAACTTAAAGCTAAAAATGCAAATCGTTGCCTTATTGAAGAAAAGTTGATGAAAAGTTGGAAAACATGGAGTCTGCCATTACTGTCCTATATCTGAAAACAATAGATTTCTGGCTCTGACTTCCCAGTTACAAGCAAAAAAATCACAATTTTCTATCTGTTTACTTGCTCCAGAACAGTGACTTTTGGAGAAGTTTGGAAGACAGCCAGCCAGGCATTTAGCATTTTGGGAGTCCGCGGTCACCAAAGGCATCCCTCACATTTCTTTCATGACACATTTTCTTTAGACTGTCATCTGAATGCATCTGTTTTATTGCCCGTGCAACTGGCCAGTCCAGAAGATTCTTTGGGACAGCTACTTCCTAATGAAGTGTAATGAAGTTGTATTTCTCACACCCCAGAGATTGTCAGGGGGGAAGAGACAGGGAGCACTTATCACCTATTCCCTGGGAACCTCTATCAGATTCCAAGTCTCTTTTGTTTGTTTGTTGGCTGCCAAAAATACAGTAGCACATAGGGGCTTTCCTCTACCCCTTCCCCCCTGTTAACTCATTCCTGTGAGAGGGAGAGAGCAGCTCCTGAGCAGAGACATGTTGTCCCGTCAGAGAGGAAAGGAATAATAAACGTTTTTTCCTGGGGACCATGCTTCAAAACCAAATAAACAACTTATTCATAATGTTTGCCTATTAACAGATTGCGTGCTGGGATTTTTCAGATCTTTACTTTGTGTTTTGTAATGGCGAACAGGTTGACTGGGACTCTCACCATAATTGGTGCTATGGAATTATTCATGATAGTACATTAGAATTGGGGCTACAGCAAAGGCTCACCTCACTTATTATTACGCTGTTTGGAAGCAACACTGCAGTAAGAGGGAGCAGAAATGCCCCTACATTGGTGATTACTGGAGGTGCAAAATGTCCAGCATTAAAGCTCAGGGAGCAGACATGTCCCTACAGTTGGTGCAAGTATAAAATGTTCTGCCATTGAAGCTCAGGGGTAGCAGGCATGCTCCTTCACTGGTGGTCAGTGGAAGTCTAAATTTCCCAGCGTTGATGGTCAGGGTGAGCAGTCCACCTTACATTTGTAGTACAAAATGTCCCAGCATTAGGGAGCAGGCATGCCCATACATTAGTGGTTGGTGCCGGTACAAAATGTTCTGCCATTAAAGCTCAGTGGTAGCGGGAATGTGAAAGTAAAAATTTTCCATTGTTGATAGTCCAAGGTAGCAGGCATGCTCATTTATTGGTGATCAATGAAAGCACAAAATGTCTCAGCATGGTCAGGGGAGCAGACATGCTCTACATTGGTGGTCGTTGCAAGTATAAATGTTCTGCCACAGGGGTAGTGGGCATGCTCCTTCACTGGTGGTCAATGAAAGTACAAATTTCCCATAGATGATAGTCCAAGGTAGCAGGCATGCTTCTTTATTGATGGTCAGTGAAAGCAAAAAATGTCTCAGCATTGATGGTCAGGGGAGCAGGCATGCTCTACATTAGTGGTCATTGCAAGTACAAAATGTTCTGCCATTGAACCTCAGGGGAAACAGACCAACCCCTACATTCTTGGTTAGTAGTAGTACAAAACGCCTCCAATGGTCAGTGAGTGTAACAATCAATGAGAGTAAGATACAGAAATGTTCCTTGACAGATCCATTTTTTTAGAGCATAGATCCAACTAATTTAACATACCTGATTTACAGTATTATTTAAGCTAATATTTACAGATGCTAGATATAAGTCTGAGACAACCAGCAGTGAGATCTCTACAAGAGCTTTGGTATAGTATGGCTGCACTAGAATTTTCAGGCAAGGTTGCAATGCGAAGCGTGGTTCTGGGATCGGGAGCTTTGATGCAATGCTAGAATTGCTGGCTGGGGAGTTATATAGCAGGCATATACTAGGATACATTACTCAGAACCCAGAGTAATAGGCAACCGTTATCATGTTATGTGCAACTCCAGGGTAGATATAAACTAGCTGGAATCTTCACTCCCAGGGCGTTTACCGTACAAGCTAGTGAGCACCTTGTTTGCTTACTGTCGCGGTGTCCCCTGGACTTGCTGTGACACTGCACACAGGTTATATTAACAGTATGTTTGCAGCAATAAATACTTCATGGTGAGGAAGGCTCCAAGGCATAGTACTTGTGTTTCTTATAACAATGTCTCAGATACCAGCCTCCATTTTTCTGTAAATGTTGACATCTGATTGGTTGCTATAGAAAGCCTTTTTTTTTATTAAGTTGCCAGGGCACCAGCATTTGCAGGACATCTTGTGAGTTTGTGAGATAAAATGAATATGTTTCCATCCATTGGCTCATTGTTCGGTAGAAAATTTTTCTTAACATGTAGAAAGGGAATGGAGGTTTTCATAGAACTGGTTAGATTTAATTAAAAATCCATACTTTATTTATAGACTGTCTGGGTAGGTAAGTATTATACTGATTTATATGATTAAGTCTCCATGCAGTTATTCATCTGATGCTGCTGTATCAAGGCTTTCTAATAGAAATCATTCATTTAGTATTTCATTTTGTTTGGGGCAGAACGAAATTATTATGATTATTGTATGCAGGATTTTCTTTTTTCACATTAATATTCTTGGTAGCAGAAAACGATAGAGTGTGTATGTATTGTGTGTTTTATTATCCTCTTGCCTATAAATCTGTCAAAGTATAGATTCGAAGTGCTGTATTGCCTAACAAATAACATTTTTATATAGTAGTAGTATCATGCAAAACCATATCTACTCCACATCCCCTTACTGGGCATCACATGTTTCCTCCCTGCTTAGAAGTTACTGTGATCTATCGGCCTACACAGGCCTGAAATGTCACACCTGGAATTATATCCACAGATATGGTCATTATTCCTGAACACTTAATCTTCCGCAGACACAGTTCTCTTTCCTGGAATTGCTAATAGTAGAGTGTTGTACCGTGTTAGCCATCGATAAATAGCCATCGATAAATTAGCCTGAAGAAGGGATCTGCGATATCCGGAAAGCTTGCTTCTCTAATGACTTCAGTTAGCCAATAAACGGTATCACTTGAACTCCAAACTCTCTGGAATTGCTAATGAGAAGTTCACGCAGCTCCTGATCTTGGAATTCCTTTTTGTCCCCGTCCCCCCCTAACACACCCCCTGCCTGGCCGTCCTTCCTCTCTCTTGTGTACCTTGTGTTGAAGAACCGGTTTTTCTTTTCTGAGTCTTTGTGTGCCTCATTGAGCTGGATACATGTCCATAGGTCTACCTCTCATTTCCACTTCTCGCGCTTTTTATATCCTTAATACATCACCAGGAAGCCATTTCTGCAGCAATAAGCCATTGAGACAGCATGACACCATTAAAACATAATAAAAGCTCAACTTTACTCTTAAACTTTTTAAGTCAGGCCTAATAAACTTAACACTTCACATCAATTAGAATTGTCACATGCCAACATTGTTGTATATATCTTGATGTTATCAAATCAGAAATTCCTAGCTCCCTTGTATGTTCATAGGAGTAAAGTGGGCCTTTCATGTCATTAGGAAGCAGCACATAGGTAGATATAGCTGCCTTGCATTGCAAATTGTGGGTTATTAAATATTAAAGTAGAACTAAACTTCTATGTGCTCATTGGAATCAAAAATGGTGATCCTACAATTGGCCCAGATTCTGAGACCGAGTAGGGAGTGTATACTGCATGTGTGTACTGAAAAAAAACGGAGAAATTAAAACATACTGAAACAGTCAATAAGCAGATTTCGAAGGAATCCTCATAATAATAATATTAATCATCTGGAAATTGAGTCAACTAAATTACTACCGAATCTCCTGCCCACCTCCCAAACTTCACTGATGAGCAGTAACATTACTCATTAAAGTCAGAAAATCAATACATTGAAAGGCGTAGTACGAAGTTTGATTTTTACAGAAAATATTTTAATTTGCTTATAACTTTAGATTTGTTAATTTTTTTCTGTTTAACCATATATTATCTCAGCTGATAAACATTTTTGGTCTGCTTTACAGTACAGTGGTCTTGGCACCCCCTTCGCACCCATGTCTTGGTTTTGGATATACACATTATATGTGCAGATGTTGGCTTTTCGGTTGTAAAAGTAACTTTAGCGTTCTGCTTATTTTCAGGTATGTAACTGTGACAAGTATTTGCACATCTCCCAGGAGCAAATGATTCAATTAATGAAACTTCAGGAACATCTAGAAGACTCTCAAGAAAGTAAGTAGTCATTAATATTTCATTCTGATTCATGCTCTTCATTTAATTTACACTACAGAGAATTTCCAAAACATGTCTTAGATATGCGTGCAGACGACACAGCTGACTGCCACCTGACTTTTACTTCACATACTGGCAGTAGTTGAGGTTGAGCGGCTGGCCTCTTGTGTAAATTTTCCTCATTAGGAACACCAAACCCTATTGACAAATGTTCTCAACTCTTTCCACCATCAGTCACATTTTACATACCACTGACCATTCATAAAATGATTATTCCTGTGTTATTTACAGATTTCAAGAGGATTAAAGGTTGAGCATTTACATCTTACATACAAATAGCCCTGCTTAATTTGAACTTTCTGTAAATCAGATTGAGGTCTCTTGATTTGTGTCTAGTAGTCATATTTACTTTTTAGTCTGTGTAGTTGTAGAGGTCACAGCAGACATGCAAAACTAGGAAAATAAAAGCAGAGACGGCCTTTAATTTTCATTGAGGCTTCCAGAGACTACAAGCGGTAAAATGAAAGCACAGCTTTTGATTACACCTGTTCTGCGGTTTGGATGCTAGCTCTGCTGTCTGTTTATCATGTCTAAGGATAAGTGCGAGGAAGCTGGGCATTTGCCTGCAGTGAAGGTGTGTTCTCATAGTGTGTCTTTCTCCAGTTTCCCGTCCCACGGTCCCCCCTCCTCCTCCCCACTCTTCACTTCCTTATTGTTCTGTCTGTTCTCACCAGCCAAGGTGAAAACAGGCAATTTCCTTCAAGAGTCACTAATGTGCGAACTGAGAAGCAGATAAGGCCTATTATAAGGCTTGCTGTGACCTTCGATTTATGCTTAGTATGTGTACTATGGAGTTTGACTGGCCAGATAAGGAAGATTTCCCAGTGCACCTGAGATAAAAATCTGCAGTACAATAAATGTTCTTGTTTCATGAAAATGCTTTTAAAGTTTGCCTTAAGGTAGCCAGACATGGCCCGATTTACACCAGATTTTTCGGCCGACTTCCCGGCCAAATATCGTGTGGGCCCACCAGGTAAGATCGATCAGGAATCTCCTGCATGTCGGATCGCACGGTGATGGCACATGCCGGTAAATTCCCAGCCGATCCCATTACTTTGAATGGAGGCGGCAGTCTGAGGTCACAAAAATCCTAAATAACACAATTGTGGTTTTGGTTGTATTTTAACCTCCCAAGCAGTTTGCCCGAACTCAGTTCAAGCACAGTTTGATCGCTGATCAAATTGTGCCCGTGCCGGGATCGGGCACAACTGCTGTCTCTCTGTGGGCCCGTCCGGCCCCGTGTCTTCGGCGTCATCTGTGACGCCGAAGGGGGCGGCGGGCGCCATAGACCTCCATGTTAATGGAGGGGGCGCCGCTCTCCTCTCCACACACCACCGGCGTCTATTTGACGTCAGAGGTGTGTAGAGGGCTGGGCGGAGAGCCGGCAAGCACGGCGGAGTACAGTGTACTCTGCCGCATTTGCGGGTAAAACGGCTTTTCGTGCCATAAAAAATGGCGCGAAAAGCTCAAACCGCCCATAGGGTTAAGGCAAAGTAAGGTAGTTTTTTGGTGATAGTGTTGCCATCATATTAAAATTAAATCATAGATATATTAAACAGATAAAAGTGAAGAACAGAATTAGGAGGCCAAGAATTAGGCTAATAAGGCACTAAAAAGATATGTTTAAAATATAAAACCGGTCTTTATTTGCACATGCGGACCAATGTTTCTGTTTGATCACAAAACTATTTGCATAAACATGCTTCCTCTTTAGGCATTTTTTCTTCTTGTTCAAGGTGAAATCCAATTTTCAGATTAGTGGTCTGAACATTTGTCTCCAGCCTCCCATTTGTTAGCAACTTTGATTTTACCTGCCAGTACTGCACATTCATAGGGTTCAGTCTGTGGATAGGTGGGTATTCATTGCATTGTAACAGGGATTCTCTCTTATAAACTTTATACTGGCAGGAAGGATTGAGACTCGATGTCTGCGTGCCTACCCCTGGTCTATACTGTCCTACAGTTGGCTTGGGAAGGAGATTTGGCATAGTAGATCTCTGATTCTGACTGAAATTAGCAGACTGTATAAAGTCATTTGAATTTGAAGTGGACACTTACACAGTCCTGTCCCACTGGTATATAGTGCAGGCCCAACAAGCTAGATACAATATAATTGTGTCAGATTTCGCTATATATGCTAATGAGGCCACTGGAAACATAACGTCAGAAGATTTGGAAATTTGAGGGATACCGACAGCAAATATTTCGTACCCAAAAAAAAATCAGCTAGGACTTCTTACAAGGTATATTTACTACAAAGGAAGACCATAAATGTTTTCTCCCCTGGGTTACAGCCTGTACCCTGAACGAAGAGATGGATGTGAGAATGCACAGATATTTTTCTTGCAGGTTCTATGTACTAATAATTACTTGCATTATCCTTGATTGTGTTGAATAGCACGCTGCTCCTGTTTAGTAATAAATGATAACAATATTTGTATCTTATTCTCAAAACACATATTTTAGAGATCGTCCTGTGTTTCTCAGGGTAGCAAGCTTGTTGGTTAAGTTTTAATCTTATCAAGTTTGTATAACTAAGCAAAATGAGTGTGGGATAATGTGTTTTCCGCAGCTATTAATGGCACTGTTTACAAAATCCTTCATATCTCTAGACACTCGAATAAAAAGTGTGCTACCTACAAACGTGACTTTTGGAGAGCCAGAAACATGATTCATATTAGTTGTTGGACTTTTGAAATAAAAAAAAAAGCTGGTTAGATGGATGAATATGAACATCTCGGATACATAAATATTTAATACATTCTAATTCACTATAACCCATAAAAAATTCTAGTAACGAAGCAAACCAATTACCCAGTTGGATTGGCCCCCAAATTCATGATTAGTCATGGAGTCCATTAGGAACACCACACTCTTATATAGAGGGGAACATGGTGACCAGCAGTGTGGATTCCCTTACTATAGATCCTTATACTTTCTGTCTCCTTCAAAAGCCCGAACCTGCCCCTAAACCCATCATGTAATGACCAGTGATCTAATATTTTAACATTTTGTTAACAATTTTATCAAATGGGACATTGCTATACAATGTAACATGAAGTATGAAGAACTCCTATTCCAAACAGTTCAGTTCTAGTTGAGCATACAAAACAGGGCCTTGGTCGACACCTCTCAGATACCCCTTCCCCCCCCCCCCAACACCGCTAAACCCCAACAGCCTCCATCCCCAATCCAACACCGAGGGGATGATAGCCCAGTGTGCCAGACGAAAGTGTGTGTAATTCAAAAACACAAAGGTGCCCAAAAACGTCAGAAGTATCCAAGACCCAGAGAAGGTCAGAGGTGGGATTGCCCACTAAGGCTATATTTACACAGACGCTTTCCAGGCTTCTGACAGTCAGCAACAGCCCAGAAAGTGACCTGGCGCTCCTGTGTGCAAGTGTATAGGCAGCATTTAGGTAATGTCCCCATAACAGATCTTTCTGGTATAAACCTCATGGGGCAATTACCCAGAGTAAATAATCCCTTGGTCAGCCTTTAAAGATCTACTTTGTAACCATAAAATATCTACAAATTGCATTTTAGTAATGATTTGATTAAGATTACTCTGTCAGCTATTATATTACCAATGTTTTCTGAAGGCCTGTTCATAGATTTTCCATCCACCGTTCAAATCACTGCTCATGGTTAATTTTTTTTCAAAGCAGCTATAGTTGTTTTGGTTTTGGCTGAATTAGCTTTATTTTGTGACATGCCAGCCATCCTCACCTCTGTTGAGTATATGTGACAGGTACACTCTTAACACTTCCTCTGATTTCACACAAACACATCCAAGTAGACCAGAGTTGGACCCGAGTTGCTGACATCCTCTAGGCAGTAAAATGTAAAGAGAAACACCTATAGTCTTTAAATGGATTCTTTTGACAGTGAGGGGGAAGGGTTCTAGGGGACAGTTGAGTCCCTTATTGAAGACTTTTCACTTTGAAGTAACCTTTTCTCCTCTGGTCCCCTTTGAAGTCCCTTGATAAAAGAGATGGGAGTTAGATCTGTGAGTTGTTTGTAGATGGATCTGGTGGCCTTAAAGAAAATTCTCTCCTGAAAAAGCGGAGCCTTTCTCTGGGGTACATACCCCTGTGAAGTATAAATACACACCCACACACTGTTATGCCTGGGCTGCACTATGTTTTGCTGAAACATGGCAAATTATAGTAGCCATGTCTTCTGTACGCATCCCATTCATGATGAATGAATGGGATGCGTACAGAAGATGCGGCCACTATGATTTGACAGATGACACTGATATATTGAACTTTAAAATGCTAACTGTAACCAGGGCATCACATCAGGTGTGTATTTAGGCACAGAACAGCACACATTACCATGATTACCAAGATTACCATGCTTCTCATGACAGAGAAGCATGAGTTGTTACTTCAGAAAGCACATGTCTACCCTCCATTGGCAGCATGCATTACACCCCTGCATCCTACACCTTGCATTGCACTTTGTGTTGTAGGGTTTTGCTACTGGAAGAAATTTGCATGAGCGATCGGCGAACAAGTGTTCGACGATAAGTTGTGTCACATTGTTGTGATCAATTGTTTGACGATCACACAGGAATCGGCCCGTGTATGGCCAGCTTAAAAAACCCATCAGACACTAGTACAATCCACAGAAATTTTCAAATCTGCCAAATTTCCTCTCTTTCCACTTTATTCAGACAGACGCATTGACCCATGTATTCCCAGCTTTAGACCGACAACCAATTCTTGAATTGTAAAAGATGATTAAATTGCAAAAATAAGCATGCAAGAGTTGATGTGCGTATGACTAGTATTAATCTGCTAACCTTAAAATTTATATTTGCCATAACTCTCTTCCATTAGGGCTTGTCCCCATGGCCGCGGAGTGGCATGGTTTTGAACGGCCGCTTCCAGTAATTTCAATAGCCCTGTTCCTACATAGGTGGCTGGATTTTTAACTGCATCCATTCATTCTCTATATACTCTATTACCTTGCATAATGAAAAACAAACGCGGTTGCATTGCCATTAGTTATACTTTAACTCCAAGGTGCCCAACCTGCGGTCTTTTGGGTGTTCTTCAGTGCCCCCCTTTGGTTTTCCACTTGCGCCCCCCGAAACCTAACTGTTTATGCATAGGGCATAGGAACTTACCTGTCTGCTAAGAATCTTCTTAGAGCACAAAGAGGGAGAGTGCGAGGGAATTGCTCAGGCGCCATCTGGGTCACTGATTGGCTTTCACCTATGCAAATTCGCCTGCCCAGCTGGAGCAGTCAGCAGACAGGTGCCTATCCTCCCACTATTTCACCAACGAATGGGGAGGGGGGGGGGGTGATTTATAATATATATTGTGGCACATAACCTTTGTATGAAAGGTTATGTGCCCCATAGATATCATAAAAAGGCTTTGATGATATCTATGAGGCACATAACCTTTGAAGATATATATGACACAAAATGTGCATTACCATACTACAGTGTTCACTAATGCTTGAAGTATCATTTAAAACAGTATTGGTATTAAAATAAATAAAAACAATGTTTTCTAGCTATGCATGCGGTCCTCTTTTCATTAAAATTTTTTCTACAAGTCAGTATAGATAAAAAATGTCATGTGCGGCCCTTTAGTAATGCTGAGGGCCGCACTTGTGGCCTCCATATCAACTTAGTTGCCCACCACTGCTTTAACTCTTCTATGATGAAGGTAGCAATCTGTCTCAATCGCTGAACATTTTTCTCCCAGGACTAATATTTAGCTATGTTCCCTTGATTTCCTAAAATAGAGTCACATTTTTGACCCCAAGGAAACTTTGTCTGAAGCTCCACATTCCGCTGGATGACCTATCCTTCACCTTTAGGCCCCAGGAAATCTATTAAACTCTCACCACTTTATGACAATGTTTCTTTTATTGTGGACTCCCTAGAAAAAGAGAGAGAAGGACTTTGCTATCTTGTCCTCTTGACTTGGAGACCTCACTCATTGGGCGGCCATCCTGTGGAAGATGCCTTTTAGGGGGGAAGGGAAGTAAATCTGACATACCAGGCATTCCTTGAAGTGTGCAAAAGGTCGGGACACAATGGGCAGCCTGGAACAATGCCTCACATTTTCTGTTCTTGGCTCCCTTCCCGAAGTTTTTCTTACTAATGGGAAAGTGAGGGAGGGAGGCTGCTGGTGTATTAATGAAGGTGATAACTTAAATCCTGACTTAAGAAGAACCAAATAGATTGTTTCCTCAGATTTGTCTTGTCGTTGATTTTTTTGACTCATTGATACAGTGCCAGGCTACCCTGAAGTCATTTAATGTCAATTTGTGTTCTGCAGGAAAAAGCGACAGGTCCACCTGAATATGTACCTGCCCTGCTTAAGCTAGGCACACACGGGTAGATTTGTAAAACGATTCGAGTACAATCAATCAACGTGCGCGGTCACGGTGATTGATTGTACTCGAATCTGCTTACAATCCTTCCTGTGTGTGCTGTCCTTCGAGGGGGTTCAATAGAGCCCCCTCGAAGTACCTCGATTGAATGGGTTTCCAACATGTTGGAAAACCACATTCAATCACATTCAATCACCAACACTCTACATGAAAGAATTTTCATGTAGAGTGCAGGGAAAGCCGACATCATCACACAGACCTGACAGCCCGCGCTGTCAGAGCAGAGTCTGTGTGAAGGGGGCGGAGTCAGCACTCTTAACTGCAGCCGGGCTCTACGGGGAGAGAAGCTGGCTGGATTTCTCTTCAGTTTCCAGCATGTTCGGCTTTACATGCTGGATGCCGTAGAGAACTCTAGCTTCGTAAGGTAATCGATGTGCCCATGTGGTGCACATTGATTTCCGTTCAATTGATCCCCGATCAATCACAGCGTGGTGACGTCACCACGCTGTGATTGATTGGTGGTCGATTGCACGGGAATCTACCCGTGTGTGGCTAGCTTTAAACAACTGTTTTTTTAAGTAGATAGTTTGAAAATCACTTTCTTTTTACCTTAATCAATCGACCAAAAGTGATTGAAAAGGAACAAAAAATGGATTGAGCAGTGCTCGGACATGTTGGTAAATGTCAGTCTATCATTTTAAGTATCTGACTGTTTTCTTGGTATTTTGACAGATTTGCATCTAATGGTACCATGGAGCATACAAAACATGCATTTGGAAAGAAATGGATTGGTTTTGCATGTGTTCTGATACAATCAATGTAAATGTCCCCATACACGGGTCAATTTCTTCCAGATCGACTATCGATTTGATCGTTCAGACAATCAACAATCGATGGGTGATCGATCAATTAACACCCCACTTGAGCAATCGATTTTTGGATGATCCAACTTTCGCAGATAGATTTCTAAAATGTTCTGGATCAAAAATGTCATTGTCATACTTAAAAGGGTAAATTGCTGACCACCACCAACGTACTTTGAAGGCGAACGATCGATCTAAAAAAAGACCGATCTTCTGAATGCTATTGATTCTCTGTCGATTTCGATAACATTTTGATCGATCGTTCAAGGTGAACAGGGAGCAGTTCTTGATCGATCAACATGCAAGAATCCATGCATTGATCTGTGGGTGATCTTGCACCCGATCGTTCGATGTGCACATTTGCGGCGATGAAACGGGCAAAATTTGTCCGCATATCGAAGCTGCCCACCTGGAGCAACTGTGCACGGCAATCGATTGCCTGCCAAATCAGCGATCGCCCAAAGAATGGACATGGGCTTGATCGTCCAGTACTTTGTATAGGTACCAGAGTTCCCATCCAATGTATTGTACGGGAATCGATGTGCACCACCGCTCGACCGCACCATGATGATGTCACAACATGAGGTTGAATGCCACCAACGCCATAGTGCTGTGACTTTTGTCATTGGACATTAAATGGATGATAGGCGGCCTATAAAATACTTGATTTTAGATAATAAAAGGACTTAATCATATGTAAATGGTTTCTGTTTAATAAAGGCTATGTATAAAGAGAGAAAACAGATAAACATTCAGTTCTTGACCAAGCCCAGCAGAAACACCTGAGTCCGAGGGGATACATTTGATCACAGTCTAAAGCCACCCATACACCTTACAATCTTACCATACAATTTCTGTACAATTAACTTTTCTTCTGCCAAAACCATGTAATATGGGGACCTTTAAGGTGGGTTTACACGTCAAGATTTTTTCGGCCGACAGATGGGCGATGAACGATTTTTTGGTTCGTTGTACAAAAATCTGAAACGGCCATTTGCTCCGATGGATTTTTTTTTCAGATATCTGACAAAAAATCATCCACAAGATGATCGGACATGTTGGTAAACTTTCATCTGTCGTTTATTTTTCGTGTAAAAAACGAATGTCCTTATTTCACTCGATATTTTTTTCCTATCACCTCCTAAAACAAAAAATCGGAAAGATTTTTCATTCGTGTTTCCAACAATTATTTTCATTCGATATTTGCGTCGGTTGTACAAAAATCAAAAAAAAAATCTAATTACCTTTGATAAATGGACGAACGAAATCCGATAAAAAAAATCTAAAAAAAAATCGAATCTGAAGTTGAACGAAACAAAAATCTTGACGTGTAAACCCACCTTAAACCTTCCAATCACTATGTATTCTATCAGGGAGGCCACTATACTACACAGTTGTTGGTAGATCTACTACAAATTATAAAGGTGTATGGGGGGCTTTACCTAATTGAAGGACAAATTATCCACTGCATATGTTCATTTCAGCTCCAGCTACTGAGCTACATTTTAGAAACAAAAGAGACCAAAATAAAACATGTAAGAAGCTAAGAACTCTGTTGGCTGCATAGTTTACGTAAAATCATATGGGATATTTTATAAATAAATACAATATAATACTAAAGGAAATGTACAGGACCATTATATATTCCATTGAACATTTAATGTAGTAAAACGTTTGGAATAAAATGTGAGAAAGGAGGTTGGTCAGTAAAGACAATGCTTGTTTTCTTATAAATCCTGCATTGTAAGCTTGCTATCCTACATCCAGCTCAGAATCCATATGCCCAGACATGTGTCTGAACTGCTGCCCTCCACGAGTCCCATTACTACATATGTATAAAAGGACATTTACTGGCCCCATATGGGAAACTAGACCGTAATTATTAAAACATGTTACCAGAACGTAAGAGCTCAGACAAGTCACAATGACCCCTTTTTACTCAAGGCTGTCTTATGTCTGTTTGAGATACACATGAATCTAATCAACTTAACATACATACTATCCAGTACAGTTTTTGGGGTTTTTCTGTAAAAATGTATCTATTATGTTGTAAGTCCTTTGCTTCCTTCTTGGTAGTCCTTAAGTGAGTGGCCATTCTTGTATTCTCAAATGATCCCTCAAAACTAAATGTCGCCTTGCTTTGCTTATCATGCAATGGCTTCTAAACAAGCACCTTGCAACTGCCCAACAAACGCGACATTAGGTGTTAGATGATAGAGCTGTCATGGGGGCGTTTTCTACTGCAACCCACCAAAATGAACTGTATATCCACATTTTCAGATGTAAGTTTGCATTGACCTATCGAGAAAACTCATTAAAGGAATGATACATACATGGTAAGCAGGCTGACAGTGTCACAGAGCATGAGTATTACAAGCATGCTATGCAGGAGGCCTGCTTATGTAATACTGAGGACAGTTATGGCTGCCAGCGTGTATATATATTTATATTCGGACTATACAGAGAATAGGTTCATACAGACCCATTTTCCAAAGCCAGGGTCATATCCTTTCAACGCATATCGAAATAGTATTTTTAACACAATAGATTTCCTTTAATTATCCTGCTTTCCCCTATTCCCTGTTCTTCACATTGCTTTTTCCCAGTCTCCCAGACTAGTTTTTCCTGAAAGCTGACCTCCAAGAATGTATAAAAAGAAAACCCAGATAATGCAATTATTTATATGTGTAAACATAATCTCTATTTTTAAATTGAAAGTGTTTGAATATGTCTTGGCCACAGCCCCATGTTATCCCCTGTACAGCAGCACTTGGACTTGGAAAGGGAGCACAAGTAACTTAGCTTCTGCTACAAAGGACATGTGCTAGAAGAAGTGGTCACTTGCTTCTTTGATGGAAGTTCAGTCAATAAGCAGTGTATTCTTGATCCAGCTGTAGATCATGGACTGTGCTAAGAGGCAGGGGTCATCTGGCTGCACAGAACTGTAAATCCAGCCTCCATACCTAGAGTTTTGCTTTAATGTCCATTGTTTAATTGGTAAGAGTTTATAAGACAAAACGTGTTTGAGAGAAACCAACAACTTGTTATTGAGGAGAAACAATATATTTGACAAGAGTTGTCTAAAGAGTGTTTAATTTTAAATATCTGTTTTTTTGCTTTTTCACACAGATTCTCATAAGCAGCCTGACAGCCAGTCTGAAGGGACAGACAGCAGCCAGGATCTCGAATGGATGAAAGACTTGGGCCTGTCCCTCACCCTACCTAGTGGGGCACAAATGCAGCTAAACTCCGTCCCCACAGGAATTGTGGAGAAGGTCTCACTCTTCTTCTGCTGTAGTCATTGCGGCAAAATATTCTGGGAGGGCTCGCACTTTGGCCGGGTGGTGTCCCAGTTCAAGGAGGTTCTGCATGACCATGGAGACCACTTTTACCAGTCTGCCAGTAAGAGCCTCTCAATGGATTAGAGTGTGATCAGATCTGTAAATGTGTGTGTGAAATACCTTACATGAAACACATTGGAATGCCTCTTGATTTTTATTTGGGAAAAGAACCCCCTTAACTTTGGTTGACAATCTATAGCCAACAATTCTACTTTTAGTATTTGATAAAGAATGCCTTTTTTATATTACAATGCTTTGTCTTATTGGTTAGAGTGGCCCAGAAGACACAACAGGAAGTTTGAATTTCCTACTATATAGTTTTGATATGAATGATCACCAGGACATAGAAATGGTTGATTGTTCCCAGCAGGTGGTGACAGTATACAATAAAAACACTATTATACGCCTCTTTTCAGTTGCAATGTTACCTAGCCATTTGAATGAATATATACAAAGCCTGTGGTCACATTGAATTTACACAATATTAAAAACAGATATTTTGATATACTCCGTAAATAAGCAACTATAAACATAACCAAAAATAAAGTGTACTGACATTTAAACATAACCTAACAATTCAGAATATAGACCTTTTTCATAGAGAATACAATGAGATCCCTTGCATGTTTGTTGGAGATTCCATCATCTGCAACAGGAGACGTGACATAACATAGAGGTGTTATATAGATATATGGGGTACCGACTTTAAAATGTTCATTGTGATCACTAGAAAATACAACGGAACAGGATGAACAGGTCCCTGATGTTTGTAACACATGTACTGGTTCTTGGTCCAATTTGTTTCTTTCTGGTTATGTTTATGGTTATCTGTTTGTAGTCGGACTATAGTAAAAAAAACAATACATTTAATTTTGCACTAATGCAATGTGACCATAGACCTCACATTTATTGCCGAATATTTGTTTATATATCTGGTAACCTCGCCATTCGAAAATTTCACAAACAGATGCAAAGATGGCATCTTATGACAGGACCACTGAATTTATTGAATCCCTTCCAAATACCCCTGCTACTGTTTCAAAATCAAATAACGTGAATAATACGTGCCCCTTGTCTTTTGGACCCATGTTGTAGGTTCAACCATGCCCACGCCCAGTTGAGAATAGGCCTAAATGCAGCTGGCATGGTTAGGTCTTGTTTTTTTTCAACACCTTGGGGCGTTCATTATAATAGACCTGAATTGAATGATTATAGGCAGTGTACCAATACTTTTAGTAGAACAGGACATGGCAGAAAAATCCCCCTTTATGATACTTCCATTGTTCTGTAACAATTTTATTATTTCTTATACTCTATTTTAGTTTTTGTTTTTATAATTCTGTTATATTTTAATGGCAATGTCTACCTTCCACCATGGAGTGGGAAACTGTGTCTATCTTAAGGCTGATGGAAATATGCACACCCAGGTGTAGAATGGTGTTCTGCCACTTGGCTTGGTATCCTCCACCATACCTGGCATCACTGTCACAGCACCTTCAGAGATTCTTTACCAAGCAGTTCATATACCCAAGCAGTCCAATGTTACTTGGCTTCAAAGGGGATGCCTGTCCCTTAAAATCTGAACTGTTTAAGGTTTTATAAGACTCTGATATTTTGTTTTGGATTTCAGATTATTTCAGGGAATAATGGGATTTAAATGTGCTGCTGCAAAATAAATACTGTCATGCTGTATCTGTAACAATGCCTGAATCTGTTTTGTAAATAAAGACGATTTTGATAAGTTGGTATTCACTGTACACTTGTTATAAAGTACGGTAGATCATTAGGTTTGGGAGCTGACCAGAGACTTGGCTGGTTTATAGTCATAAGCCCGCCAAGTTTCTGACCCAGTACTAAACCCAGTGCATAAAATGCCATACTGATCCTTCTGCTTTAGTACTTTCTGTGAGAGTGGTGTCACTCTCCTGGCACCTGACAGAATTGCATATAGTTTGGTAAGTAAATATAAAAGTTGATCATTTGAATTGTTTAATTTTTTTAAATCTTTTTTCTTTATTCGATCTAAAAAATGGATCGTAATAGAACATAAAATTGAGCAGTTAATGGACATGTTGGTAAATTTCAGTTGATCAATGGTTTTCTAGATATTTTTATCAATTTGTATCCGATCATACTATGGAGCATGCACACAGAGCTAAGGAAAGGATTCAATCAGTTTTTAATCTATTACATTATGTTGTGGTAAAACAATTCAAAGCAATATGATCAACTTTAATACGATTGTACTTTAAGATAAAATAGTGTCTTATCGATTAAATAAAAAATTTAACTGTGTGTGCCCAGCGTTAGAGGTTGCGTGTTTTTAACTGATTGCCTTCAGGCAATTAAATAAAACCTCTAGCACAGCTTTGCTTTAAAGTGAAACTTCAGTTTTACTTTAAAGCAAAGCTGTGCTAGAGGTTTTATTTAATCCTTAAATCCTTTCCCCAGGACACACTACTCCACCATCCAATGATATATAGGTATACAATGATATATAGGTATATAAATGATATATAGGTACACACAGGTATACAAATGAATATTTGGTACCTCAGAGTTTGGAGGAACATCTGATTTACCATGGACCAATCAAAGCATCCATATCCCAGTGTGTGCTCTAGTTTTGCTATAAGTGAAGGTTTCCCAACTCCAGTCCTCATGGGCCTAAGATATCCATAGTCCTGTGTGAGCTGTGACTTGTGTCTGTACAGGAAAATGTTTTATGCTTAGCACCTGATTGGAAGAAAGGGGCAGAAAAGCAAAATATGAGTTAATGCTACTACACCTGATTGTTTGCCTTCTGTGCATAAGCATGGGTTCTCACTTTAGGGATGTGCTGTAGATAAATAAAAAGTCTGCAGTTATTTTACACTCAAAGATTTCCTAATCAGAAGCTTATGAAAGTGAGTGGTTCAGGAAATGACAATGTTCCCCTCCAAACCATGCCATGCTACTTTCTCACGGACACAGTTAAAGTGACCTGGGCAAGTCTAACCTGGCATGTGTTCAATGCGTAGAGCTTACAAAGTGTAACAGTCTCTCCTCAGCAGATCCAAGCCTGTAAAATCATATGGAAATTTGGAAGAAAACTTCCAGCTATCGAAATCTCTCTCACCTTTACAGCCTGCCTATTGGTCAGCAAGGCAGTCCATCATATCAAAGTCATATCCCCCACACACATTTAGATTTTCCTTTCAATCAACTTAAAAAGATAATTTTTTTATCAGGGAAAATTTTCCCAATTTTAATTGTTTTAGGTTGATCTAGCCATGTGGGCTGCCATAGATTTGAATCAATCAACAAAAAAATTAATTGAATTAAGTTGATTGAACAAAAATCTAGACGTGTATGGGGGCCTTAAGTCAGTTCCTACATCTGGCTTTACTGGTGTTTTGACTGGTGGTTTTCTCTGCTGCTGATTTCTGCGTGTATGTGTGGCTGGCTTTAAATTTGGATAAAGAGCTTCATTTCAGCCTGTCTTCCCCTTCCACATTCACAGTCCATTAATCATTACAGACCCCCCCCATACACTTCTAGATTTTTCGTTCAAACGACTTAATTCAATAATTTTTTTTCGATCGAAAATTTATTGGACATGCTGGAAAATTTTAGGCGGTTGTATTAAAATTGAACCTTCAATTATGCTTTCAGTCAATCTAGTTGATCAAATATCTGTTACTACAATTGGCATAGATAACAATCAATCACCGATTTCTCTGACCCAAAATTTTTAATTTTTTAAGTCGAAAATCTAGACGTGTATGGGGGGTGACTGATCGGGTGACCTCTGTTTTTAATCATTTTAAATCTCAATGCTTCTGAATCAGTGACTAAAAACAAGTAAGAATATCTGACTTTATCTCATTTTCTTTAACTGCAAAGATGTTCCACATTGACTTAATAAGAATAAAACCAGGCAACTAGACTTTTCAGAAGGAGGTCAGCAATAGCAGCCTCTATTTTTCTGACAGCTTTAGTTCAGGTTGTGTTCTATCAATAGGCGAATGGCTGCCAGGAAAAAATCCAACATCCAGGATCGCTAACCAATATCTACTAGAAGGGCACAACCAGCTGGTTAGAAATCTATAAGGAATGTGAGTCCTAACCTCAATACTATTGCAATTCTGGAGAATGGTCTGAAGATATTCTGAAAATACAAAATTAAGTTCAGTACACAGACATGGACCAAGATACAGAATCATCTCATCTACACAAAGTGATTGGTTGAGGTCATGGCCAAGAATGGAGGTAGGTCGGCCATGTGTATTGTCCAAAACTAACTCATTACAGCCCATGGCTATAGACCTCTTACATGGGACAGCACTTGGTCAATCATGTGGCAGTATAGTAGTGGGTGACATGCCCACCCATATGTGGAAGTGCCAGGAGTTTCATTCTCAATGGCTGAACAGAGTTGCTGGGGACTACAAGGTAGGGAATAAAATAAATAAGAACTAGGACAGAGGCGCACAACCTAGTACAACAGATGGTTAAAAAATGTGGAAAAGGATAAGGTAAAACAAATGGAACAAAATGAGACAAAACAACAGACAAGATACTCACATTGAGAGAGGTTTACAAGGCTGGCTCTCTCAGGGCCATGTGCTATCCAGGAGGACCTCACTTCCTGGTGGGGGAGAAGAGATCACTTCCTGCTTACAGATACTGGGGGGCTCAATAGGAACAATGGGATGCGTTTCGAGAAGAGTTCTTCTCGAAACGCGTCCCATTGTTCCTATTGAGCCCCCCAGTATCTGTAAGCAGGAAGTGATCTCTTCTCCCCCACCAGGAAGTGAGGTCCTTGGTGGTCTAGTTAGGTATTTGTGCCCTATAGAGGTACCATAGACGTGACAATTTTTTTTTTGTCAATTCGATTTCCGATGCAACATCATCGCAAGCCGAACATCAGCCGTTTGCCTGCCACACAGTGAGATCGATTCCTAGCCAATCGATTCCGAACTGATCGCTATGCACATGCTCTATAGTACCATCACCTGGAAAAGCTCACATAATTGAACGATCAACCAAAAAACACCAAAATGTTGGATCGTCTTTGGATCAATCTCTTTTTCGATTTCGTTTTTTTGGTAGATCACACCAGGTGGGCAGGAAATGATTCCCGATCGAATGGTAAAATCGTTACATGTATGGCTACCTTTGATCATGTAACAAAGCGACAGTGATTGTCTCCCAGATTTGATAAACACACAAATGGGACACAGTAGACGCTCCATGCCTCAGGCCTGTGCTCGTCCAAATATTCCCAAATGATTCCAACCAACTTCTTTTTCTTTTGTTTAAATTTCTTTTTACAACCTTCTAGCACTAGATCGTCATTTTATCTATTGTGCTGTGTAGGCCAACCCTTAACCTGCGTAATATCGATCCACTGTCCCCTCAGCCGATTTGGGAGCCTGTCTAAGCTCTAGTTCTCCTTTCAGGGAGGGGGTTTGATCTGCACTGGAATCGGCTCGCTTGTTATTTCCTACGAGCTGCCGTCCCCTCCTCTGTGTGTCTATTGTAGCCGACTCTGCTGGGAAGTCATGCTCTCTCTGTTCCCACGCTCTCCTACACATTTTAATGAATCAAACTTAAAGCCACGCCCAGACCATTGCATTTGGCTGGCAAAGGCTCCCTGCAATTGGCTGACTTCTGGCCCCGCCCTCTTGGCTGTCTGGGCTCTGTCCTGCGGTTGTCAGAGCCCCAGGGAGCTGCTCAGTTTACTGAGTCAGGTGTCATTAACCCTGAGCCTTCCGCACCGGCGCCACACGTCTCAGCATTGCTATTTTCACTTTCGGTGCTGCTCACATCTAGCATGGAATGAGAAAACTTCACCCAAATATTTCACCCTGACCAGGTCGCCCATTTCTACAATGTCATATTTTTCAATGACATTAGTTATCACTAAAGGTGGGCATCGATGGTTCCATTTTCCTGCTGTATTGTCTTATCGATAGTTTGAAAATCAATTCCTTTTTACCTGAATCGTTCAACCAAAAGTGATGGATATTCGAACATAACGTTGATCGAGCCGTGATCAGACATGTTGGTAAATATTAATCATATGAGTATCTGATGGGTTTTATAGGTATTTAGATTTTATCCAATGGTACTATGGAGCATGCACACAGGGCTTAAGAAAGGAATCGATTTTAAGGCCCCCACACACGTACTGAGTGGGAGCCGACAGATAAGTGGTGGAGTGGCATCATCGCGCTGCACTCCGTCACTCACAGCACTGACGCCCCCATTGAAACTAACGGCATCGGCCAGAGATTTATGGACATGTCTGTTCTCTGGACGACCGAGCTTTGGGTCGCCCCATGTGGGCTCCCCTGATCGGCGGGCGATTTGGGAGCACGCACATCGGTCGGCAACAAAATCAGCCAACCATTAGTTGCGTATGTGGGGGCTTAACAATCTTACCATACAATTTCTGTACAATCCACTTTTGTTCTACCAAAACCATGTAATATGAGGACCTTTTCTAAACCTTCCAATCACTGTATTCTATCAGGGAGGACCCGGCACTACATAGTTTTTGGTAGATCTGATGGAAATTGTATGGAGTGATCTCAAGGTGTATGGGGGGTTTAAGACTGACAGACAATATTTCTATTGCACTAGGCTATCCAATCTAAATCAATCGAGCCAAGTTTGATGTGTGTAGGGTTAAAGTGCCCATACACCCATAATTATGGGCTAGATCGATGGCCGCTTTGAGCGCGGTTGATGTCCATTGCTTTGGATGGGGACAGCAGTCCTCTGAGGGGCATCATGCCTCTCATCTATCAAGGGAGAATATGCCCGTATATTGGCAGCTTTAGATTTAGCCAAAGAATGGTGGGGAAATGCCATCATGTAAAGAATACCCACATTCAGTTCCCCACTGAAATACTTTTGCATCTCATTTGTGCTGGTCTGCTGCCACCTCTTTGCACCAACTTCTGTGCTGTACATACATTATGGCTGCATGGTATTTATTAGGGAGCAGGTTGATGCAATGCTCATGGCTTCCTCCAATCAGTGCCCAATCATTCCATCCGATTTCTGAACAAATGATCATGCACAAATTGATGCATGTTTGAAGTGTGCGATCGACCAAAATGCTGTACAATAATACAACAAATGTGTCGGATATGTCTGTTTTTTTGGTCAATTTATCAGAAATCAAAGGGCGTTATGAGAAATCTTAAGATCTGCCCTTTAGATTGACCCAAGCATGCCTCATCCCACTTCCATCATTTCCGATCGGCATTTTTAGTCATGTCACTGATTGATCGGGCGCATATCAGCAATAAATTGTATCCCGAGCATGGTGCCCTTTATCGATCAATGTATGACTTTGGATGGAAACCGCAATCGCATGTCATTATCGCTTGACAAATAGACTCTTTCAGTTAATGCCCACAAACGAGTTGTCATCACCAACATTACTGGAGACGTGGGGAAGGGTCGTGGGATCAATAAAAAAAAGGTATTCCTCTAGAACAGTGGTTCTCAACCTGTGGGTTGAATGATAATTTCTCAGGGATTCGCCCTTTGGAAGCATTAGAGCTGCTCATTAAAAGCAGCAGTGCCGATGCCCACTAGTGGGCATCCTCCTAACTTCCCACGACACACATCATTTGCACCAGCGGGATGGGAAAATATAAGGCAAGGGGACAGTACACTTACCTGAATGTGCTGGAAGTGACGTCACGGAGTGTGACTTCTGGTATTTGGAACACGGAAGTGACACTTTGTGACATCATTTCTGGGGTTGCGCATCTAAAAAGGTTGAGAACCACTGCTCTAGAGCTAAAGTTAAAATTCAAGTCAAAATGTTTTGCAGGTGAAAAGTTGAATCCTTTTCTTTTAAACTCTCCAGCAATGTTGGTGATGGTTCTGTGTTCAGAGGCTTTGCAATGAACTGACAAATAAACTAACAAACATTCTTGACCATCTCTGCCTATTTGTTTATTTTCGATAGTGGAGGCAATTTGTTTTGCTGTATGTGACCCATTCAGACAATTTCTTCCCTTTGTATTGTTGGTGGTGAAGCTCCATCAGTGAAATCCATTTCCTTGACTACGCTGTGGACTGTCAGGGTGCAGCTATTACAAGTACGGAAGGTGAGAATCGTCACAACGAGCCCGGGGCACTCCTGCTTAATCATACGTGATTCATAAGGCTACCCTATTCCCACACTGCATTATCCTAAGATGGCATCACATGGGCCGTCACTGCACATACGCTTCCTCCTTTAAAGAGGAACTATGATGCCAGTGGGCAGGATAACATTCTTGTGTGGTCTTTGAGAATCCACTGATCAGTTTATCTGACTTGTCTAAAGACGTGTATTGGACTCGGAATCCAGGGCCACACATGACACAGTCTGATCGGAAGCCCCCCCCCCCCATACACCTTACAATCTTACCATACAATTTCTGTACAATAAACTTTTGTTCTACCAAAACCATGTAATATGAGGAGCTTTCTAACCTTTCAATCACTATGTATTCTAACACGGAGGACCCAGCACTACATAGTTGTTGGTAGATCTAAAGGAATTGTATGGGGTGATTTAAAGGTGTATGGGGGGCTTTAAAGTCTGGATTTTATTTTATTGTTGTTGTTGGGTTTGGGTATTTGTTGCCTCTGTTCCTGTGCAATCACAAATGAGGGCTTATTAATGTGGTTGGATTGGCAGGTTGTAATGTGTATAGATGAGGTCTATAGGATAAACTGCAAACTGTGTGATGCCAGAACTCCCAGGTCAGTGACTCCAAAATTCCCAAAGCAGTTTGATCAGCAAAACACCAGGCAACTGGCGAAAGCTAGCAGCCAACCATGCACCACTCATGTTTGTGTCTGTTTAAGTTAATGACTATCAGATGGAGGAAAGTTTGCAGTATACTGGTCATGAAATGTAAGCACAGACTATATGTGTCGCTTTCCTAAAAATGCCACTTGCTTGGCTATTCTTTGGCTTCAACATGGATCACTGGCCAGGACAAAGTCAACAGATTAGGAAGGTCAAGAAAAGGGTTCACCAGCCACTCACCGAAAGTCAGTTATTCAAAGAATTGGATGTCTATGTGGCAGCCAGGCATCTAGCATTTCAGGAGTTCAGCAATGGCAGACATTTATCTATTGTAACTTAAGATAAATGTCAGGGTTTTGGCCATTTTGACATGGATTTTGATCATTTCAGTCATCTTGTTTACAATGAAATGAAAAAGTCACTTGTGAGTCAGACAAATATAACATAAGATTAATAATGAATTAACCACAAATGTCTTTTCTGTGCTCACATCATTATCCGTTTTATTCAACCCCCAAGTGACATTCATTCTTAGTACTTAGTACAACATCCTTTTCCAGTTATAACAGCTTTTAAACGTGAAGCATAGCTTGACACAAGTGTCTTGCAGCAATCTACGGGTATCTTAGCCCATTCTTCATACCCGTAGATCGCTGCAAGACACTTGTGTCAAGCTATGCTTCACGTTTAAAAGCTGTTATAACTGGAAAAGGATGTTGTACTAAGTACTAAGAATGAATGTCACTTGGGGGTTGAATAAAACGGATAATGATGTGAGCACAGAAAAGACATTTGTGGTTAATTCATTATTAATCTTATGTTATATTTGTCTGACTTACAAGTGACTTTTTCATTTCATTGTAAACAAGATGACTGAAATGCCTCCAGTTCAGTCACAGTGCAACTGCTTACCTGCAGAAGCAAAACAGCCCCAAAGCATGATTGACCCCCTGCCATGCTTCACAGTAGGCAAGGTATTCTTTTCTTTATAGGCCTTGTTCTTCCTCCTCCAAACATAGCGTTGATCCATGGGCCCAAACTGTTCTAACTTTGTTTCATCAGTCCACAGAACACTATCCCAAAACTTTTGTGGTTTGTCCACATGACTTTTGGCATACTGCAGTCAGATGGATGGATCAACGCTATGTTAAGCCCCCCATAGACAGGCAGACTCCTCCATGCAACTTCTGTACAACCAACTTTTCTTCTACCAAAACCATGTAATAGGAGGACCTTTCTACACCTTCCAATCACTATGTATTCTATCAGGGAGGTCACTATACTACATAGTTGTTGGTAAGTCTCATGAAAGTTGTATGGAGGAGTCTGCCTGTCTATGGGGGGCTTTATACTGGAAAAGGATGTTGTACTTAGTACTAAGAATGAATGTCACTTGGGGGTTGAATAAAACTGATAATGATGTGAGCACAGAAAATACATTTGTGGTTATTTCATTATTAATGTTATATTATATTTGTCTGACTTACAAGTGCCTCTTTCATTTCATTGTAAACAAGATGACTGAAATGATCAAAATCAATGTCAAAATGGCCAAAACACTCAATTTCAGCGGGGGTGGAATAATTTTGAACACAACTGTATGCATAGGTATCATGTTTTCTTAACCCATGCAATGGAATGGTGTACTTATTAATGTCTTTGGGATTAAGGTGGACTTTATTACCTGCTTCCTTCTTTATTACCTCCCTGGTACCGCCCTCCATTAGCTCTACATTATGGTGTATGACAATACTGCCTCACATTGTCACTAAGACATGGCATTCTCACAGTGGAGGAGGAGCTGCCAAGGGGGCACAGGAATCAGGCTGGTGCATCTTTTGTCCTGAGACCCCTTGAACCTTCTACAGTAGGGATGGTCCTGCCAAGTGGATTGGTTCCTGCGGGTAGTTTATTTTTGGATGAGAAAATTGGCCAGATTTAAGCTAATTCCTGGCTTATGCACTGTCCTCCTCCACTGTGAGATGCTTATAACCCGTGCTTTGTAATTATCTCCCACTTTAAACACAAGTGATAATTGTATGTGACCACATGAAACAAGCAGGAATGTTCTCTGTGTTATTATACATGACATTACCGTTCCTTACATCCCATCCTCTAGGTCTGTCCAGTCTACTTGGTGCCAAGTCTTTTGTTAAGGATATGCTTTGCATGTCATTCATTTAATAAAACAATTTGGAGGCCGTTGGAGGACTAATTCTCTGTGCATTATAGCAACCTTTATGGTACGGGGTTAATGCTGATGCTTAGCTCCCTATGCACTAGCATACACCGTGTTACCCATTCATATAACTATTTTGTGGATGTCCTTTTTTGAGTCTCCCATTCTTCTAGTGGCATGTTGAGACTTTGAGATACCTATATTGGAGAGTCACAGTGGCAGTCTGTGTCCTTTCCAATGGTCATTTCTGAAGTGGGGCACTGCAGGGGTCATTGAAGCAGGCTGATTTCATGGAGTCTGGATAGGATTCAATGAGCAGCAGAACATATCCACAAAATGAATGAACAGAATGAAACTATGTATGACCAGCACAATCACCAGCTGGGAAGACTTGGCAGATGATCTACAGGAGCCTATACCTAAACCTAACCTAGAGATGAACACCCAACACTAAAGCTAGCCATACATGTGTCGATTCCATGAACGATCGATCACCCATCAGATCGATTGCGGCGATGCCACAGGGGATCGGATGGCCCAATTACGTCTGTCCCTACCACCTTAAACCACCGATTCCTGGACGATTCCGTGCCCGATCGGGCGGGGTCGATCGGGCAAGGTGGGCTGCACGCGATTCCTTGGCGATCAATCCGCGTGCACGCGCCCGGTGATCGATCTGCCAGGAATCGTGTGGGAAATCGACCCATGTATGGCAGCCTTAACTTATTTTGTTTGGAATAACCTGGAAGAGGTTTTATTCCTGACTCAACTGTCACTTCCTGTCCTTGTGAATCCACAAGGGAGAGTAAGCAGTAATCCACCAGGGGGAGCAGTTCACTCTACACTACATGTACTGCTATCGCATCTACTTCTATAGCTGGCCATAGGGCCACCGTCAATGGGGGACAGAGGGGACTGCTGACCCGGGCCTGGGCAGCTAGGGGGGCCCGATGTGCTCACAGCACCCTCTGCTCACTGTGTTCCCGGACTGCCACTGTGTACAATGTGCAGTCCGGGAGCGACTTCACAGGGGGAAGGGAATTTTTTCTACTAGCCCCCCCCCGCCCCCCCGCTCAACAAGTCTTGTCATGGGGCCCGGACATTTTTGCTGTACGGGCCCCTACTGGCCATACACTTTTAGATCTCTCTGTCAGATATCCTTTAGATCTACCAAAAACTATATATTATAGGGTCCTCTGCGATTAAACACAGATTGATTGTTTAGAAAGTCACTCATATTGCATGGTTTTGGAAAAACAAAAGGAGATCTAAAGGAAACCTGACAGAAATCTAAAGGTGGATGGGGCCCTAAGATGTGTAAAGGTGGGTTTACACGTGTAGATTTTTTCATTTGATTGACAAAGAACAAACTTTTTTTGATTGATTGAACAAAAATCTAGAACTGACAATTTGTTAGATGGATACATTTTGTTTGACCTTGAACAAAAAATTGTTTGAAAGGTCATCGAACATGTTGGTAAATTTTTATCTGTCGTTGTAATTCTGAATGTATTTTCATTCGATATCGGCGATGAACGAACAAAAAATCTAATGTTACATTTAATAAATAAATGAATGAATGATGTTCGACAACAAAATCGAAAAAATCTACACGTGTAAACCCACCTTAATAGGTGACAGGGGACCTATTCGGGACAGTTCATTCTGCTATGAACAGAGGACATGTCAAGGTGACCCCCCCCCCCCTTTTGTCTGCTTCCTTTCGGTAAATACAAGCTGTTGATAACCCCTAAACAGCACTGACAGTTTATTCTGCTATAGACAGGTCAAGATCAGCTCCCCCCTCTGGGTCCTTTGTCTATAGTAGAATGAACTGCATCGACAGGGGACCCATCGAGATTTGGGTCCCCTTCCATAGTGGGGGGCAGATCTCAACGGGTACCGCTCTTCTCTCTACTACTGCTTAGATCACTGTGCCCGCACATGACATGTGCAATAGCGGGGGGGGGGGGGGGGGGGGGGGGGGGGGGAGTGATGGGGGGCTCAGCTTTATAGAACACTGCCATTACTTTAGATGGGGACTTCTAGCCGATCACAATTTGGGCCACATAGGAGGAAACTTTACACAATGTTGTGATATCATCAGGCACAACCAGACAATGACCATTAATCTACTGAGCACACATTCCTTTTGGTGGAATCAAGTCAGACCACCCCTTTTACCTCTGGCCAGCTTGTAGAATTCAAGGCTTTATGGCCAATTTTCTGCCACCCAAAATCTGAGGCAGTTAATTGCTTAAGAAAACATTGTCCAATTGCATGAAATTGTGTAAGATTAGCCAACTTCCTGTCATTTCTGCTTCCTACTTCAAATGGTCCAACATTTTCTCACATTGATAATCAATTGGGTTTTCGTTTAAAATCTTCAGATAAGAATACCTTTAAAACGCTGATGGTGTAATGGGTGGTTCTTTATGAATAATAAAAATTAAGGAGAAAGTAACAGTATATTCCAGGATGTATATTGATGCACATGCTTGTAGGTAAAAATGGACAGGAGGAGTGCAGTGAATACAAAGAAAGCCCACAACATTGATTTTGATTCTCTGGGCAATTGGAAACCAGTGTCGACATTTACAGAGAAGAGTAGTAGATGGCTGCATTGTCAGTGGTGTCACTGGTCTCTAGTGCCTAGATGGCTGCATTGTCAGCGGTGTCACTGGTCTCTAGTGCCTAGATGGCTGCATTGTCAGCGGTGTCACTGGTCTCCAGTGCCTAGATGGCTGCATTGTCAGTGGTGTCACTGGTCTCTAGTGCCTAGATGGCTGCATCTCTAGGCTCTAGTGCATAGAGGGCTGAATGGTGCAGTGATTTTGTCATGGTATCAGTGACCTAGTGATTAGGATTGGCTTCATTCTTCAGTTTTTGATGTCAATGGTTTAGTGCCTTATAGATGGCTTTTGCATTTGTTCATGATGTCACTGGTAACAGTTTGCCTTCATGGATTCCTATTTCAGTATATCACAGGTTATAGTTGCCATTAGATGGCTAATTCTCAGTGATATCAATGGTCTTTAGTGCCTAGATGGGCTGACCCACTTAAGGGAAGTGAGGGGGTGGGCTGTACAAGGGGTCACAGGGAATTACGATGGCGGCATTCTCAGTGATTTCTTTGTGTGGATCAGTATGTCACTGCTGGTTCTGTATCTGTGCCTAAGATGGCGATTTGCTCACCATTCTCAGTGATGTCACTGGTCTTCTAGTGGCCTAGATGGGTACCATCCTTAGTGATATCATGGGTCTCTAGTGCCTTTCGATTTAGATCTAGATTGCTTGCATTGTAAGTGAGTTTTTTTTTTGTCACTGGTTCTCCAGTTATCCAGTGCCTAGGATCTAGCCATGGCTTAATCTCAGTTGATTTATCATGGTCTCCAGTAGTGCCGAGAAGATGGCTTCAATTCCTAGTGATACCAAAGGCGCTAAAGAGGTGCCCTAGATGTAGATTTTGGCCTTAATTTCTCAAGTGATTTGTCACTGGGTTTTCTTTTCTAATGCACTAGATGGCTGCAATGTCAGTAGTATTTCTAGGTCACTGGGTTCTACAGTGGCCTAGATGGCTTCATCTCAGTGATTCTACGTGTCACTGGTCTTCTAGTGTCAACTGGTCTCTAGTGCCTTAGATGGACTGCAATGTAGTGATGGTCACTGGTCTCCAGTGACTAGATTGGCTTCATTAGCAGTGATTTTTTTTGTCACGGAACACTCTAGGCCTAGATGGCTCGAACCCATTATCATGATTTTATTGTCATTGGTCTATAGTGCCTAGATGGCTGCATTCGCCGTGATAGTGATGACCACTTGACATGGTCTCTAGTGCTTAGTAGAAGGCTGCATTGTGATTTGCATTTGTCAGTTGATTTGTACACTGGTTTTCAGTCTGCCTTGATGTTTGGCTTTCATTTTCCGTGATTTTCAATGGTCTCTAGTGCACTAGATATTATATAGAGTTTTAGATTGGCTTATTCTCAGTGATAGTTGATTTCACTGGTCTCTAGTGCCTAGATGGCTGCATTCTCAGTGATTGTGTTTTGTTTTCGTCACTGACTCTAATAGTGCCTAGCTTAGAGTAGATGGCTGCTTATTCTCATTTCTCAGTGATGTTATTGTCACTGATCTCTAGTGCCTAGTTTGCTAGTTTGGCGGGATTTCAGTGATGTCACGGTTTCTCTCTCTTTAGGGCTAGATTAGATGGCTGAATTCGCCCACATGTGTTGTCAATGGTCATCTAGTACCGAGTAGATGGCTGCAATCCTGTCTATGTCAGTTGGTGTTTCTCATTCTCTTGTCAATGGTCTCTAGTGCCTCAGAGTGGCGTATTATCAGTGATTTGTAACTGTAACTCCAGTGCCTAGCATGGCTTAATTTCTCAGGTGGTTTTTTTTATTTTTGTGTTTTTTTTTGTCCCTATCGTCTCTAGTACGTCGATCGATGGCTGGGCCTGAATAGTCAGTGATATCACTGGTCCTCTAAATGCCTAGGCATCTAAGAGGCTTGAATGCAAGTTGCATTCCATTGTCAGTGATTGGAACTGGGTCTCTAGGGACTAGATGGCTTATTTCCCAGTATATCATGGTCTTCTAGTGCTCTTAGATGGGTGAATAGTCAGGCAATAGTCAGTGAGTGGTAAAGGGTGATCTAGGTGAAGATGGGGGAGTGTGTTCTCCACTCCTGCCCATTTCCGGTGTTTGTCACTGGGCTCTAGTGCCTAGATGGGGGCAGTAAATTTGGAATAACATAGTAAGTGTGAGTCTTCCCCCGCGACCACGCCCCCGCCGTCTATAGTGCCAGAGATTGGCATCCTTATCAGTGATTCTGTCACTGGTCTTCAGTTGCACTAGATGTACTCTAGATGGCTTCATCTCAGTGATATCAGGGGGAGAAGGAAGTAGAGGGGAGGACATGGAAGGTGAGTATAGGTCTTTGCAGTTGGAATTGGTTCAGTGATTTGAGTGGTCAATGGTCTCACAGAGTGCATCTTATTAGCCTAGGTGGCTTAATTCTCAGTGATGTCACTGGTTCTCTATGCCTAGAGATGGCTGCATTCTTCTCTTGCCATTGTCAGTTGATGTCACTGGTCTCCAGTGCCTTAGGAAGGCTTCATTCTCAGTGAGTATATTTAATGGTTTTTCTAGTGCCTAGATGGGCTTTATTTATTTTTATTTCTCAGTGATATCAATGGTTCTCTAGTGCCTTAGTCTTTAGATGGGTTCATTTCTCAGTGATATCAATGGTCTCTTCTGTGCTACTTCGATGGCTCTTCATCCCAGTGATAATCACTGGTCTTCTCTAGTACCTAGATGGCCTTTGCATTTTGCATTGTTAGTGATTTTTTGTCACTGGTTCTCCAGAGTAGTGCCTAGGATTGGACTTTCATCTCAGTGATTTCGTCCACTGTTCATAGTGCCCTAGATGGCTTTTAATTCTCAGTGTGATGTCCACTGGTCTCTTCATAGGCCTAAGATGGCGCAATTGTCAGTGTGAGTGATTTGTCACTGGTCTCCAGGCCTAGATTGGCTGCATCTCAGTGATTATAACTGGTCTCTAGTGCCTAGATTGGCGTTAATTCTCCCGTGATATCATGGTCTCTAGGCCTAGACTTTCTCTAGATGGGTTCGGTTCATTCTCAGTGATTGATATCCACTGGGCTCTCGTGCCTAATAGATGGCTTCATTCCCAGTGATATCACGGGTTCTTAGACCTAGATGCGCTGCATTTCGGTCAGTGATGTCACTGGTCTCACAGGCCTAGATTGGTGGCTTCATTCTCAGTGCGATAACTGGTATCTAGTGGCTAGAATGGCTTCATTACCAGTGTGAATCACTGGTCTATAGTGCCTAGATGGCCGGCATTGTCAGAGTGATTGTCACTGGTATCCAGTGACATAGATTGGCTTCATTATCAGTGACATCACTGGTTCTCTAGTGGCTAGAGGCTTCATCCAGTGAGATCACTTGGTCTTGTAGTGCTAGATTGCTGCATTTGGAAGTGAGTGATTGTGTCACTGGTCTCCCAGTGGCCTAGATGGCTTCATTATCAGTGATTTATCTTCACTGGTCTCTTAGTGCCTAGATGGCTGCATTCGAAGTGATTGACACTGGTCTCTAGGTGCCTTAAGGCGCATTCTCAGGGTTGTCACTGGTCTCTATACCTACGATGGATGCATTCTCAGTTGCTGGTCCCTGCTTTTTTTGTCCATGGTTCTTCTAGTGCCTTAAGATGGCTGCATTCGCCGTGGTGTCACTGGTCTCTAGTGCCTAGATGGCTGCCTGCAATTGTCAGTGGTTGTCACTGAGTCTCTAGTGCCTAGATGGCTTCTTCTCAGTGATGTTCACTGGTCTCTAGTTGCTAGATGGGCTTCATTTCTAAGTGGTTTGCCCTCGTCTCTAGTAACAGATGGCTGCATAGTCATGTGGTGATTGTACTGGTCTATAGTGCCTAGATGGCGCATCTCAGTGATTTGTCACTGGGTCTCCAGTTGACTAGATGGCTTTCATTTCCCAGTGATAGCAATGGTCTTCTAGTAACTAGATGGCCTGCCAATGTCAGTGGTTTTGTCAACTGGTCTCTAGTAGTGAATAGATGCTTACATTATCAGTGCTGTCAATGGTCTCTAGTGCGGGGTGGCTTCCTTTACAGTGGTCTTTGTCCCTAGTCTCTAGTACCTAGATCGGCTGCTAGTCAAGTGATGTCAATGGTCTCTAGTGGTCTCTAGTGCCTAAACAAGATGATGCAAGGCAGTGATTCAATGGTCCTACAGTGCCTTGATGCTGCATTGTCAGTGATGTCAATGGTCTCAGTGCCTAGATGGCTAGCATTCTCAGTGATTGTCCAATGCGTCTCTAGTGCTAGCTGGCTTAATTTCTCAGTGATATCATGGTTCTCCAGTGCCTAGATGGCTGAATTGTACAGTGATATCACTGGTCTCTAGTGCATAGATGGCTTAATTCTAAGTGGTTTTTTTTGGTTGTTGTCACTGGTCTCTAGTGACAGATGGATTCATTTAGTGATTGTCACTGAGTTCTCTAGTGCTAGACGGTTCATTCTCAGTGATTGTCACTTGGTATCTAGTTGCCTAGCTGCCTGGTGCATTGTCAGATGATGTCAATGGTATCTAATGCCTAGATCTGTCTGCATTCTCAGTGATGTGCAATGGTCTATAGGCATAGATGGCTCATATCAGTGGACACAGTGATTCACTGTCTCTAGTGACGAGTGTCTTCATTATCAGTGATGTCAATGGTCTCTAATGCTAGATGGCCTGAATTGTCAGGGATTTTGTCACGTCTCTAGTGCCTAGATGGAGCATAGTCAGTGTGATTGTCACTGAGGTCTCTAGTACCTAGAGGGGATGAATGGTGATGTCAATGGTAGCTAGTGCCTATATTGGCTTTCATTACCAGTGATATCACTGGTCTCTAGTAAATAATGGTTTGGAATTGTCAAGTTGAGTGTAACTGGTCTCCAGTGAAAGATGGCTTCATCTCAGTGATGGCAATGGTCTTAGTGCTAGATGCTTCATTACCAATTGATATCACTCGGCTCTGTGCCTAGATGGATGCTGCATTGTCAGTGATATCATGGTCTGTAGTGCATAGATGGAGCATCTCAGTGATGTCATGGTTCTTTAGTGTCTAGATGGGCTGCATTCTCAGTGATGTCACTGGTCTATAAGTTGCCTAATGGCTGCATTGTGTTGTCCACTGGTATCTAGTGAGTAGATGGGCGGGCATTGTCAGTGGTTAACGTGAGGTTCCCAGGCTTAGATGGCCTGCATTGTCAGTGATTGTCATGGTCTCTAGTGGCCTGATGGCTGCATAGTCAGTGATTTGTCACTGGTCTCTCGTGGCCTTAGATGCTGCATTGTCATGATGTCACTGGTCTCTAGTGCCTAGATGGACTGCATTGTAAGTGGGTTTTTGTCACGTGGTTCTATTGTGCATAGATGGGCTTCATTCTAAGTGATGTCACTGGCTCTCTGGTGCCTAGATGGCTGCATTTCGCAGTGTGTGTCGCTGGTCTCTAGGGCCTAGATTGGCTGCATGTCAGTGGGGTGTATCCCCGTAAATGGTCTCTAGATGCCTAGATGGCTTCATTATCCGTGATTTGTCAATGGTCTCTATCCATAGATGGCTGAATAGTCAATGATTATGTCAAATGGTTCTCTAGTGCCTAGAGTGGCTCATTCTTAGTATGTCACTGGTTAGTATCCTATATGGCTGCATTGTCATGGTGTCCTGGTCTTCTAGTGCCTAGATGGCTGCATTCTCAGTGATGTCACTGGTCTCCAGTGCCTAGTGGGCATCTCAGTGATTCAATGGTCTATAGTACCTAGATGGCCTGCATTGTCAGTGGTTGTAACCTGGTCTCTAAAGCTGATATGGCTGAATTGTCAGTGATGTCAGTGGTCTATAGTGCCTAGATGGGCTTCATTCTCTGTGATTTGTCACTGGTCTTAGTGCCTAGAGGGATGCAGTGTCAGTGATATCACTCGTCTCCTGTGCCGAGATGGCTTAATTTCATTGTGTCACTGGTCTCTAGTGCATAGATGGCTGTACTGTCAGTGATGTCACTGGTCCTAGTGCCCTAGATGGATGCATTGTCAGTGATGTCAACTTTGTTGGTCTCTAGTCCTAGATGGCCTGCGTTTGTCAGTGAGTTCACTGGTCTCTAGTGCCTGGATGGCTTCATTCTTTGTGCTGTTACTGGTCTTTTCTTTGTGCTTAGATGGCTTAATTCTTGTGATGTTACTGGTCTTTAGTGCTAGATGATGGCTGAATGTCAGTGATGTCACTGGTATCTATATCCTAGATGGCTTCATTCCAGTGATACAACTGTCTCTAATGCCCAGATGGCTATGCATATCATGATGTCACTGGTCTCCTGGGCCTAGATGGATGCATTGTTCAGTTGGGTTGTACACTGGGTCTCTAGTGCCTAGATGACTGCATAAAACAGTGATGTCCACTGGTTCTCTAGGCCTAGATGGCCTGCATCGTCCAGTGATGTCACTGCGTCTCTAGTGACTGATGGCTTCATTGCAGTGATTCACTGGTCTCTAGTGCCTAGAGGCCTCCTTGCTCAGTGATGTCACTGTTTCTCTGTGCTGTTGCTGTTGTCGTGGCTTTGTCCTGGTCTCTGTGCCTAGATGCGCATGTCAGTGATGTCACTGGTCTCTAGTGTGCTAGATGTGCACTCAGTGATGTCAATGGTCTTAGTGCCTAGATGGGCTGCATCGAAGTGACGTCACTGGTCTCTAGTGCCTAGATGGCTGGATTCTCAGTGATGTCACTGGTCTTGTGCCTAGATGGCTTTTCATTGTCAGGGATTCACTGGTCTTAGTGCCTAGAGTGGCATTCATTCTCAGTGATGTCAATGGTCTATAGTACTAGATGACTTAATTCTCTTGTGGCTGTCAATGAGTCTCTAATGCCTAGATGATGGCATTGTCAGTGATATCATGGTCTATAGGTGCCTGGAGGCTTATTCCATGATGTCACTGGTCTCCAGTGCCTAAGATGGCTTAATTACAGTGATATTCATGGTTCTCTTGTGCCTAGATAGCTTCCTTCTAGTGATGTCACTGGTCTGTAGTGCCTAGAGGGCTTCATTCTCAGTGATGTCACT
>CM070040.1:35454025-35472897 GCA_036250615.1 Ptychadena robeensis
TCTAGTGCCTAGATGGCTTCATTCCCAGTGATATCACTGGTCTCTAGTGCCTAGATGGCTTCATTCTCATTGATGTCACTGGTCTCTAGGGCCTAGATTGGCTGCATTCTCAGTGGAGTACATTTGAATTGTTTTTTATTCCTTTTCCAGTTTCAGGTCCATCTTGCACCAGCATTGCTGGAAGGCTCTTTTTCTCTTTTAGTTCTTTAGTGACCTGAAGGGTTTGTCCTGACCATATGTCAGTTGTATGAACTTGACTGATTACAGGCTAGATGAAGATTTTCCTATGATAGTCTTAACTTAAAACATACAAATTACTTGTGAGGTCGGAGAGTGCCATAGGCAATGCAAGGGTTAACCTATTAATGACCATCTCAGTTCCATGGAGGTTAAAGGTCTGACAGGTGATACCTTGTGTTCTGTGCAGCTTCTCACTATGCTCTGTCCTCAGCAGCCTCTCACCAATGAATTGCCTCCTTTTGAAGAACAATTTGGTGTTTTAAAAATGGTTGGGTGGGGGTGGGTGAAGAGGTGGTGTGATGCTGCTATTTGCTGGTGCCCCCTGTCTGAAAAAAGCAGAAGGACAAAGTCTGCACATTTGTCTGCACTGATGGAATCCATAGTTTGGCTTTGATCCCCAAATGTTTCTTGGAGTCTTTTGTGTAATGGTCCAAGATAGTTGGTTGTAAAGCTCTGTCACCTACATAGTAATAAAGTTTATGAGTGTGACACCCAAGTGCAATGCTGCCGAATTTGGCAAAGCAAGGACAAGATGTCATACACCAGAAAAGGGACACTTGCTTCTTTTTTAATAGGAAGTCATTTAGTAAGCACATGAAGGTTTTTATTAACAGTGCGCTTCCATCAGAACATATCATCAGAACTCATCTGGATACTGTCCAGTATTTCATGTCAGGATGGTCTCTTTCTTTTGTTCTTTGGGTTTTGGAGACACACAAGTGTCACTGATAAGGATCATATTCTGATAGACTATATCAAAAGTCGTCGCACTGAGCTCTTTCAATGGGCTTAGGCTAATAATTGGGCTAATAATATTACCCAATTATTAGCCTTTTAAATAAAAAATTTTTTTTTGGGGGGGGGGGGTATTTTGCTACTTTCTAGGTGCACCTAGAAACAAAATATTGTACAGTGATAGCGCTTGCTGAAATATATTTAATCATAAAAAAGCAATGTGATCACCAAGCAATATGTTAGAATATACTGTATTATGGTTATCAATTGGGTTGTTATTTATTTATCAACAATTTTATTATTACAATCATATTTTTTGCAAATGTTACAAAGACAGCTCCATTTTGTGAAATGTGATGCTAATGTAAATCAAATTGTTTTTATTGCTTTGGGGGGGATTTGTCCTCTTTATTTGTCCTGACAACCATTGTGCATGACAGGAAGTAAAGGAAAACCTCTATATATAAGGGTCCATTGTTTTTTGAGTCTAGGGGAGCCTATCCTAACCTTTGTACCTCAGAGGAACCCTATGAAATAGCTTTCGGGGTCTAGAAACCTCTGCTTACAACTCATGGTATATTGTGTCATAGTAGGAAGGCTTTAATAAATGAAAAGAATATGTGATCACTTTCCCCTACCTCCACCCCAAATGTATTTCCCTAATAATCTTTACATTGAAGTCCAATAGCCTGATACTATCTCTGGTGATTGGTTCCAGTGACAGAAGGTTTCTACTCTAAAATGGACTTCCTATTTCAGTGATAATGGTCAGCAATAGAAACAGAAGGGTACATTGTCAAAACTGGGACACAGACAGTTAGAGGATCTAGCCCTTACATACTAAAAAAAAAAAAAAATTTAAATTAGTTTTGCCTGGGCATTCCCTTTATATGGTTATAGGCATTGTTGTCACAAATGTTTATATTGTGCAGACAGATCTAAAACTGTAATTGATGGTACAAACATAGCAGGGGAATGAGAGGAGAGGTAACTGTGCTAGTATGGAGACAGATATCAGGGGGGTAGGCAAATCAATATGCGGACACGCAAGGGATGCCAGGGGGGCACCAGGTCTCAGTATGGAACCACAGAGGGCTACTGGTTTGCAGTCAGAACATACCAGTTATCAAGGGGGCACCAAGTCCCAGTATGGACACAGTGTGAGAAAGGGGTTCTAGTTCCCAGTGTGGACAGTGTGAGAAAGGGGCTACTGGCTCCCAGTATGGAATCAGTTTGAGACGGGGGTACTGGCTCCTAATATAGACAGTGCAAAAATGGGGTACTTGTTCACAGTTTAGACACAGTGTGAGAAGGGGCTTCTGGTTCCCAGTATGGATACAGTGTGAGAAGGGGGTACTGGTTCTCAGTGTGAGAAAAAGGTACAGGTTCCCAGTATGGACAGCTTGATAGGGGGGGGGGGGGGGTTCCCGGTTCCCTTAATATAGACACAGTGTGTGAATGGCTTCCCACTGGTTCCCAGTGTGGACAGTGTGAGAAGGGCCGGTACTGGTGCCCAGTATGGACAGTGTGAGAATGGTTGTACTGGTTCCCAGTATGACACACCAGTTACCGGGGCTCCTCGTCCCAGTACGGAACTTGTCTGTGAGAATGGGCTAGTCGGTACTGGCTCCTTAATATAGGCCACTTATGAGAAGTGGGGTAATACTTCCCAGTATGGAAACAGTGTGAGGAAGAGGGGTGACTGGTTCCCAGTGACACACCAGTTACCATCGCGTCACGTGCCAGTGTGGATACAGTGTGATAAGGGGGGCTACTGGTTCCTAATATAGACACAGTGTGAGAATGGGGTACTGGTTTCCAGTGTGGACAGTGTGAGAAGGGGTTACTAGATCCCAGTATGGAATCAGTTTGAAAAGGGGGTACTGGTTCCCAGTATGGACACACCAGTTACCGGGGCTCCACATCCCAGTATGGACACACAGTGTGAGAATAGAATACCGGTTCCCAGTATGGGCCCAGTGTGAGAAGGGGGTACTGGATCTCAATAAGAACACACCAGTTACCGGGAATCCACGTCCCAGTTTGGCCAGTGTGCCTGGCTCGGAGGACATGACCATCCAGGAGGGGCGGGGAGCCTCTCACCCCCTCCCCACTCTTTCAGACAGTGCGTGAGAACTTTTGTCACTCTCCCTAAACTCAAACTTCCAGGCCAGCCCAGATTCTCAACGTTCCACTCTGCTGGGAGGGGCGAGGGGCCGGCCCCACGTGGGCCATGAGCCAATGGGAAGTGAGGACGGCAGAGCATTGTGATGCAAATCAGCGCTCTACCTAAAAGGGGCCGCGCCGCCGGGACCGAGCTGAGTGTGACCTGTACGTTCCCGGCAGCAACGCGGACACAGCGGCTCATGCTTGGCCTGGAGGACACCGTGCCAGCCTCACATCACTAGAGCAGCCTGGGATCAGCCGGCTCACTGGTGGTCTCCCAACTCTGGATGTGTGGATCACCAGGAGCCTGAAGAACATTAGCTGGAGGAGCCCATTGCATCGTTGTCCAAGCTTCTGGGATTACTTGGAGTTCTCCCCCCTTCCTGGCCTCCTGGATCCAGCTGTGCACAAGAAGTGGAGGGAGCCATACAGTACAGGGGGGTGTACGAGCCTCAACACCTTCCGACAGACTGCCCATTAACAACACACACTTAGGCTTACCTGCACAGAGCCTACAACTCAGGACCATCTTCAGGAGATCCTCAGGAGGTGGCAGCTGAAAGGACCAACATCTTGCAGAAATCCTTACTAATAGGACCAACTTGTTGAAGACGTTCCTTTTCAACAGTAAAGAGAACCCTACTACAGTACCTGGTTCTAAGGAGATCCTAACCTACATGACCTGATTCCAAAGACCTGCTTTTAAAGAGATCTTCACCAACAGGACCTAATATTAACAGATCCCTACCAAAAGGACCTGCTTCCACACAGCGATCAACCAACTACCAGGACGAATCTCTGAAGAGATCCCTACCAACAGAACCTGATTCTAGATCTTTTGCCATCAGGATCCAGAGGATCTCCTTTCTTCTTCAGGAGACTCACCTGGACCTTTTCCAGCCATGAGCCAGACAGAAGTGTCCACCTGCTCCATCCCTCACACCCAAAGGGTGTTCCAGGAGGCTGTTCGGAAGGGTAACACCAAGGAGCTCCAATCCCTTCTCCAGAACATGACTAACTGTGAGTTTAACGTCAACTCCTTCGGGCCAGAGGGCCAGACTGCATTGCACCAGTCAGTAATCGATGGCAACTTGGAGTTGGTAAAGCTGCTGGTGAAGTTTGGAGCCGACATCAGACTGGCCAACAGGGACGGTTGGAGTGCACTGCATATAGCAGCCTATGGTGGCCACCAAGACATTGTCCTCTATCTCATCACCAAGGCCAAGTATTCGTCCAGTAGTCGGTAACTGCCCGCAGGACAAGCAGTGACATTCCATTACTTCCTGTTTTATGGGGGTCTAAATATTTTTTTTTGTTGTGTATGTGTTAAAGATTTTTCTTCATTTTTTTTTTATATTAAAGAGGCTTCGCTGCTTGCAAACAAGGCTCATGGTTTTGGAGAGTGTGATCCTCAAATATGTGTTTTCATTGGATCCTTATCAACTGCTGGTTACTAAATTTTTACAAAATCTTCCTTACAACTGTTAGATTGTGTTTTTTTAAATGGCTATATTTTTCCATAAGGAACTTTAAATTTTCTTTATTAGGTACAAAAGTTTTGTTTTCAATGGAAAGTGGCTCCTGCCTCTTCGTGTGTTTTTTGTCTTTTTTATTTTCTGTGACATGCTAAAGCTGCTCTTTGGTCTCCAGGTTTAGGAAGTTTGGGGCCCACAAAGATACATTTTTTAAATTTTTTTTTTACATTTTATTTTGATTTTATGTCCTTTTGGTTTTACCTTCTTTTGACATCTACCTCGACCTTAAGCACAGTATTTCGATAACAAAAACAGCACCAGATACTGTACTGCACTTGTAGGTAATGTGTTTAATGTTTTTCAGCCCATTCTTCTGTATAAATCCTTCTCTTTTTTTTTTTTTTTCTTTTTTTGTCGTATCTCTTCCCATTTCCTCGAGATATTAACATTTCAGCAGAAAAAAAGGTTGTGTTACAAAGTTGGAGCCCCCCTTTTAAAGTATTGGGTTCAGAATCAGAAATCTGAATGGGAATCTTCTACTCCTTTAAAGTATTGCCTGTTCCTTAATTAGAATTTGATGGGGGGGGGGGGGGGGGGGGGGTTGTGCTTGTAAAGACCCATCTAGACCTGATATCTAGAAAAGGCAAACGTGCATATTGGTGTTTTATCATATGAAGTTTGCTTTCTAGGAAGAAAAAACTTGAATAAGATGCTATCTAGTGTTCAATTTTAGTGTGTGTATATAATATTAGATGTGTATATAGAATGTTGGATACATACGGCTATACGCATACTCTGTTGCACACTGTTTTGCACAAAAGAGAAGCAAGTGCGCCATCTGCTGTCTGCAAAGAGAATTGTGACCTGTTGACTACTGACTTTTTTGGATTTTTTTTGATGCCACAAGTAATGTGGAGTTAAATAAGAAAAAGAAAAGCAACAGGAATGTTTGTTTGATATGTCTGCTCTGGATCGGACAAACGCTGCTTTTAAAAAAAGAAAATCTATGGGGCACGGATTTCATTGTAGCGCAAATAAGACAGGACGCTTTTTATCTGCGGTAGGAGCATCTTATGGTCCAAATTTACCCCAAAAAGATTTTTTTAAGGTCAGTAAAACATTTGCATCCAGGTTTTTTTTAGAGTCCTTCCCACAGGGGAATATTTTTGTGGCTTTTTTGTAAAATTAAATAAAAGCCGCAAGTAAATTTGATTATTCAGCAGAAGTTTCAGGATGATGTTTATTTTCTTTGCCAACGTCTTGCAACCTGCTGTGTTAAATTGCACTGTATACTGCTATGTCCTAAATGCAGGATCACCTTAAAGTATCACCTTTTAATGATCATAGGGTTTGTGGTTCATGTGAGATGCCATACCTGCCGGTTTTATTAAACTAAATTTATTTAGTGACTGTATTGCAGTTCAGATGGACCATGTTGCATTAAACATATCCAAAACCTGCAGCTAGAAGGGCCACATCAACCATGTAATCTATGCTCTCTAACAAGGTCCCTTTTAAGCATTTTGTATATTGTTAGGAAAGAAAATGAAAGTCAAGTCGAGGTGTAAACTTTTATTCAAAAAAAGTCTTGTTGTGCTGAATTTTCAGCATTTTTCCTCCTTTTATTTAATTGGTCTACATTGTTAGGCTGGCGTATTACTTGGCATGGAGCTCTGCTCTCTGTGTGGGAGTTTGAGTGGGTAGGGGGAGGGGGATGTCTAAGAAGTTTAAAAAAAACTAAAGTAAATAACAAAAAAGTTACTTTAAATGGGTGTGTGGGCAAAAGGGATAGTGTGTTTTTAAAAAAAATGGAATAACTACAGCTTGTTGCACATTTTAAGTGGATCTGCCACAAATAATGTCATAATATTTATGATGTAATTACTCCTATGTTCATCCCAAGGTGTTTTTGTAAAATTTCAGTTGTTAAAGGGATATTTAGTTTTAGTTATTTCATTCCTTATGTAACTGAATTTTTTTTCCAGTAATCAAATGCATTCTTTCCCCTGTGGCTGGGATTAAAATATTCGTGGCTACCATATGTTCTCAAATTCAGCTTATGTCCTCCAAACCAACCCCCCCCCCCTTTCTCCTCCTCGTCTCATAATATGACCCTGCATGCCACCACTAGACCAGCTCTTCGCTAGGAGCAGGTGCATTGGCTGACTTCTCAATAGTCTGTCCCATTTCACTGTCTCTTCTCTTTCATTGTTACACCAGCCCCTGACTCCCACTTTTTTTTTCTACCCCCGCCCCCCCCCCCTTTATAAATCCTTGGGATGAACAGGATGGTGTGGCTGTAATCTGCTCCAGAAAGGAGTTTTGTCTGTGATCAATTGTGTTCTAGATACGGAAACTTTCTTTTTAATTATGTTAATTAAAGTTATAGGCTTATATTGAAGCTGTGTTTGAGACCGCCATGTTGTAACTGGATGAAGTGTGTAAAATATAGCAATATTTGAGTGTATGATATGACCTGTAGCCTCTGAAAGAAATGTTTTATAAAAAACAAAAAATGAAAAAAAAATTCCTGCCTCCTTTTCTTTTGTTATTCTTCTTTGGGGGGATTCTTCAGACCCGGATCATAAAATAAAGAGGGGACACTGGTAGGGTGAGGGGGGCAATATGTACTGCTGTCCAGTAACCCTATTACCAGTCACTGTTATGAATCCTATAGCCTAAAATTTCAGCGATCAGCTGTGGTGTAAATGTTTTTTATTTTGGGACTTTCTTTTCATCTATTCTACATATAGTACACACTAACTTTTAGTTTTTTGTTAGTCCTTTTTAATAACATGGGACTGCAATGTGAAATATTTGCATGGTCTTGTGCTACATGTCATAAGGAACCTTGTTGTGTCATTGCCTAATGCACCCTACTAGTTAACTTTGGGCTGTTGACCTGTCTGAGGTCTTAAGTGCTCCAGGTGTCAGGAATAATACTACAAAACTCAGAGGTTGCATTATCATATATATTGATGGGTTCATGAAATGAATGTGTGTAGCATGCCAACTATGTTCCTAATATTTCAGTTTTTTTTTTTTTTTTTAAGATGTCCAGTCCTATTATCTGATCGTGCCTTTCCTGACCCTTGCGTTTTCTCCATGCCATAAAGTAGATGGAGAATCCATATTGGACCATGTGACTGTCTTGGAATGTTTACGGCAGGAACTCAGAGTTGGGAATTCCTAAAAATTTTAAAGATAACTGCTGGCATGTCTACAAATATAAAATATTGGGTTTTTGGTGGACTGACTCCAAATATGATACATATTTTCCAGGCACATCTTCATTGGTCTATTAGGCTGTTAATGTAGTTTGATTGGTTGCTCTTGAGAATTGTATTTGATGTAGTGTATTGGTTCTGTGAGTTTGTTTTGTAACTGTGCGGTTGTTTTGTGAATTTGTGGTGTAAACTTTCAGCCTATATTGGCGATACGTTTAAATAGAAAATAAAAACAAATATTTTCCTTTTATACTCTTGATTACACTTTTATTGGAGCATATGTGTGTTAAACTTTTGAATATATTACCACTTAAAATCAAATGACTAGATTAGAATCTTGCTGCATCTCTGAGGATGTGTCCGAATCATAGACTGAGCTGGTCCTTATATGATACTAGATGGCGAGGACTAATGATTCAGGACCTTAGCACTGAGTTTAATATATTGCTGGCTGTGCCCTCAAACCTTGCTGTACTCGCTAGGATAGAACGTAAGTGTTCATATAGAAAAGTTTAGCATGTTTTCTGCAATATACTTCTCATAATCCATGGTGACACCTATACTAATCATACCCTCATACAAATCAATTTCTTTACTTGCCAACCTTTCTTTACAACTAAAGAATGTTGCATGTAAAAACAAAACGTACATCCAGCTATACAGAAAGTTGTAGCGATTCCTCATGGGTAAAAGTAGCCATGCCCAAGGTGATTCTACCTTAATAGATGAGGGACCAGCTGCAGCGTGATGATGTCATCAGTCGCTCAGAGGTTCAGTGTGCCACCTTTGTGTACCGGACATTACTTTGCATGGGGACGCCAAAGTAATGTGATCGGACGGGAAATTTCCTGTGCGTTCCGAAATGTGAGAGGATCCTGGGCGATCTGTCCAGGACGGGGCACCCGATTTGCGTCCACACGATCAGTGGGAACGCGTACGGCTGTCCAGCTGAAAAATCGGGCTGGAATCATCCTGTGTATGCCTACGTTAAGAAGATTGGATGAGCCATGCTTGAGCTTCTCTGTGGTGTTACCTAGATGGTGGCAATCAATCAATGGGTGAATGTGAGCACACTTGCGAATAGTGACCCTGTTACTTTCCTGCAAAGGCTTCCTCATTAGTTCACTGGAGGCATAGCCAGCAACCTAGCATTTTCAGGAGTGTTTCGCAATGTGAGTCTATCATTTCCTTTAACAGCAAAGTGACAAATCCATTGGGCCATACATTTCTGTTAAACATAAAGATTTCTTTCTACCAGAAACGTATTCAGTTAGTAAATCGGTTTGTGGACTGACAACATGCAGCATGTTTATGGACCATGGCTAGCCATACACATTAACTGCAACATTTAATGCAAAACCGCTTTCTTAAATTCCTTTCCAGTTATGAAGATAAATGTCATTTCTTTAGATCGTTTTTTCTTTTTTGTTCGGTATCGATCATTTTTGATAAATCATACCAGGAATCGATTTCCGGGAAGGAATCGATCCCCAATTGGTCATTTTAAACCGAACAGAAATATAAAAGCATGTATGGCCAGCCTAACTAACCCAGCATGTTGGTTTCATTGACTGAATTTCTCCAACCTGACCGATCACAGCTCTTTCCATTTTATGGAACCATTATATTATAATTTCCATTTCTTTCCGTTGATCCAATTCAGGAATCATTTAAGGTCCCCACACATGTATCAACTGGGGATTGACAGATGAGCTGTGCAGAGCAGCGTGATGGCGTCATCGCACTACTCTCCATCGCTCACAGCATCGGCGGGCACCCTTTGTGTGCCGGCCGTTAGTTTCAATGGGGACGCCGGCCAGAGATTTAAGGACATGTCCGTTCTCTGGCGACCGAGCTCTGGGGTGACAAGGATCTGTCGCCCCATGTGGGCACCCGCGATCAGCAGGCGATTTTGCTGATAGACGCTAGCGTGCAGGCACATTGGTCAGCTGCAAAATCGTTCGCCACTCGTTGTGTGTGTGGGGACCTTTTATAGTTTCTTGTCAGACCAGTAGATATCCTTGAAGGAGTATTTGCCTTTCATTGAGGGTGTGGTGCAAACCAAGATTGCCATGGACTAGGACAGACAAGTGTTGGAGGAATATGCACATACATTTCATTTTTCATACATGTGTATGGGTAATCTTGTGTAGGACTGTTTCCGCTGTGTTGTACAGTATTGTACAATGGTCCTCCATTCTACATGTGTCCTCCATTGTAGAACTATCCCTTTAGGCTTAGTTAAATGCCATGCAGCATCACGCATCTCCATAGAAATGGCTGGTTTTTTGCTTCAAGTGGCTGAATATAGTGGCAGGACAACCACAGGGGTTGCTCTCAATGCTTGGCAAAGCACTGATTAACTTGACATTTTTCCAAATAGGGCCAACAAATAGCCCTTAACTTTTCTTCACCAGAGATGGGCTAAAAGTTTGGGGAGTCGTAAACTTTATTCGTTTTGGAGTAAGAGAAGCTTTGAACCTCCATTGAGTTTTTGTAGCCTAATGTTGAAGAAAGCTAGAACACCAGATTCAAAGTTCCCTCCAGTTCTCCAGCACTTTAATTCACTGTGTTCACTGATATAGTGTTTAGTTCTCCTCTGGATCATTCAGATGTTCATTGGCAGCAGCTGGGCCTATACATGTGCAGTCTTGATCGGGGGACCTTCTTGGCGCTTCAAGATTTCGGTCTTTCATGACATAGTGTGTTACCAATAATTTTTTAATCAAATTGGTTTCATCTGTCCTGATATCATTGACAAGTTACCTCGGCATAGTTCTTGGCTTCATCACGGTTCTCATGAGCATTGCAACTCCGCGAATTGAGTTCACAGATGGATCCCCAGACTGACAGTTATTTTGTTCCTCTTACGAATCATTGAGGCAACTATTTATCCTCTTCTCATCAAGCTGCTCAGTCATAGGCTAAAGGCCGCCACACATGCACCGAGCGGCGGTGGATTTTGCCGCTGACGTGCGTGCATGAGCGCTCGTGGCTGCCGGTCGGCGGCAAAATCGGCCGCTGATCGGGGGTGCCCACATGGGGCGACAGATCCCTGTCGCCCCAGAGCTCGGTCGGCCAGGGAATGAACATGTCCAATAATCTCTGGTTTGATGCTGTTAGTGTCAATGGAGACCGGCGTCCCCATTGAAATGTCCGGCACACAAGGCTGTGAGTGACGGAGTGCAGCGTGATGTGACGTCATCACGCTGCACTCCATCGCTGATCTGTCGCCCCCACTCGACAGATCGCCGCCCAGTCCAGCCTTGTGTAGGTCTAAAGTCTTGTCCCTGATATCCTTGGACTGCTTTATGGTCTTGGCCATGGTTCAGTTTTGGAATATGATTGATTCTATGGACAAGTGTTTTTTTATATAGATACTATAACAAACTAGCATTAGGAGAAATATTGCTGGTAATGCACATCAATCTCTGAGAGCATTGGCACCCTAGGATGAGCCTACAGAGCACATACCTGTTTTATATCCTCTATAATATACGTACAGTGGGGATATTTAGGTCACATGTCCCTGAAAACATTGTAGCAGATACACATTGACAGGACTTCTGTATCAGTATAGACAAATAACAAATAGCTTCCAAGGGTATATGTAACGGACCACATTTAGGCTACATACCTTCTTGTTAACCAGCTTCTGAAGCAGTGGCGGGATTTAAAGGGTCAGTTTCCACAAAATATAATTAATTTGCACAAATTTATATTACCGATGCATCTGATTTGGAAGTCTTGGAAGAAGAAACCCTTGCTAGTGGTGTCTGTAAAATGCAGGTGAGTTTTGCGGCTCTGTTACTAACTCAGCAGCTAAAATACTGTCACTGACCTAGAACAACAGTACGTATCATGATTTGTTATTTGTTTTCAGACATTTCCTTGCTTGTGGTCTATTTTTTCCGAACACCTGAAGTGGCTTACAGTAGTTTTGAGTGAAAGTCTCCTTTAGTGAGTCTCCTTTAAAGATCCGGAGCTCCTCTAGGGTTCATTGTGTCAGAACAATTCTGGGCACCAGACTAAATGATGGCCGTCAATCTGGAAAGCAGAGTATCACATATTGCGCTGATTTGCAGTGGGAATGGAAGGCCTGGCACAGACAACCACTCACCACAGCCAGTTCTCAGCCTCAAACTTAACTGTTGGCTAGTGTTTCTTCTCACTGGAAGACCAGATTCCCCGTCTATCACCAGACTGTAACCTGACATCTCCAGAGCCACCTGCATGACAGAAGCAAACACCCCCCCCCCCCAAAAATATAAATAAAACTACCACTCCTCATATCCTGGCTAGGTCCAGAAGTTACAGTATTCAGACTGTCCCCAAAATGTCTGGGGGGGGGGGGGTGAGCTAGTCACTAGAAAGAGATGCTGAGCTTCTGCCAAAATCTGCAAGAGGAATTCTAATCTAGGAGCATTTCCTTGTATTGTCCTGACTGCTTCATTTGGCCTGCACAGCAGATGGATGCTCTATTACTCAGTCCTCCCCCTCTTCTGCTCTGGGGGAAGGGGGGTGCTGGAAATTAAGCAGCCTGTTAAAAGCAAGCCTGTACCCCCCTTACATGCTGTTAGTCAGAGGTCATGAGAATACAACCATGGCACAGGCAGACAAGGTGCTATAGAGAAGCTGCTCATCGCGATGGGAGTGGGGGGGGGGGGGGGGGGGGGGGGGGGGGGGGGGGGAACGACACTGAGATTTGTCTACAAAACCAGTAAATGGTTTCAGTTCTCTAAAGTTTTAAAGTCCTCAGGGCTTTAACGCACCAGCTTTGAATTTATATTGACTGTGAAACATCTAAATGCAATGGGACATAAGGAAAATACAAGGCTCAACTTAAAGGAGCCGTGGTCCATAGCGGTGCAAGTGCACATATAGGCACAGAATAGCTGATCATTCACATTGACACTATCCAGGTTTGACATCAATATGAAATGAATCCAGTATACTCATGTAGTGCTCTGTATCCCATCATTTATCTCTACACCTCGAAGAAGAAGAATGATTACTCCAACAAATCCAGCAGGTAGGATCACTCTTAGCACCTGAAAATCTTCTACATCTTGGTACTGGTACATGGGTAGGGCATTCTTTTTCCCCCCACTGCTCACCATCCTGACAACTCCAGAGACAACCCAAGCCATGTGTCAGACACCCAGGCCTCCTCACAGCCCAAATTTGTGATATGTAGAATCACATCAAATGGCCGCCTTTAGGTTTAAGTGGCAATTGATTGTATTGTCATTGTCCTGGCAGGAATCCTTATTTGATAGAACATAGCAGGGACATTACAAGTCTGCGATCAGACTTTTCTGTTATAAATGTGTGCGGAATCTGTATGATCTAAAGATCTAAAATTGTATCCAAATGGTTACATTCTTCTATATCAGATGCTTCTCCTTGAGACAAGCATTAACCCCCACAGACGGTCACCCTAAAAGTAAAAGCGTTGCAGGCTAGGAGTAGGGTATATTACAATGCTGTGGGTGTGTCATATGAAAAAAAGACAATGGGCACCCCAATGGGACAGGACTGGGTGCTACGACGGAGTCGTTCTCACACCTGCCAATTTCCCTCCCCCCTCCTCCACACCGCCACTACCCCAGCTTGCTCTGAATCCTTAACACAAGTTCATCAGCGAGCGAGCTTAAATATGCGCCCCCCACTCCTCCCTTTCTGCAACACCCTGAGCCTTTCTTTCAGGCCTTGGCAGCCTATTCATGGACTGGACAAGGAGGCTTCTCCTCTTGTTGCCGAGGCCTCATGCAGCAGCTGCTATGGAAATGAGCTCCTGACAGTCCGTGCCCCTCAATCCTCCAAATGCTCAATAAATCCAGCGGGCCCAGTCCGTGGCAGCCTTATCACAAAGAAGGCATCTTTACCCCCTTACATTTGCTGCCTTTTCACATTCAAATGCATTAACCAGCGGGTAGAATAGGCTTGGACTGTGTAAAATAGGTTCATAAGGAGGGGCACCCCCTCCGCACTACCACCCCTCCTCCGTTCCCCAATTTCCAGACATTGGCCATAATGCGACCCCCTCCACAATCTCACACACACTTGCCCTGTTGTGTCTGCTTTGGAATTTGTTAATACAAGATGCTATGGCTCAGCTTCTACAGGAGGACCTGTCATGGAGGCACCAGTGCCTGCTCCTGGGTAGGCCTCATACATTTGCCTGTATATAACCTTGTTATCATTTGAGGAAAACTTTTATTACTTTTGTTACTTTATTCATTTTGGAAGAGTGATAAAACAAATTCACCACACTTGCAAGTAGTTGTAATCTAAGGGATCTGATCAATGCAGTCTATTCATACATTCATACTTCATAAAAGTATACAAGTAGAATTCTGATCTTTGTCAGTCAGTTAAATAAAAAAATATATAAGTGTGTGTGTATATATACATACACACACCTAAAACTAGTAAAACTAAGGGCCCTAAACCGGAGGTGATAGATGGTAACTTCCTCCTAGAAAACTAAAATGGATGGCATTGTGGGCACATTTGTGCCCCAATGCCTGATGATATGATTGTGCTGTGGCAACTTGTTTTTATCATACTGTGAAAATACGTCCATGACAACCACCTTTTTGGGGGATCCCTTCATTGGAAGTATTTGATGTTTTTTTGCTGTTTAACTAGTCCTATTTAAATAAAGACTTTTTATGTTTAATATAGTTTGATTCTGTCGTTGACCTATGTGCCCGCAATGCCATCCATTTTAGTTTTCTAGGGGGGAGTTACCATCTATCACCTCTGGTTTAGGACCCTTAGTTTTACTATTTATCTTTCTTGGATAGTGCACACTTGATACTTTGACTTTACTCCACCTTAGCTATATTCATTTATTGACACCTAAAACTAGTGTTGAGCAGCATATGGTATATTCAAATTCGCGTAATTTCGCGAATATACAAAGAAACATTCTATTTAACTGTATTGCGCTGGATCACGCATATTACACCAACATGCACTTTCAGTGATGTAATTAACATCAACTTTAATACCTTCTGTTTTAAGAAGGCTTGATTTGTGCTATGCACTGCTCGAGTTGAGGGCTTTTTGATTCCTTTCATCCCTTCTCACCATAACCTTCACGGGTTCTTCTCTTAACTCTTCAATGTAACACTTGTGTTTGTTTAGAGGCAGCATGTTCCATCTTCCATCATATAGATGGGTATGAATTTGTTCATAATGGGTCTGCATGTGATAGGAGTCTTACTGCTACTGTGTAAAGGCCCCCATACACCTTTCAATCTTACCATACATTTTCTGTACAAACAGCTTTTGTTCTACCAAAACCATGTACGGTAATATAAGGAATTTTCTATACCACTATACTACATAGATGTTGGTAGATCTAAAGGAAACTGTATGGCCTGATCTGAAGTTTTATGGGGGACTTTAGTTATTTAAATTTTCAGTAGCATAGCCTGCCATGAAGGTCGTTGTTCAGGCACTTCCTGTTTTAAAATTACAACTCTGGATTATGCTCCTGCGTTCAAATATAGTCAAACAGAGTTGCTGTTTCTTACCAATGATGTGTAGATACTGGAGCTAGTGCTATGCTGTATAAATATAATCCAGCTGTTGTATGAGAGACAGTCCTCTAGTAAGTAAATGCCATTTGTTTGGGGTAAGATTTATTTAAAGTGATGACACATTTTTTGTGTGTAGTACACTTACCCAAAGACATAGAGCCCACTAACATCAACCCCCCCCCCATTCTATTTCTCAGCTAGCCAACACTGGCTTTGTGGTTGAAGGAGGGGTGCGCGTATACTGCTGACAATGTCCTTTATGATCACAAGCCACATTGCTCATACAGTGACTGACACCTACTCCAGAGTCTAAAGAGGGGACACATGAGATTCTCAGCTGAGGTGGTCCTAGGGATTATAGGATATGTAGCCCAATGGTAGTCATGTGACCTTTAATGCTTGCGCCCCCCGACCAAACATTCAGGAATATTGGGGACGTTACTTTGATTTGAATACATGAAACCAGTGGGGCGTTTGAAATTACTTTGACCTATTTTTGTTAAATAAATATTTCCTATCGAGGGATCTGTTGTAGAAAATCCTTGGAGCTTTGCCAATCTCAGTTCTGTCCATCCACCGCATGTAATTAAAGTGAAGTAATTAATTCTGATTATAGTTATTAACAGTTGTAGTTGTTTATTTAGATTTATTGTAAGATCAGAAGATAAAGTGTATGCGCTGTGATAGTGATGGGTGGTCAATATTCATATGATACAATGAGGACCATCTCTAATTATGTATAATATATACAGTGCTGCTTGAACAGTATCAGTGCGAACACCTACACAGGACATGGTCAGTTTGTGCAAAAAAACACTAAAGACCTTTAGATAATCTAAAACCCATTGAAGCACACATTCCAATAGTGACACACACACAAAAAAGAGAATATTTCTTATTAAGTAAAAAAGAGGTTATGTCCCAAAAAAACGAAAATCTTAATGTGATAGTATGTGAACCTGTATAGTAGCTTGTGGATCCCTTTGAGCCATACTCCAAAAATGCCTGTAACCACTAACCAGTCTCACATCAGTATGGGGTTTATGCCCCTCTCATTGAGAATCAGCCAGTTGAGAGACGTGAGGGGACATCTGGCAGTACACTTTTTAGGTCCACCAAATTTCAATTGGGTTAAGGTCCGGACTTGAACGGGCAATCCGAGGTGAAATCTTTCTATGAGCATTCCTTTGATCTTGCGGGATTGGTCATTGTTTGTTGCATAATCCATCTTGTCCCGTAATCCCGAATGATGGCGGGTCGGTGAGAATGTGATAACCCGAGATTCATGTCCTTGGACAATGGAGTCGTCAGGCCAGAGCAGAAAAGAGCCCAGACTTAACAGCCCCGCCATACTTCACGTTGGGAGAGGTCTTTCTCAATATGCAGTGTTGATTTTCCAACATGTCGTTTTGATTGTACAAATAATTTATTTTATTTAGACTCGTCTGTCCAGAGAATGGACTTCCAGAAGGCCTTGGTTTGTCCAAGAGTGCTCTTTGGCAAAAGTTGAAACGGGCAGTTTTGTGCTTTTTTGAGAGCAGAGGCTTCCTTTCATAGCAAACCTTCCATTAATGTCAGGCTATTCAATTTTCGTTCTGATTGTAGACGCATGGCACATTTGTCCCGATGCTGCCAGAGGGCCTGCAACTCTCTAGAGGTGATGTGTGGGTTGGCCTTTACATGGTTTATTATTCTTTCTGGTGTTCTGGGTGATATTTTGATGGGCGTCACTTCTAGGAAAGTTGTGTCAGTTTGAAGGCCCTCCATTTGTAAAATGATCTGTCGTACCGTGGATGGATGGAGCTGGAATCTTTTGGAGATGGTTCTTATAGCCTTCCACCCACGACCTGATGGGCTGGTCAATACCCTCTCTTACATGTCCTAGGATATCTCCTTTGCTCTTGGCATGTTGATTGTATGGGACCACAGTGGTTTCAGTTGGTTTCCTCTCTCTTTTCATTAGTGCAGGCCAAAAATTTTCCAAGGATTGTCTCATTTCATTGGTCTGATTAAGTGATTGATTAAGACACCCCAAAGTGTTGCACAGGCGCTTTAACCGTGTCGGACTTAACCAATGAGTGGGGGTTTCCCTTACTGTTGCACATACACTAAGTCAATTTCAGGTAGTTTTTGGGTACTTAAACAAAACCTACTAAACAAGTACATGCAATTGAATGAAATTATATCTGACATTTCATGATACAACACTGGTGATGATAGAATGAAGGACAATCATGTTAAACCACAGAAAACATTACACCACTTGAGGGGTTCACAACTTTTCAAGCAGCACGTATATTACAAATTTAACTCTCGGTTAAGGTATGTAACCCTCTATATGTACCGTATACTATATATGATACATTGAGGACTATCGTAAGGTATGTAACCTTATATGTACCGTTATTATATATATATAGATTTACATACAATGATAGGTACCGTATAATATATATGATACATTTGAGGACCATCTGTAACGTGTGTACCCCTCAATATGTACCGGTTAATATATATGTACATTTACGGACTCTCTGTAAGGTATGTAACCCTCTCTTGTACCGTATAATATATATGATTACATTGGAGGGCTCTCCTCGTAAGTATGTACACCATCTATATGTACCGAGTCTAATATATGGTGATAAATTGAGAGGACCATCTGTAATGTATGTACCCCTCTATCTTTACCGTATAATCTATGTGATACATGAGGACCATCTGTATGTACCCCTCTTTATGTCCCATATAATATATAAGATATATTTGAGGACCATCTGTAACGTATGCACCCCTCTATATGTACCGTATAATATATATGATACATTGAGGACTCTCTGTAATGTATATACCCTTCTATATGTACTGTATAATATATATGATACATTGAGGACTCTCTGTAAGGTATGTACCCCTCTATATGTACCGTATAATATATATGATACATTGAGGACCATCTGTAACGTATGTACCCCTCTATATGTACCGTATAATATATGTGATATATTGAGGACCATCTGTAACGTATGTACCCCTCTTTATGTCCCATATAATATATAAGATATATTTGAGGACCATCTGTAATGTATGTACCCCTCTATATGTACCGTATAATATATATGATACATTGAGAACCATCTGTAACGTATATGTACCCCTATATGTACTGTATATTATATATGATATATTTTAAGGAAGATTTGTAAGGTATGTTATGATGATTGGATTGTCCCCACCTAGACACAACTCCTTTTTAGGGTGTATGATCCTGTGCCATCTCGAGTTGCCCAGCCAGCTTTATGGACCAATCATTAGACACAGCTGAAGAGTCTGCCCCTGTCAGGCTGTCCGCCTCCTCTCCCCCAACTTTTTCAAAGGCTTCTTTTACCTTGTTCAGCCACACAGAAAATCCTAAGTTGTATTGATGCCTATAGAGAGAGAACTTCACCATAGGGCTGGCTTGGAGAATAGGGGGG
>CM070040.1:35472907-35500520 GCA_036250615.1 Ptychadena robeensis
CAGTTCTTTTTACATCAGATCCCCCCTCCCCCAAAACCCAGAAAGCTTTTTTTTCCCCTAGAAATTCTTTGTAAGTTCAGAATAAAGAGCCAGGCACACAGGCATAGAGAGCACAGGGCACCATACTATAGGAGTTGGCTGACCAGTTAATTAGGGGAGCGCTATCATTTTGCAGTTAATTACTAATTTTGGGTCCCGCGATCTGTTAAAGAAGTTTTGTGGATACAAAGAGCCACTTTAGAGGCTACTGTTACATGGCAAGGCCATAGAGAAGCTGTGAATGGTATACAGGGGCCTAGTCATTCATTTTTTAAAAGATGTCAAATCCATTTATTTCATCTCTCCCTCCACGGGAATGCAACATGGCTCTGACAGAGCAGCAAGGAGAGTACCAGTTGGCGAGTGGTTGCTAGGGAGTGCTCCCAGCTGCATATCAATGATGGTGGTCAAAGGTAATTGGTGAAATTGATTGTCAACTAGAGGTGCACCCATTGATCTGTATATGGCCATATCTAGAGGCCTTTAGGCAAAAGACCAAATCCAGCAAGGGATGCGTGTCCGATCAGAGACTCAAGGAAGTTTTATGTTAGTTAAAGGTAGCCTTACACGGGTCGATTTTTCAGTAGATTTTTGAACAATCGCGTTCTGCCCACCCTGAACCCAACAAAATCAGAATCGACTAAAAATGTCAGGTTTTTTTTGGGTCGATCGTTTGGCAATCGAAGTACGTTGGTGGACCCATAGCCCTATGCAGCAGCCTTTCCGATCGATGGATTTGATGGAATCTGCCGTTTTGGAGATCGGCTCATGTCCAAATCGACCACAAATCGGATTCCCATGGTAGTGTTGCATCCGATCAGTCGCTGATTCCCAATCTGATTATTCCAGGCGATCGGAAATCGGCGATTGATCGGATCGGTGACATATCGGCCCGTGTATGGCTACCTTTAGAGGTCCTCATAAGCAGCATCATTTGAACCACTTTTCTAAGCCTGTGTTATCCTGAACTCACTCAAGTTTGTGACTGGGCAGTGCAAAGAGAAGCAGCACAAAATGTCACTCTCACTTCTCCTCCTTTTAGCATACCCCTTATTACTGAATAACTTGTACTGCTTCTTCCTCACATGCCCCAGGCCTGCTGACCAGGTAAAACAAGAGGTCCATATCGGGTAAGCATCACACACTTACACTTCTTGCATTTATAAATCCAGTTTATTGATGTATAAAGAGTTTTAGTCATCTGTGTTTGTACACCTACCTAGAACAGGGACAGGCAAACTTTTTGACTTATGGGCCAAATTGGCTTCTTAAAATTGACCAAGGGGCCTAGAGCCTAGGGCTGGACCTAGAAACTGTAATGGCTGACCATAAGTGTGCCTATTCCATGCATTGTCTGCATCATGAATGAGGCCCATGATGTGTAATAGGCGACATGTGACAGGAAGGTTTTTATCTTTTTACATTTTCTGCACTCATTGCAATGAGCAGACATAATTCCTAGAGGATGCCTGTGGCAACATTTGGACACCTCTAGGCATCATGTTCAGAGAACAAATGAAGAGGAGAATCTTTTCAAGGTGACAAAGCGCCAGGAAGAAATCTAAACGGGCCGGTTCCAGCCCCCGGGCCTTAGTTTGCCCACCCCTGACCTGAGTTTCACGTTAATGCAGAAAAAGATGAAATCTTCCATTTGTAAAAGGGATCATATTCTTATGGGGTTGGGGGTCCTCTGCAGTGCACCTGTCATGGCAATCCCTTCAGTTTATATTATTTATGCACTCAATTGTAAAGATTTTAATCTGGATAGTACAGTTTACTTCAATTCTCACTGCTGTGCAACTAAAATATCTTCAGGTGTAGAAATAGGAAAAGCAGTTTATGTTGTTGCCTTGATTTAGGCTTGGCTGGGTGATCAGCAGTCTCTTCAATGAAATTCGTTTAATTTGTACTAGCATGGGGGATAAATGAGGGGTGAGTAGTAGCCATAGATCCTAGGTGCCCAACCTGCGGCCCGGGGGCCTCATGCAGCCCTTTCAGCGTTGTTCGGCGGCCCCCCTTGGTCCTCCACATGTGGTCCCCAAAATCTAACTTTAATGCAAAGGAACTCAACTGTGTAGTGGTCACACACTGACCCGGATTTCCTAATCAACTTTGGTCCTATATCAGTAAAATTATTAATGTTGTTTGGGGAAACCAGGTCTACATATAACCGCTGCACCCAGGGGCAGGAGGGGGGTGTGTGTGCTGTCAGCTTTTGACTGCCTGTCAGGAGCGGGTCCACTGCCTGCTGAAATATTTGGAGGGGGGGGGGGGGTCTGGATCAATGTTATGTGGCCCTTTAGTGATGCGGAGGGCCGCATTAGTGTCCCTCCATATCAACTCAGTTGCCCACCACTGCCATAGATGCTTGGACTGTAGTCCTATGCTGCCACCTTCTGTACACATTAGGGTAGTGCATATTAGGTACCGGCTGCATATTTCTGGACGTTCTTACCCACTGACTTTTGTGCTTTTGGTAGTACACAAAGAAGAGGTATAGATAAAGTTACCTAACCTTCTTCTGCATACTTGCTATTAGATAAGGAATGTATTAAAGACAGAGATGAAAACAGATAACACAACTGGTAGAGGTAATACACAATATTTTTCAATGCTGTGTTAAGAAGGATTTACTGATTACTAGGAATTATTTGCAAAATATGATTCAACGATAACATTTGTGATCTGTGTACCCAGTAGCATATCTTTATTTATAACTGAAGTCTGGTAAATTGTCAGCCTGGGCATTTCATTGTTCAGATTAATGACATGGCCTTGTAGAAATCTCATAGATCGTTTTGCACAAAATGAATTTATGGGATGTAAAGAATGTGATGGGATGAAAAGTATCAATTCTTCTTTACAAAAATTCCTCTTCATCTGAAAAACAAAAACATTTGTCAATATCAGAAATGAAATGTTCCAGATAATGTTACTTGAGTATAGATACACTGGGGGGGAGGACATTTATACCATATACATATAGTATACATACACATACTACAAGCCCATACCACATCCCTGTCATTTAAATAAATGTCTTGCAATCAAGTAACAACAGTTCAATTTGTTCTTGGTGAAATGATTGATGGTCATTCTGTAAAGCCCCATAATTACGTTCCTTTAAAACAATGTTGTGAAGTATTCACCCTTTGGTCCACAGATGGAAACGAAAGTATTATATATTTGATTTGCTTCCTTGTGATGTATGGAAAACCCAGCTGAGCAATCGGAACACAACTACAGTCATAGCAGCACATGCAGCTCCCCATTTGGAAAGTTGTTGAAGAAGAATAAACTGTGAAGTTTTTTTATACTTTATTATCTGCCTTTAGTGGGTTTATTGTCCTCTGGACCTAGCGTAAAATAATCCTATGTGCACAATGCAGTCAATAATCCTTTTAATATTTCTTCTCAATTAATGTATTTTTGGACAACTGATAGTGATATGGGTATTGTAATCAGAAAAGTAACAGAATTAATAAACCTGGGGAGGTCCGTGTTACTATTTAGAACCCAGTAAATGTTAAGTGAAGCCTTGAATAGGCCCATAGATCTTATTTGGTAACCTTTAGTTTCTCCTTACTCACCTCCTGTGGGAACCCCGCAGTACTCCTTACACTCTTTCTCTGTATAGAAGTGATTGCCATTTCCTTTACAGCCTCCGTATTGGAAGATGACACATTTGCCTTGGACAGAGTCGAATGCCCAGCGAGGTTCAGACATTCTGCATGGACCTGTGACAATGGGTAACCTGCAAGCAGCTGCAAGAGAAGAACATATCAAACGCAAAAAGAGACATGGGGGGTGCCATTGTAGCCAGTCAAAGCTTAATTGTGATATTTATAAAGAATAAATGAACCCCTAACTTTGCCTTGACTTCATTAATATTCCCCTTAGCCCCATAAATGGATAGTATAATTAGTTTAGCTGTACTAAATCCCATGCTCACCTTCAGTTCTGCACGTCTGGAGGCATTCACGTTCAGTAAAGAAGTTATTAGGATTTCCCAGGCAGCCGCCAAATTTGAACTTCTCACAGGCCATAGATGAGCTGTTGTAGAAGTAACGATCATTGGATCCCAGACATGGACCAGGAGCTGGAGGCATGTGGCAGGAGGCTGTCAGAGGAAGCCAGTTTGGGACAGAGTTAGGGATGTTCATGGTTTCTCATTGATTAGAGCAGTGGTTCCCAGCATACCCTGCAGGGCATCCTTCTAGATAGGAACACTCTTAAGCCCCTCCCCCCATTCAAACTACACAGGTTCAGATTGAAGGCCATATCACACTTGTCGTGTTTGCATGCAGTATTATGTACTAGTGTGAAATGGTCCTCAAACTTTATTTGAGATACAACAATTTTCATTTTCACAACAATCATACAGAAAAAATTATCATTCACTTAGAGACAAACACACACAGGCATACACATTACTGTCTGCAGCTAGTTCCTCCATGGCTGGCTTCCTGCTTGTCCCTGCCTCAGCACCTTGCCGCTCCCCCCTCCCTGGAATACCTCCATGCCCCCCCCCAGTTTTCGGAACCACTGGACTAGAGAATGCTTTAAGTGTTCCATGTAAAACATTCAGAGCCTTCTAAGAGTGCTCTAAGAATCTCCTGAACATGCAGATCAGGGTGACATTAACCAGCTAATATTGCTATGACGAGGGACTGACAGTTGTTGTTTAGCTGGAGAAGATTGCCTGTCTGTTATAAAGATGTATCTGTACCCATTGGCATCAATGGGTATATGAAATAGATGAAACCTGTACACTAGATATCTCTATAAAGAAAGCAGCCTAAGGGGTGCACGCACCGGCTTTGTTTTTGGTAAATGGGGTGTTGTCCATGTATCCGGAGCCCTCCTCTTCTTCCTTGGCCACTGAACGTGCAGTTCTCTGTTCACAAGATAACATTTACATTCATATGGTGAAACTGGATATTCAAGCATAAGCAACTAAGGATAAGCAGCATTTGTGTGACTCACCCCATGTGTCACCTCGATGTCCCCTGGAGTACATTCACCTGTACAAAAATTGCAAAATATATATAAATTATATATATATGTGTTATGGAAATTTTTATTTTCCATCGCAATGCATAATTTGTAATGAAATTCACATGACATGGCAGCCATATTTGTTTCATACTTTCTGTGTACTAGTTTATGCCTCCAAATTGGCTGTAATTTACTACTGCTTCTCACAAAACATGTCTAGAGGTCACAAACACGTGTAGATATAACACATTACAGATACTTTTATATTCCTCTGGGGAGGGAATATCCAAGCATTTAAACCTATATGCTAAACGCGGAAATGCTCATGGAAATACTGGTTAGGCATCACCTTTGTTTTCAAGGAGGAAGATTGAGTCCTCTGCAACTCCTTGCTCCATAGCAAACAGCTTGAAGTCATCAATCAGATCTTGGCGAAGTTCTGGGGTGCGTCCTAAATTTAAGAGAAAAGCAATTTTTCAGTTTCTAATATATAATGTGTGTACCATGAATCTATAGCGGTAGGGGTGGAATTGCTTAATTCTGCTTTGGAAATTCTGCAGAAAATAAAAGTTAATGGACAAAGTGAAAATATTTGGTTTCTGAGCTTATAGGAAAACACTGTAAGGCTTGGTCTACACTATATCACCCCAGCAGCCGCAGGGGGTGTTATGGGCACGTCGGTGTGTCCATAGTGCCTGCCCGCTGTTTGGCCGGCAATACCGTGTCCTATACATTTCTATTAGCAAACCGCGCCCAGTTTGCACGTGTCACACCAATGGCCGTGGCACGTGTCTCCAGTGCGGCCACAGGGACGCCCCCGGATCCCCAACTGGCGGGCATTGTGAATCAGCTCCCGCTGCCGCACCGCCCCCAACCGTTAACAGGGAGTGCAGAATTATTAGGCAAATTAGTATTTTGACCACATCATCCTCTTTATGCAGTTGTCCTACTCTAAGATGCATAGGCTCGAAGTTAGCTACCAATTAAGCATATTAGATAGTGCATCTCTGTAATGAGAGGGGTGGGGTCTATGACATAAACCCTATATTAGGTGTGCATATTATTAGGCAATTCCTTTCCTTTGGCCAAGGGGTCAAAAGAAGGACTTGACGGCTAGAAAGTCAAAAAGTGGAGGTGGAGATATTTGAGAGGGCGTGAGCACCTGTAAAATTGCAAAGCTTCTGAAGCGTGATATCGAACAAAAGGTTCATTAAATAGTCAACAGGGTGCAAGAAGCGGTGGTGGAACAACAAAGGGAAAATATGCCGTGAACTGAGCGAGAAAAGGTCAAGCGTGAGCTGCCAAGATGCCTGCCAGTTGGCCATAGTTCAGAGCTGCAAAATCATGGAGTGCCCAAAGCACAAGGGGTTGCAATACCGAGAGACATGGCCAAGGTGAAGAAAGGCTGTGAAAGAGGACCACCACTGAAGCAAGAAACACAAGCGAAACAGGCAAGGGACGGAAGAAATATCTAAGAATGATTTTTTAAGGTTGGATGGATGAGGAAATGGAGGTGGAGGGAGTCTGATGGGCGAGATGGATGGGAAGTGGGCGTGGGATTGGTAAAGGGGGCAGAGAGCTCCAGTCCGACTCGGCAGGCAAGGTGGAGGGTGTAGTATGGTTTGGGCTGGGTATCATCAAAGAGAGCTTGTGGGGCTTCGGGTGGGATGGGGTCAGAGATCAGTCTATGCAGTTCTGGAAGAACCTTTAAGCAGTGGTACAGGAAGAAGGTTGCATCCTCAAGGAAAAAACGATTTTTATGCAGGGACAATGCTCAATACACGCGTAAGTACTCCACGGTTGGGTGGAAAAAAGGGTTATAAAAGAAGAAAAACTAATGGAATGGCTCCTGTTCATGAGTGACCCATTGAGAACCGTGTGGTCCATCATCAAATGGGTGATTTACAAGGAGGGAGGGAAAACAGTACACCTCTTGAACAGTGTGGGGGGGGGCGTTGTGGTTGGCGTGCCTGACGCAAGGTGCTGGTGAACAGATCAAAACACTGACAGAATCCAGTGGTGTGGCAGGCTGTTTGGAGTGTTTGCAAAGAAAGGTTGGCTTAATGGTCACTGATTGTTTTTGTTTTGTTTGAAGGTCGAGAAATGTATTGAATGTTGAGATGTTATATTGGTTTCACTGGTAAAAATAAATAATTGAAATGGGTATATTGCAATTTGCCTAATAATTATGCACAGTAATAGTCACCTGCACACACAGATATCCCCCTAAAATAGCTAAAACTAAAAACAAACTAAAAACTACTTCCAAAAATATTCAGCTTTGATATTAATGAGTTTTTTGGGTTCATTGAGAACATGGTTGTTGTTAAAATAATAAAAGTATTCCTCAAAAATACCACTTGCCTAATAATGCACTCCCACATCATTCCCCATAGGGGACTGTTGTTGGTTTTATTTACTTTGTACTGTTAATGTTTATGAAAAACCAAAAAATTTGTGTATAGATAGCGGGGGGGGGGGGGGGGGGGGGGGGATCCTGGGATGCATATCTAGCGGGATCAAGGAAGCTCTGGTTGCCCTATGTAGTGAAGGAGACATGAGAGATAATCACACTTTTATGTACGGTATGTTAGAGGTGTGAAAACGGTTCAGTAGGGCAATAATTTCAATATGCAGCTAATATTTAATGGTATTCTCTTCAGACTGAGAGGAGAAAAGTTTTAAAATAAACTACACAATTATAATTATATTAAAGGAGTAGTTTATGCATGGAACAGACTTCCAGCAGAGGAAATAATAAGTGTAGCAGCTAAACTGCTGTAAGTTGATGTCTGACACTCATTGCTCCCTATGAGGGAGGAAACAGCAGGTTGGTGCTCGCTTGTACAGGAAAGATTTTTTTCTGGAGCACAGGAGGTCTCTTTGATTTCATGTGATGTGTAAAAGCTTAATAAACCTGAACATATAATTCTCTATAATGAAAGCAGCCTAAAGCCCCCCATACACCACATACAATTAACATGCAACTTCTGTACAACCAACTTTTCTTCTACCAAAACCATGTAATAGGAGGACCTTTCTACACCTTCCAATCACTATGTATTCTATCAGGGAGGTCACTATACTACATAGTTGTTGGTAGGTCTCATGAAAGTTGTATGGAGGAGTCTGCCCGTCTATGGGGGGCTTTAGGAAGGCACGCACCAGCTTTGTTTTTGGTAAATATATCCTTAACTGCCATACTCACCATACAGTTTAACTGTTGTGGTAGTCTTGGTAGTCCCCTTCTTTGTCTTACGCATCAGCATTGTTGCATATTCATTGTAATTAGTGAACACAACATAATTTTCAATCTGGGCACCCCATTCTGTAAGAGGAAATAAAAAAGTATCAAACTGATATCTTCTACCATGTGAGACACAAGGGCCAGGTGAAGAGCTGGATAATGCAAGTCACTTGTGTAGTTGTTCGGTCACAATTTTACTTGGGCAGAATCCCTAAAATGTATTATTAGTACAGATGAAGTCTTTCTAATCGAAGATTTATGTTTTTCTTTAGATTAGTTGCCTGTGTGATATTTGATCCTTAGCATTCAGGGACGGTCCCAGGCAGATCAGAGCCCTGGGCGAGCACCCCCTCAGAGGAGTGCTGGCAAACAACCGGGCGGGCTCGCGCTGTATAGGTGGGTGTGCTGGGGGAGTTAGTGCCGCCCCCCAGTGTGATGCGACCCATGCAACTGCCCAACTTGCACATATCTAAAACCGCCACTGGTTGCATTAACCAGTGGCCCCTCTGGCATAAGTTAGTGTCACCCAGATCCTAAAGCTAGCCATACTAGCATCAACCTCATGTGATCAGTGTGTGCTATTTAATTACCTTAAATTCCATTCCTTTTCAGTTATGAAGATATAGCTGTGTGCTCCACAATCCACCCAAAAAAACCTGTCAGATACTTGTACAATAAGGTAACATTTTCCAACATGACCAAACACAGCTTCTTCATTTTTATGTTTGGTTTCCATCACTTTTGGTGGATCCGATTTTGAGAAAAGGAATCATTTTTAAAATGATCAAATTATCAATATATTTTTCAGTATCAATTTTACTGCCCGCTTTTAAACACATAACACTCTTCAATATAGCTTTAAATTCCTGATTTGTTTTACATTGTTGTGCACACCAGGAGACTGGGTGTTCAAGTCCTGAAGATTATGAATGCAGCTACCCAAGCAAATAATTTATTTGAGTGTCAATCTCAAGTAAGGGTAGGAGAATGCTGTATTGTCTGATTTGTTGTTTATAGTTGAAAATCAATAAAAAGTTTATTCAAAAAAAAGTAAGGGTAGGGGAACATATAGCTATGTTATATATTTAGATCTGATTTAGATAAGTTGCCAGGGACATTTGATACGTTTACAAAAGATTGAGATAAACCTACTTGCATTGTAGTAATCAAACTTCCCAGGTACATCTGTCTTCTGATAGGCACCAGTGGCCTGTGTGCATGTTCCATGTCTGTAAGAAGCATCAGAGGATCAGGAGGAACCCAGAGATACTAATAATTTAATACTAACCCCTGCAGTTTGCTATTCTGCCACTAGATGGCGGCATGACCCAACTTATGGTTTCCAGCATTGATATGATTGGGACCTGATGCCATTTAAGTATTAGATTTCATTCCCCAACTACACATTAGAACAGTGAGTGATACGAATTTCACATTGTAATGTAGAATTTTTACCTCATCCTGGTGTTGACTATTTTCACCTCATCATCTGTCTGCCCCTCAGTGAGCTCCAGAGTCCCCATGTCATACTTGTTCTTGTACTTCTTCAGCCATTGACATGTTGAGCCGATCGCAACGTCATACCATTTGCCATATATCTAAACCAAGCAAAGAGGCACATTATATAAGAGATAATAAAACTTGTTCTTATACAACATTGCTGAAGTTTGCTGTAAGAAAAGACGAGGAATGAATATATTTACAAATTGTTTAAAATTGATAAACTAAACTGGAGTTATACTTTAAAAAAAATGATAGGGTTTGGATATTTTAAATATTCTGAACAAGCAGAATGAATAAAATAAATTAAGCTTGGAAAGCATGTCTCGCTTGGAACTGTAACCAATGTGTTTCTTTTACAGTTCCAAGCAAGACACATATGATGTACTTTTATGTAGTTTATTAATCCTGTTTGTATGATATAATATTTTAATGATCTTTTAGGAGATAGTCGTACACTTTAATAAAGACTGTTTCTTATTTTATCTTATCGATTCAAAACCAATTGATTCCTTTTCTCTGCGCATTCTATGTAGTACCATCAGATGGTACTCCCCGCATACAGAACATTGCTAGATCCTGCACTTCCATCTCCAACGAGATATGCCCCTTCCTTTCCCCAGAGACAAGTCCTGGTACACGCTCTCATCATTTCTCATCTGGACTACTGCAACATCATCCTCTCTGGCATCCCTCTATCTAGACTATCACCTCTTTAGTCCATCATGAGTGCTGCTGCTAGACTCATTTACTCCTCTAACTGCTCCTCATCTGCTGCTCCTCTCTGCAAATCTGTACACTGGCTTCCAATTGTCCAGAGAATTAAATTTAAAAATCTGTGCCTTGCTTTTAAATCACTCCACACCTCTTGCAACCTGATACATAAATACACCCCTTACCGCCCCCAGTGACCTACTAATGATGTCCCCGCTCATAACATGATCACATGCCCAACTTCAGGACATCTCTAAGGCCGTCCTACTCTCTGGAACCCTCGCTCTATGAGACTTGCTCCTCCCTGGCACTTTAAAAAAGCCCTGAAAATCCAACCCTTCAGCCTGTCCTACCCATCTTCTCACTCAACATAACACAAACATAATAGTTCCATCCCTCCACCCATTGTTTACTCTGTTCCCAAACCTATTAGATTGTAAGCCCGATTGGGCAGGGTCCTCTACTCCTCCTGTGTCATAACCTGTACCTGTGTGTTAAATTGTGCTGTCTCAACTCTATTTTATTGTACAGTGCTGCGTAATATGTTGGCGCTATATAAATAAATGATGTTATTAATAATCAGATATAAATTGAAAACACGGATATTTAGATGACATTTACCAACATGTCCCATTACGATTTGAACAATGTTATGTTCAATTTTCATCAAATTTGTTCAACCAAAAAAGAAATGCTTTTCATACAATCAACTTAATATGATTATTTACTGAATCAAATGGAAACATCGAATTGTTTATGCCATCCTACGCCTGCAATACATTGTCTGTAAAATATAAGAGACAACAATAGTTGCAGAGGCTTCAATCCTGCTTAAATTTGATAACCTAGTAATTGTTGTATGTTATAATTATCAAATTTGTCATAAGTGTCTTAATTCTGACACCACAGTGGCTTTAATTGGATTTTACTGCTAAAAAACTGAGAATAAGATTTTTCCGGTCTGTGTAATTTAGTAACATTCCCCATCCTTCTCTGGAGACAGTAAAGGGGCTGAGCTAATCTTTACAAAATAAGTGAAAATCACCTTCAGTAAGACGTAGCTCTCATTTTTAGGAGTTAGACATTTTTATTTTTCTATATGCAACTCCCTCTTAAACAGTCAAATATTACCCTCAATTCCTGTTCCTGTGAAACCTGAAGACGCCATCACTTCCTGTACCAATGGTAAAGTTCACCAATAAATATGATGAGATTGAATCCTGGTGATGCCTCACTTTTAAATTCGGGACCTGGCATACCGACCATTTACTATCAGTCCCAATTCTCACATTCAACTGCTTTTACAACTGCAAAGGCCAACTAAGGATGTTCAGCCCTTGCACAATTGTATAGATAAACATCAAATATTACATGTGCACGTTAAAGCACAGCTGTGATTATATTTTGCAATCTTTCAGAGGACAAACAACAGTTACATTTTAACTAAAGCGAAAACAGTTTTTTAAAAATATTTACTTTGAATAGAGAGGTGGAGAATAAAAGGTACGTTTTTGCAATTTGTATTTACATCTACTTCCTTGTCCAGTAGACTCAACAGGAAGTGAGATGACATCTCACCAATAAAGGATAATAATAGTAGGAATAGTAAGAGTAGGAATAATAATAGGAATATTTTCTCTTTGTCGAATCAAGATTTTTCCCATTTGATGATTTCCCCATCTATTTGCGTGCCAGAGGAAACTTTAGAAGGTTTACCTTTAGTTATGAACTCAGGTTTCCATTTTATATTTTTAGGTCTGCAGCCTTGTGGTTGGATCTCAGGAAAGGGTTGTAAAATCCCTGCTTAGCCATTCATCACTTGCTACTTCTCAAATAAGTAAAACGGTGTCAAAAACATACAATGTAAAATGATGGGGGCTGATAAACAGTTCAATTTAGAGCTTTCTGCCAATTGTTTAAAATCTGGAAAATTAAGCTTGTCGTTTGATCTGGGCCAGAGGTGGACAAACTTTTTAACTTGTGATGCAATGGGTTTTTAATTTGATGAACAAGTCCTCACAGACTGGGTGGATAATGTAAACATTAATTCTAATTACCAGGGAGGTTAAAAAAGAAAATATAAAAAAATTATAATTTATATTAAAAAAAATTGCCCCCAGACCTTAGTTTGCCCATGGATGTTCTAGCAGCTCCATTAATCTATTATATGTTTTTTTGTACCAAAAGGTGTCTCATCTGTTGCTATGTGTTCACAAAAAAGAACACAGTAGAGAAAAAAAGACAAGAAAACCTACAACAAAAACCTACAAAGAACATTAAAGAAACTGGATAACCCTTAATACACCCAAAACACACCTTCTAAATAAAGAGAGTTTCACTACCAAAAAAGCATAATAGCAATAATTTTATGGTGAAACCAATCTGCCAACATCACTGGACTTATAATAATGGACATGCAGTAAATGAAAGTGCCTTTTGTAAAGGGATGTATGTAGACTTGGGTGTCCAACTTCAGTCCTCATGGGCCAGATCCACACATGAAGGAGTAGGTATTTATACCAAACCTCAGTGTGGAGAGGGCCCTGAGGGCCAGGATTACACACCCTTGATATAGTTTGTATTATACATGATAAATAAGCATCATATTTCCACAATAAAATGAAAAAAAAAAGGATATTAACTAGTCACAAAGTTACCCTGGTGACATCGAAGTTCTCCTGTGGAGTGATGGTGACCTCTGTCTCAACAGGGATGCTGGTCACTAGCGCCAGTAAGGCAGGCAGGAGGAGTAGGTATATCTTCATGTTCGTAGTCGCAGTCCCTCTCCTCCAGAGATAAGCTGTACTGCTTGCTCCTAAACCTCAGAGTTTAATATCCATTATCTCTGTGGACAAAGACCTGTGAAAGGGGCCCAGTATTTCATCATCAGTTTCCACCAATGGCTAGCTGACTAAATATTGATCCACCTTTGGAAAAGTTCAAATATAGAGGCAACTTTCACTTCTCCTATTTCAGCAAAACAGGCCTCAGTAAATACTAGAAGTGCTGATGGGGTTGCTGGTCATTTGTAGACAGAAAATCAATCGTTTGTTTCATGTTCATTTTGTAACTTGCCAAGTGAATACTAAAGTTATTCCATTTAAATTCATGTAGTATATCGATAAATAAAAAGATATACTTTTTGAAATAATATGATAAAGTGAAGTAATAGAAATTAATCTTGGACTTGGATTACCGGTGGTTGTGTACTTTCAGAATGTCACATTAACTATTTTATTATGTAAATGGTCACTGAGTCTTTGTACATATAACTGCCTCTGTCCAGCTTTTCTTTACATGAGGTTCAAAAACTGTTTTGACAAGTCCAATTAAAGCATTGATTTGTTAACATACAGATCATCTGCAGTCTACAGTATACAGACAAGAAGTGAGAACAAAACAGCCACTAAGCAATAACAGCTTGCAAAGCATATTTCAAGTCAAACATGGTTCATTATTAGGACACACATTTTTTGGGTATGCTTCAGGTTTATTATCAACACATTGCAAAGCACACCACTTCTTCTGAATAGAGAGAAGTTCGAATCGATATTCCAGAATACTTATGACAGTTACCGAAATTTTTCGGAATATAAGACGCACCTGACCATAAGACACATCCAGTTTTTAGAGCAGGAAATCAGAAAAAAAATATTTCATGTGTTTAAATGAATTTGGGAAAAATCCCATGCAGTACCTAATTTCAGCCACAAAAATGGTGTCACTAGAGAGTACACTTCAGGCATCTCCTCTTCCTCAGACATGGGGAAGGGAGGGGGGGCTGGTGGGGGAATCTGCTCTCTGGTCTCCCTGTTCCTTCTCCGCTGTGTGTGTAAGGAAACTTCGGGCGTTAGTGCAGCTCTCCCCACGCTGCATTGGTTTTATCTGCGGGGCTTTGCAAATATAGACAATACCGTTAAGATGGGAGATCCAGCTGTGTGCAGATCTCCCATCTGCCGGGAGAGCTGATGGGGAGCCAAGTTGCGATCAATGGTCGCACATTCAATGGTCACACTTTTCACCACTGATTTTGGGGGTGAAAAAGTGCGTCTTATAGTCTGAAAAATGCAGTAAATTGGAAATTAACAGATGTAAAAAAAAAAAAAAAGGTCACACACTCTAATATTTCGTTGGACCCCCTTTAGCTTTGATTACGGCACACATTTGCTGTGGCATTGTTTTGATAAGCTTCTGCAATGTCACAAGATTTATTTCCATCCAGTGTTGCATTCATCTTTCAGATCTTGCATTGATGATGCAAGCAAAGCCTACTCCAGCACATCCCAAAGATTCTCAATGGGGTTAAGGTCACAATTTGAGCGTGATGAATCCTGTCGTCTTGGAATATGCCCATGCCATCAGGGAAGTAAAAATCCATTGATGGAATAAACTGGTCACTCAGTATATTCAGGTAGTCAGCGGACCTTATTCTTGCTGTGCATGCCTAGACCTAACCAACTGCGACCCCAGACCTATTTGCTTAAATCCTGGTGGCAACTGTTTTTGGATTATGGGCCAGCTAGAAAATATAGAGCTAAAATATACAAGACACACAGAACAAAAATATAGACAATGTCAATATATGGAATATACAGTGCATCAGGAAAATATTCACAGCACACCACATTTTGTTATATTGCAGCCTAATTGCAAAATGGATTACATTTTTTATTCTTGAAATTCTACACAAAACACCCCATAATGACAACATGAAAACTTTTTTACATAAGTATTTACAGTCTTTGCCATGAAGCCCAAATTGAGCTGAGGTGGATCCTGTTTCTCCTGGATTTCTCCTAATTGGTGTGTCTCCATCTGTGGTGAATTCAGTTGATTGCATATCTTTTGGAAAGGCACAAACCTGTCTACATTAGGTCCCACAGTTGACCCACAGGAATTTTCAAGGCACAAATCTAGAGAAAATGTTTTGCTGCTATGAAGGTCCTAATGAGCACAGTGGCTTTGAATCACTAAGTATAATGTATGATGCATTAAGGTCCTGTTATGTTAAGTTTTCTCAATCCAAAATTTGCATATTCTGTATAAATACATGTAATGTGGGAATTGTTCTTAATGTCCAAGGGCTTTTTAAATATTTTTTTTTAATGAAATCTGGTAAATATTTTCTGCCACCTAATGAAATACAGTTCAATTGGATTTGCTTTGCTTCCTTTTAGAAAGAACAGGAAATATTTAACATACTTATTACATGGCTGAAGAATACATGTTTATCACATGTCATGCCAACTTTTGAAAATGGTGCTTCTACTGACTTTGCATTGAGATGTATGGGTTGTCAATAAATATATTTGTGTGTTATTTAATAATATTCCAGCCATTATGTGTGTATCTTCTATCAAATGTATTGCATTCTGTGATTTCATATAAGAGATGATTCCTCCTCTTTTGTAAAAGGGACAGGACAGAAACACAAAAAGAACTTGGCTGAAGTTTTATCTCTACTCAGTCTCAGTCATTGTGTTTTTTAATGTGTTTTCCAGTTTTAGTTGGTTTTGAATGGGGTATAAGTGGTCGAGTTTTATAATAGAAATATGTGTCTTGCCAAGGTAAAATGATGTTCGTAAAAAGGATAAGGAGTTATGTTCATGGTGTGTAAAGTTAAGTATATTTTTTAAAAACTCCTACATGTTAAGTGGACAGTGACCCATTTTCCATTAGTCTTCACCTCTGATCTTTGTGTTTACCATACCAGAATGATTAACCTGAAAAAACAAGTTTATGTCAAAGAGCAAAAATCAAAGCATTTCTCTTTCTGACTTTAACTTATGGAAAATGTGAAGTTTATGTGAAACCCTTTACTGCCATTGGCCAATAACTTAATTGATTAAAGGTTTTTGGGAGCTATTAGGTTTGGTTCCCTTCTCAGGCATTTTATGATTGCAAAGTATCAGAATTAAGAATGTAATGGAACTGGAAATCTTGGATTGATAATAAGTAATAATTTAAAATAAGTAAGCCAGTTAAGGATGTGACCAAAAGCCTATCTCGACCCAACCTGTCTTTTCATACCTTGTGAAGCTAAATATACTGTACATATACATAATTCTCCATCCAGGTTCCAGTGCTGATAATGGGGAGATTGCTGATCCTCTTTAAAGGAGCACATGATGACTGGTTCCTAACACCCCCACTACATGTCCTCACTCCTCTTCTTAAGGTGGGCAGCCACATCAACTTTTCCTCTATCGATCTTGCATTGGATCAGCTTATGCAATTTAAATATTGACTGCCAGTTTAAAATCAGTCTATTGTATTACCACACAGTGTGATCGATTCAAAACCTTTCTAAGGGTATTTAAATTGATTGATAGGCCTGTCACCATATTATGGGAAACATCCCCATTTCTTGACTCTTGAGCCGCTATGTACCTTCATTTCTGTGTTTGAGCATAGTCTGACAAACTTGTAAATATGTATTAGGACTTTGTATTTGCTTACTTTGTAGGTGGTAGCTTATTCCTCTGGCCATATAGTGGCACTGTTATGATATTACAGTGATTATCCTTTAGTAATAATAGCATATATCAAAATAAAAAAAAGAAGTGTGCCATGTGATGGGAGAAAAGAAGACATTTTTCAAGGGTCGGCGAGTCCACTGAAGGCATCAGAGCTTCTGCTAATAAGTGGGGTGTAAAAAAGGGAGAGTAGTTCCCCCCTCCCTCCTAACTTAGCGTTACCTTCCCTCTGAACCTCACAATCCGCACATAATTTGCAGAAGCGGGGTGGGGAAATATAAGGATTGAGGGCACTAACGCATTCCAGATACAGGAAGTGATACTAGATTCTATGCTCCCCCAGGCTTCCCTGTGCTCCAATCATGTTTGAAAATGGAAAACTAATTGAAAGAGGAATAATGTGAAGGTTTTTTTTTATGGGATGGAGAAACCCTGGGTTCAGTATTGAGATTTGGCTAAGTTCATAAAAAAGTTATACTTGTAATTTTTTAGCCGAAATCCAGGACAAAAGCTAAAAGCTTGTTTTCCTGACAACTTTGTTTTCATTAAACTTCCTATTATGTTACTTGCAAATCAGTGTGGACAAGGGGTTTAATTGGGGGTTTAAGGACCCCTGATGTGCAGAACAGTTCCTGCACATCAGGGGTCCTTAAATGATGATCCACAGGATGTCCCTCCACGCCAGTTTGTCTGGCCCCTGGGCCTGGCAGATGCCTACAACACAAGCAATAGCTGGGACGCTGCAAGAGACAAGGTGCTGAGCCGTGATGTGCAGGGCATCATTGTAGCAAGGATGAAACTGACAAGTGCTGCATCTGTCAATTACAGTTACAATCCGGGCTTTGGCTGGGCCACTGAAAGACATTTACAGAGTTGTCCTAAAGTCACTCATTTGATATATGCTGCTTTGAAGTTCTCAATGAGTGGCCTCTATCATCTGTAGGTGGAAGAAGTTCAAAAACACCAGGACTCTTACTAAAGCTAGCCGGCTATTTAAAGTGAGTGATGGGGAGAAGGACCTCAGTCAAGGAAAAAATCCAGAACCTGATGGTCACTCTGTCAGAGCTCCAGAGGTCTTCTGTGAAGAACATCTTTGGAGAAATCTTAAAATGGCTGTTTACCCACCCTTCCAATCGAACCTGATGGAGCTTGAGAGGTGCTGCAAAATGGAATTGGATAAACTCGCCAAGGATAGGTGTGTTTTCTCAGCTATTTAAATTTTTTATAAATTTGCCAAAACTTTAAGTAAACTTTTTTTCACATTGTCATTATGGGTTGTTGTGTGAATTCTGAGGAATTCATTTGGGAATAAGCATGTAACATAAAAAATGTGGAAAAAGGGAAGTGCTGTGAGTAAAAAGTTGGTCATACACGAGGCGAATTAGCGCTTGATTCTCAAACGAACGATGACTGTTCTGGAGCGACCGATCCCACTCCAAGAAAAGTGATAGCCATTACTTTGGATAGAAAAATAACAACAATAAGAAAATAATGAAGAGGGAACAAAAGTAAAATACAAGGAACCAGGATCCAAGAACAAGCAATTTACTGTACATGAGCAAATCGCAAATATCACTATCACTTACAGATCTAGTACATTTGCATCATAAAGAAAAGTATGAGAATGAGGTACCATAATTATCAGGTAAGCAATATCACAATATATATCAATGGAAAAGCACAGAGAAACTGCCCAAGAGAGAGAATTGAGAGAAGAAAGAAAAACAAGGAATAGGAGAGAGCGGCTTCCGGTTCCGGCGCCGCATGTAGCGCCAGCTGAGGAGGAGAGCTCTAGTCAGCGGATACTAAACCGGCTTAGAAATCGGACAAAACCGGGAGATTTGCGCCAGTATCTTTTGCGGAGAGCTACCGGGGACTAGATGGACAACTACTTTATGTCCTCACGTATGAAAACACGCACGCAGCAAGGTTGTGGGTCCCCCTCGCCACAAGGAAAAAAGAGCAAGATGGCGGCGGTGGCGGCTAAGGCAGTAATGGCAGCTTCATCTGCGGTGGAGGATCCACACATGCTAGATGAGGAGCCCTATAACATTAGTATGAACCACCAAAAAATCGCCCACGCAGTAGCCTCCCTCCTGCAGCCATCTATCCAACAGGCTGTGGAAGCAGCAGTAACACGGGCACTAAGTTCAGTCAAACAAGAGCTGTCACAACAGGAGACATGCATAAATGAACTAGAATCCAGAGTCTCAGCCCTAGAAGACACTGTCCAACAGCAAACAGCTCATGAGAAAGTACTGCAAACCCAGGTAACCACCATGAATGCAAAAGTGGAAGATCTAGAAAACAGATCTAGAAGAAACAATCTGCGTATTTTGGGGTTGCCTGAATCACTTCGTTCCAGTCAGCTTTTGGAGATTTGCTCACAGACAATTCCAAAGGAATTAAATCTCCCTGGCTCCTGCAAGGCAGAACGGGCGCACCGTATAGGCCCTATTCAACCAAATCGCATGGCTCCAAGACCAGTGATTGTGAAGTATTTGGAATATTTAGATAAATCAGCTATACTGCGAGCATTTAGAAATAACGGCAATCTCACAGTGATGGGACAAAGCTTACTGATATTTCCAGACTATACTGCGGATGTATCTCGCAAACGTAAGGCGTTCTCACAGATATGCACTCAATTGTTTAAACGTAAAATCCGATTCACTTTGGCATACCCGGCATCTCTACGTTTCCAGACGGCTGATGGGGAACAACACGTTTTCAACGACGCGGAAAAGGCGAAAGAGTTCCTAGGCTCCCTGAGGGATGATCAACTGGCAATGGTAAAGCAGAGTAAATCAGTATCTCCTGATATACCCCCAGATGGAGAAGGACCAACACCGACTCTTAACTGAGTATCATCTGACGCTGCAGCTACCAACAACCTTTGAGCACAGGACGGTATGGTACTTATCAACAACAGAACTTTGTACTGGAGATGCAGCAGACTAAGGACCTAGACGCAGACAAGAAACACGCGCTGGACTTAAATCACCGTGATACCGGTTTGTTCATCTGTTTATACCCATATTTCCTTGTTTTGCTTTGTTTTTTTTCTTAAACAACACACTGATAGGAGACAGCTCAGGCAATTATGGGAAATTGATTTAATCCGGCTGACTTTCTTCTCCAGTGGCCTTGCTGGCAGCACTGCATGGGGAAAAAAGAGAAGCCCATAGTAGGAATTAAGGGAGGGTTTAGAATGTTATTTGTTTTTTTTTTGTATTCATTACATTCCGTATCTCTACATAGCAAAAAACAACGTAATGACTTATTATTTTTTTATTTGTTATGTCTTGATGTATTGTTCTATGTACAGTCGAAAGTTTTTGCCATATCCTTTTGAAAAACTGGCAGACCTAGAGGGCTATATGAATAACAAAGATTATTATTTTAAGAAATTGTTGAGTAACAGGAATGTGGGGACACCCCATAAGAGACCTTCACTAATATGTAATGACTGTGAAATTGATATCATGGAATATTAAAGGACTACGCACTGCACAGAAGCGCAATACTGTTTTGAGGCACCTCAATCGCTTAAAAGCAGATATAGCGCTCCTGCAAGAGACACATCTCTCTCAGGCAGATTTTTATCGTATGCGCAAAATGTGGGTGGGGGAAGTGGTAGGATCACCTGCAGCGGGGCGAAAAGCAGGAGTATTAATACTCCTTCGCTCCTCCATGCAATACCAAATACTTGCAATAGATACACTGCCAGACAGAAGGGGAATATGCTTGGATATTTGTATTGAAAATACTCAATACTCTATATTCAATATCTATGCACCAAACTCCCCTACGACTGTTTTTTTCCAAGAACTGACTGGCTGGGTGGCATCTGCAGGAACAAAGAATATAGTCCTAGGAGGTGATCTGAATACTGTCATGTCTCAATCTGAAGACCGCCTCTCTCAGAACACTAAAAACCGACTTATGTCGCAAAACACCCCCTCGCTATTACATACATGCATGGAAACACTTAATCTGGTAGATATCTGGAGATTACAACACCCAGTGGACAGGGAATACACTTTTGTTTCCATGGCCCACAACTCCCTGGCCAGACTAGATTATTTCATTGTCTCTGCATCCCTATTTAATAAAATAGGAGATGCTACAATCCATGATCTGGTCATATCGGATCATTCACCGATTTCGTTAAACCTGTCGAAAATTGAGAGGCGGGGCAGAGCCCAAATTTGGCGCTGTCCTACCTTCCTGTTGGCCGACAAAAACTTTCCACAACAGATCAGATCTGCCTGGGAAGAATATTCTATTAACAATGCCCAACACATGGACAACCCTACGCTCTTCTGGGAGGCAGGAAAGGCCTTCTTAAGGGGTAAGATAATGTCCTACGCAACGTATAGGAAAAAGATAACTAGAAAAAATTATGAGGACGCCAGTGCCAATTTACGTATAGCGCATACGACCTTAAAAATGATTCCTTCACCTCAGAACAGAGACCGATGGTACGCATGCAAGAGAGAATTTGACCTGTGGGCAACTCGCCTTGAACATATAAAAGATGCTCATTTTAGACTTCGCATGCATAAGTTTGGAAACAAGGCAGGGCGTAGGATATTCGCAAACATGACAAGACCAAAAACAGAAAACATCCCATATACCTTCTATGCGACTACCACTAGGCACCTTAGTATCCACGCCACCAGGAAATTGCCTCGGTATTATTCATGAATTTTTACCAGACGCTATACTTAGACCCGACTGACAACCCCATTGATAGAACCGAGATTTTTAAGCCCAAAATATCTTACCTAAAATATTCATCGGAACTATTAGATATGATTCATACTCCTACTTACAGAAATGGAGACAGTTAAAAACCATTAAATGTATGGCGAACAATAAGTCCAAGGCCCTGATGGCCTCCCGGTGGAAATATATAAGATGCTATTACCGCAGGTTGGGCACAAACATTGACATCCACCGCCCACAGCCCCCTCGGTTTGGAGGGGGGCGGCGGTATCTACCCACAGGACGAGAAGACATATATGTGAATCCCTAAGAAAGACAAAGACCCACTAGAACCCGGGTCAATAGAATCATCATTAATCAATGTCGATATGCAAAGCGTCTTTTTAAAAATAATTGATGACGTTTGGCTTAAAGAACTTCCATTTGTGAGAGGACCTAATCAGACTGGGGTTGTAAAGGGTCTGGATTCCTCCGTCTCCAATATCGCGAAAGTTCTTTTAGCCATGGAATTGCAAGGCCTCACGAAAGAGGACTGTGGTTAATTGTCACTTGATGCTGAAAACGCATTCGACAAGGTCAATATCGTTGGCTATCCGGTGTTATGTCGGAATGGATTTGAAGGGTCCTGCTGATACATTTTCTTCATTCAACTATACTTGGATCAGGGGGCTAGGGTGGGCCCCATTGGAATTCTCTCACCTCCTTTATTAGACTGCAAAAAGCACAAGCCAGGGGTGCCCACTCTCGCCAAACGCTTTTCAATATAGCTTTAGGAACTCTGGACCGATATCTAGAGACAGCAATATCATTAAGGGGAATACCAAATGGCACTGTACTCCCTTAAAAATAGCTATGTTCGCAGACGATTGTCTTGCTCTTTACGGCGATCTGCAGGAGACAACCCAATATAAGCATCCGTTTACGGACGATTGAAATATATCTGGCTTAAAAATAGACTTTGCGAAAGGGAAAAATATGCTCTGGACCACGAATTACAAGCAAGGGTTCGTGATCTAAGCGCCCCAATCTACCGCCCTCCCCCCAATCCGCCACGCCCTACGCCATTCACCCCGCTAATCACCTCCTTAGCTCGAGCTCGCAGCCACCTTACGCCCAACCCTTTCTCACCATACCACCCTAACGAGTCATCATTAGGGCACAGCGTACCTCCTAACGCCCGGCCCCTCCTCCTGGATCCGGACCTGACTCAGCCAGTCTACCTTATTCGGATGCTCACTCGGGTCACTAGGGCACGAGATATTTGACCTTGGGGTCTTGCCCCCACGGGGTCGTTGCCCGACGGAGGGCTCCCCGTACCCGCAACAGGGAAGGACGACCAAGCCCGTGCTCAGGTCCCGGGCACTGTGGCCGGCAGAGCTCAGAAACTCTTGGGGGTCCGAGTAGCATCTGTCAATACCCCGGCCCCAGTGAGTATAGTGCTAGGAGAGGTACATCCTTCTTTTGAACCCCCACCTCTGCCCCCCCCTCACCCCAGGTGCGTGCCACTCACGTCCTACGTTGCTGGGTCGATCCTACGCCTCCAAGTACCTCGAGTCCCACGGCGAGCGATCGGGTGTCTGATATGATCGGGGATGGGGGAGCGTCACCGTTATGGTGTCCTGTGGGATATGTTTGGGATTTTTTGGGCTACTGCTACTGCTTTCAAATTGCTGAATCAATATATTAACTACTAGGTTCATATTGGCACCACCTCCTCCACAATGTATTCACTGAACTTCCCCCAAACTGATTGCCAATATGTGTAGGGCAGTTGGAGCTGTGGCATTCCCTACCAATATCACTTTTTGGCAGGATACACCCTGCTTAAAAAATGTCTAGCTTCCCGAGAGACTTATGTACCCTCTCCAAACCCTTCCCATTATCCTAAAACATAAGATGCAGATGTACTCCAACGGGCCTACACTCGATTATCTGGAGAGAAAGGAGAGGAAAAGAAAAAGGGGGGACAAAAGCAAGGATTGACTATAGGAAGCTCAGGACTACTGGAGCGAGGGTGGGAGGGGCCATCACATACCAAACTACGACTATACAATTCGCGCTTGCTTGTTCAGACATGCGGTGGAGTTGGATCCGGGAGGACCTCAGTAGTACTCAAATCTGACTTTTAGAGCAGCAATGGCTCCCCCTGGTCTTTAAATAGCGCTGACTCACTGCCCTGCTTCAAAGCTACCGGCTCGCTTAAACATAACATCCTTTACAGGGACACGACATAGTCATGGAGAAGTTCGTAAACGGATAGGTTACTACCCAGCAAATAATCGAATTCTGACCTATTGGGGCAACCCATTAAGCCACATTGTAATGAACTACCAGCATCTAAGCTGTGGAAAGCTCGAGGCCTGACAGAGGTAGCCGAATTTTTCCATAATCTAATGCCACCCAGTGCATTGTCAAGAACGCCAGACTCAATTTAACTGACCCTTCACACTTTTTACTGGGGCAAGTGACAGTTTTGGAGAATCACACATAGTACCCCACTAGCCGTAGTACCCACCACACGCCATGGACTCACATAGCTTCGATACTTGGTATTACAAATAGGACCGCTAGACTATTTCTAACCAACATCTATCAATGATCTTCTACTAGAAAACAAACAACCAGATAAACGGGAGAGAGACCACGTTCTTCTTGACCCGTGCCTTCGACGACATTCCTCACCTGTACTCATACTTTATATTAGAATACCACAAGTAACAACACTTAAATAAATCGAGATCTGGCGAGAAATGCAATTCAAAATTATGCACAAGGCATATCTGGTTTATTACCCGCTTTAAACGTCAATGCCAACCGCTTATTAGGGAAGAAGGAATTGTCCCAAGTTGGACCTATTTCCACCCCCATGATAATATGTCTCTGGCTATGCCCAACAATTCAAAAATTTTGTCCTTATGCTGGCTCACATTCAACAATCACAGTGAAAAACCTGTTTTGCACCACTGTTGATACTATTTTCTTACTGTGATAGGGCAGCACAACCACTATTGAAGAAACCAACTTCCAATTGGCATTTCAATTGTTGCTTGCCTTACGGCCGTAGAGTATCTTGAAATGGTTTGCCCTAAGCCCACAACCTGACTGTCCTTCTTCCGTCGATCTCTTCGAGATTGTACAATATGGAAACTGGAATGGAAGTAGAGACACCCCCGATCAAATGGCAACCAAATTTGTCAGACGCTGGCCAAGCTTATTACCACACGAGCTGACAACACCGCTGTAACTATTTCAGCTTAAGACAAAAAGCCTACTGTGGGGTGCTACTGTACATGAGCGACATCCAAAAAAAAAAAAAAAAAAATCGACTGTAGCAGGCGACCCTCTTGAAACCCCTCAGTCTACCAAAAATCAATAAAAATCAATAAAGTTAGATATAAGTGATTACAATTTTGACTGTATATGTGCTTTATTATTTATTGTCCTGTTATTTATTATTTAATATCTATTGTTAAATGTTTATTGTTTCAGATTTGTTTTGTCTTTACCGTTGGTCAATATGTTTGTCTAAAAAATAAGACATACAGCAATGTCTTACAACGGTTCTAAATTGATTAATCATTCGACAAATACTGTATGCCTTGATTTCCTTTGTAAGGGAAAATGTGTCTGTACTTCTTAAAAACCCGAATAAAAAGAAAAAAAAAAAAAAAAAGGAATAGGAGAGAGAAGATTACTGCTGAACCACTTCGACCGTCAAAATCCAGTAGGATGTCCTTAAGCTGCGCTAAAGGAAGCAGGGGTGATCAGGGCACATATATCTTGTCCCATCTAACCCAAACTTTGCCAAATTTCTCAAGTGTATGTTTGAGGGTGGCCGACTTCTGCTCCATGAGACGGACATCAGGGATCCTGCCACATAACTCGGTGCCTCGGATTGACAGACTTCCATTAAAGAGCTATCATATACCTTGCTGCTGTCAGAATATGTGCCAACAAATGCCTACCAGTGGCAGCAAATTCAGGTGGGGGAAGACCTAGTAAAAAGAGGAGAGGGTCGAGAGAAAAAGTGGTTTCAAATAACCCTTCAACCAAGTCGTGCACCAGAGGTGTGGGGGGAAATTGTGTGCAGCATGTCTGGGGTCATATACCAATGGAACAGAATTTTGTATGTATTGTCCTTATATATGAACTTTTGGCCACTCCAGTCCAAATGATCTGCCATGTGCTATATGATATTTCAGTATCCAACACCCTCTCCCACTTCAGGATGTAACCATGTTTGGGTTCAGGTTCTGATGTATGGGAGATAAGAAAGAACGCATTTTTGGCAAAAGCTATCTTAACACAGGCACTTGAATTGAGTCAATGCACCTGATATGTAACATGGTTTTAAAAAGTACAGTCTTCCTCACTGTCTCCCTCACTGTCCTCTGCTTTAGCCTCCTGCATGGTAGATTCTGTTGCAGATGGACCTCCCTGTTCTTGATTGAGCCTCCTATTGGCTGTGTCTATCCACAGGTCAACAGCAGAGGCATCGTCAGAGCTGAAGACACAACAGTGCTCTGATATTGGGCAGCAGCGTGATGAAGTCATCATGCTGCTGCAGGGATCCTTGAATGTCTCCAATGTCGAGTCGTGAGTTCCCTGCTTAAGACCCTTAAGGCTGCCATACACACCCCGATGGGTGCAGGCAGACCAGTCCCAATATGCACCGGGATGCAAACGTGATGACCCTTTGTGTGCCGGCCATAAGCTTCAATGAAGACGCCGGTCTTCATTGAAGCTTATGGCATCGGCTTGCACCGGCCAGAGATTATCGGACATGTCCGTTCTCTGGCCGGCCGAGCTGTGGGGCGACAGGGATCTGTCGCCCCATGTGGGCACATGCCGATAAGCGCCCGATTTCTAACCTGACCGACGGGCGTGTGCTTATCGGCATGTGTATGGCAGCCATAACTCGACATCCGCAATTGGATCCGCTGTGCTCTGTCAAGATGGAGACTTGAACCAGCGGATCCATTACCATAAATGGATTCAATGCAGGGACGTGGAGCTAGGGCCTTACATGTGCCTACTCTGACTTTCAACCCCCACCAACACTCTTAGAAGTCCAATCTTTTTTTTGGTGATTTACATTTCCAATTTGACACTCCTAACTGCAACCTTTCAAAGTAATTAATGTTTCCCTGCAGTTATCCATGGGACAAAAATTTTATACATTTAACAATAAAAACTGAAAGAATGTTGGCAATCTAAAACATTTTACTTTAACAGTCATGTATACATGATAAAATGAAGTGTTTGTACAGCAATTTAATGTGTTGGAACTTTAATCTCAATCTACCTGCAATACCAATTTCAGCCACAAAGTCACTAGTGAGCACTTGCTGTCAGTAGCAGCGCATAATTCGCTCCTTTCACATACATGGGGGTGGGGGGCGAGGGGGATTCTGCAGGTCTCTCCCCTCTCTGGCTGTTACCCAGATGCATGGAGGCTGCTGTCAGCTAGCGAGCAGTGCGGGGAGCACTGGACTAGGGGTAAGACATAGCAGCAGGATGGTGGGGTTGAATGTAAAGGAAGTAAGCAGCAAGGGCCGGGGTTGTAGTGTAAAGCGCCTCTAAATATTAATAGTGAAGGTTATAGGAGATAAAGAGGAGGAAAGAAAGGATGTCCAAGGGGCCATCACAGGGAGTTGGGCTGCCAAGTAATACTTATGAAGGTTTGGGAAAGCCAAACCTTCCTGAGATTTTGAGGCAAACAGGACCAAGCGTTTATAGTTCCAAATAAATCGTAAGGTATCATTGTGGAGGTTGAGAAGTACTTGAGATGATAATTCTATTGGTGAAAACTCATTAAGGCCCAAGACCTTTGCTGCCTAAAACCACTAGGGAAAACCTATGTATAAAACATGTATTGTAAGCGAGAGCGCAGGGGGTGGGGGCGGGG
>CM070040.1:35501304-35511965 GCA_036250615.1 Ptychadena robeensis
TATTGACTTGAGTGATAGAATGCAATGGTCAGTGTAACTGGACTTACCACCACTACCAGGTGCAGAAAATAAACAGTACACTATGCTAGTTGGTATATTTTATTTCATTATCAGAGAGGAGAACATAAGGCAGAAATGTGAGCTCACAGTAGAGAGAATGCATCAAGTTTGCTGGGTGACATGTCATCTGTAAAGGAGACAGAAGGTCATCAGACAGACTTGACCTGCAATATCTTTGCTGCCTGCAACATCCATTGGTCAGTAATGGTGTGGGGTGGCCGCACAGCCCACCATGTGCTTGACAGAGGTATCCTGACTGCCATTAGGTACTGAGATGAGATGATCAGACGCCTTGTGTGATCTTATGCTGATTCCCCAGACCTGAATCCAACTGAGAACATCTGGGACATCCTGTCTCTCTCCATTCATCAATGCCCCGTTGCACCACAGACTGTCCAGGAGTTGGGGGAGGCTTTAGTCCAGGTGTGGGAGGAGATCCCCCAGTAGACCATCCGCCACCTCATCAGGAGCATGCCAAGGTGTTGTGGGGAGGTCATATAGGCATGTGGAGGCCACACACTGAGACTCATTTTGTCTTGGTTTAAGGACATTACATCAAAGTTGGATCAGCATGCAGTGTTTTTCTCCACTTTAACTGCCCTAGCGTTAGGGACGGCACCATCTCGTCCAGCGCTGCTACTCCCGCTATTGCACTGGATGAGATGGTGCCATCCAGTAAAGACCGGGGCACCGACAGCGCATACTTACTGTTTTGCGCTGTCCCAGTGTCCCCGATGGGACATGCTGGCTGCTGGAGCCCGGCTCATCCTCCTCCCCCCCCCCCCCCCCCCTCAGAGTGATGTGATGACGTCACATCGGGGAGGCGGCGGGAAAGTGAATAGCACGAAATCAGTTATCTATGTAGAAAACTGCTTTCAATGTGCTACTATGTACTAAGTCTCGCCCAAATAAAGTCTCTGGTGCCCCAGATGTGCCCATTTGCAGTAACCCTCTCTTCCCTGGTGTGCTTTTACCACATCCATCACTCCAGGTTAGAGAGGGTTAACTGCAAATGGGCACATCTGGGGCACCAGAGACTTTATTTGGGCGAGATTTAGTACATAGCAGCATAGTTTTGTGCCCTGAGTTTTGTGTTTTCTCATTAATTTTATTTAAAAAAAAAAAAATTCTGCATAATTGTTTGTTTTAAACATTATTAAATTCAGGATGTCTATTAGACCCTTGTACGGACATATTTTGGGAAGTTACAGGCCTACAACATAAAGAAAAATGTACCATTAAAGTCTATGGTGCAGAAATCTGGACCTCAGCAGTGCGCTAGGGAGGTTAATTGTGAGTGTGACTCCAAATCCAGACCTCCATGGGTTGATAAATTAGATTTCCATTGATAATTTTGTTGGATTTTTTGTTAGCGCATTCAAATATGTAAAAAACAAAGTATTAATCGAGATGTTGATTTTTTTTACCAAGCCTGCACCAATCAAGTCATATATATAAAGCTTGCATCTCTGAGCCTGCTGGAGATGCTGTTTCATGCAGACTATACTAATCCAAATGGGAATATATCTGGCCTGCTATTTGCTATGCAGACAAGCACATGATAATATGACAAAAATAATTGGGAGGCCCTGGCTAAGTGTTGACAGCCTGCTAGTATCTAATGAGAAATGATGTGTGAGTGGCACACATAGCGAATCCTGTACGTTCGTCTGATGACACTGGGATTTTTCGCTGGCAGAATGCATGGGAATCTACTGATGTATTGCTAGCATAAGCAAAGAAAATGCTGTTTGGTATAGCTATTGAAATCTACTTCTACATAGTTCTTGGCTTAATTTACAATGTCTGACACACATTAGCCTCTGCTGCAACTTCATGATCCTTTGACTGGCAGCAAAGTTACAATGTACAGTGTGAATGATCCCAGGTAATCATTTCTGCACTGCTATTATACGACTAGAGCTCAAGGAACTAAAAGGTTTTAGTGATAAATTCACCCATTACAGAACTATACTGTGGAATGTGCAATGTTTTAGGCTTAGGCTCTACTATGCCTTAAGGATGTTAACAGATCCATTAAACGCTACCCATGCCTTAAGCTGGGAATAGACGGTACGATTTATTGTCTATTCCTTATGCGATTTCGGCACTAGGAGCGGCGCGATGACGTCATCACGCCCGCCCGCTAGTGCAGAGAATCGGACGGCACTCTTTATGTGCAGCTCATTAATTCGGCTGGGGGCAGCCGTCCCCAGCCGAACTAATGGGATGGGGTTAAAATTTACTATCCTATTGGATAACTGTGCAATTTGACAGGACCAATCCTCGTTAGTTGCTGCATCCAATTCCTGCATGACCCGATCCCTAAGGGATGCGGGAGCGCGCATGGCATCGGATCTGAGGTCGGATCGTGCAGGAATTGGTACGTCTATGCCCAGCTTTAGGAATGCATTAAGGAATGCATTTGTGACGTATGCGTTGATCAACATATCGATCAAAGCATACCATTGCGTTTCAATGGACTCAATTCAATTTCCATGGGTGAGTCAACGCAACCATACTTGCATTGGCTTACTTTGTGTTAATGTCATTGATTTTAACACAACGCAAGCTGACGGATCACACCAACGGATGTGTAGACACATCCATTGACTTATTATTATTATTATTATTATCATTTATTTATATAGCGCCAACATATTACACAGCGCTGTACAATACATTAGAGTGGAGATACAAACACAGAATAACACACAGGTACAGGTAATGACACAGACGGAGTGAAGGAACCAGCCCGGACGGGCTTACAATCTAATAGACTTTAGGGTTCTAAGGCATAGTGGAGCCTGGGGCTTACAGGGCACACATATAGTGCTTTAGGGCTGTTAGATCAGCATTGATTACCAACAGCTGTGTGGCGTTCAGTTGCCTTAACTATCCATTCAACGTATACCCAGTCAGCTAGATCCATTTATTATATAGCAATTGGGAATGTTGATGTTTGCAATTTGTCACATCTCATTGTATGAAGATATAAAAGTAAAGCATAGGCCACCTTCCAGCAATGATTCTTCTTTACAGAAAACCCTCTTCATCTGAAAAAGCAAGCAAGTGAAAATATTTAATTCCATGCATAGACCTACTGTATAGACTGTATACGGACAGAAGTATTGGCACGCATCTCCAAATCATTGAATTCAGGTGTTTCATTCAAACGCATTACTACAAGTATATAGAAGAACCAAGCCATGCAGTCTGCATATACAAACCTTGAAATTCTAGAGATCACAGTGCAGGCTCGCTGAATGCTGAGGTGCATAGTGTGTAGTTGTGAATGTTCTGATGATGAATGCTGTGACTTCCTCTAGCATTAACCTCAGTACATAATCTGTGGAGCTCCATGTAATGCAATTTCAAGACCGAACAGCTACATACAAACTCAAATTTAAGCGTTAGATGGAGTAGTATGAAGCACAATGCCACTGAACTCTGGGGCAGCTGAAATGTGTCCTGGAAGTGTTGGTGTGATAGATGTCTCAGGCAATCTGATGGTTGAGGGTTTGGTGTATGCCGGAACCTACATGTCTGACCGTATTGTGCCAAGTGTACATTTTAGTGGAGAAGATTTCATGGTATGGGATTGTGTTAATTGAGTTGGGCAAGGCCCCTTCTAATGAAAGGTGGCTCTAAATGGTTGCATACCAAATCATAGTGGACAATTTCCAGCTTTCAACTTTGTAGAAACAGTTTGGAGAATGATTTTCTCTCATATCTGATTCCAGTGCACAGAGCAAGGCCCATTAAGACATTCTGTGGTAAGTTTGGTGTGAAGGAACACAGAGCTCTGACCTCAGAACGACAGAATCAACTAGAATAGAGATTGTGAGCTAAGCCTTCTCACTCAGTGTCAGTACCTGACTTTACAAATGCTCTTCTGGATGAATGGGCAAAAATTCTTATAAACAAACACCACTGTTTTGACCACAAAGGGTAAATTCATATGTCTATAGATTTACACTGGGCTGCGATGAATTATCTTGTAGGGGTAATATCCAGGCACACTAATTTACTTTTGTCCATTTGGTGTATATCACGATTAAGACAAAGTTTGTGAAGCAAATAATGGTGTAAATATAAAACAACATAATAAAAACAAAATAAAAGATATAAAAGCATAAGACATGAAGCAGACCCTTTACCATCCCAGAATCTATAAATCACTACTATTGTCCATCCCTCTGATTACACACATTGGCTCAGTGAACTCTTTCAATTAGTTTTCTTCTAATACATGTTTGGAATGACAGGTGTGGAGTTAAACAAGGAATAACCAGATGATCGATATAATAATTTAGGCTGGGCTGGAGAGGAAGTGTATTGGTTCCACTACTGATGGGGACTGTGTATTACTGTGTCTATCATACTGGCCAGAAGCGATCTGGGTGTAGGTGTTGCCTACCTACCATGCCTCTTGTCCCAACCCTAGACCCTGTGGGAAGGGAAGCCCACATAGCTCACAGGTGGGTGACTTAGGTCGCCCCCCTAATGTGCAGTACCATCAGGTATTGGGGATGTGGAGTGATAGGGGACGTGCCCGGTCGGATCCTGTAACCCTCACATGGTGAGCCTTACAGACAGGCACAGAGATAAGAGACATCACTAGACTGTGCGCTGTAGGTATGTGAATATGATTTACTACCCATGCTTGACAACCATTGCTGAATGTATAACCTATGTATGTATATATGGATGTACAATACTAATGAATATATATATGTATCTATAGAGCCGTGCCTCCCTAAGGAAGCCCATACTGGGTGAAACATGTAGGAGGATGTGAACCTTAACATCTTGGTCACCGGCATATCATAACCTGTAACCTCTTTTCACCTTTTTATGCTATTGTTTTTGATGTGGACAAATGGGACACGACCATTCTAGTAATTGAGAGTTTTAATATGTGTACGGATACAGTCCTTTTGACAATAAAGATTTTTCAATAATACATGTTAACAGTACATGACTAGTTACTCTAATTATTGTTTGTGCCTTTAAAACCCAACTTAGTTTGTGAGGTCTATACCTCGTATAGGGACAACATTATATGTCTAAAAATCTTATTAAAATGCTCAGGAATTTAGGTAAGGATAGCATGCTCAGGGGATTTATATTTCATAGAAACCGTCATAAAGTTTTCCTTATGTGAAAATCCAGACATTAGCTGTGATGATACAATGCATCAATACAATGAATTTCTGAATGTGGATACAAATGTCTATTAAATGGTGAAGATGAATGTCTGTGTGTATTTATAATGATATTATTCATCTGTGTTTCATGTCACAGATTGTCTGGTCTCAGGAGCTGACATTGCACATCCTTCTATGTTGTATAGGATCATATACAACCCCTGCTTGAGTATTATGTTGTAATTATTACTTCAGCAGTTTTATATTAAACTTATTTTTGGTGTGTTTTGTAAAGGTTCTATATTTCTGACATCACAGCTTTGTAGAGCTGAAAATATTGTTCCTGTTTATCTGATGTATTTATTTGGATATACATGATCCTCAGAGGAATTTATGACATCTTTTTTTGTAAATATACATGCGTACATAAAAGTTTATATCTGTTGTGCTTGTGTGATGCTGTCCTGCTTTTTTTTCTTTTTATTTCTGTTGTCTGGGAGTTCAGGGTGACTTCTTTATTAATACGGTAAGTATTAGTACGGTATTCTTGCAAGAGAAAAAGGAAAAACTTTATGTACTATGGAGCATGTGCATGGATCTAAGGAATCAATGGTGTTGAAATCGAGCACACTGGGTAGTGTTACAATGGATTGATGTTCAACATGATTGATCGTACAAAATCGACCCGCGTATGGCTAGCTTAAAGGCTCATTTACACTGTCATTTGCAACGTCGTTTTCTGTTCTTTTAAGCGACCAGAAAATTACCTTGTATTTAGCTTAAATTGAAAGTCAATGAGGTAATTTAAAGAGCAGAAAATGTACTGCCGTAAATTTTTTGAGCACCTTCTGTCACGTTCAGAGGGTCGTTTGGGCATTAAACAACCCACTTGACTTCAATGGTGAAGCTCTGCAAGCACTTCTTTCACACGTTATCAATCTTTACATAAATTACCTGGGAGTGGCTCGTCCAGGCCCCCTCCAGGGTTAGGTTACCTGACGGGGTCTGATCCCACCAGATCTAGCAATGTATCGGTGTCCCACCTTATCTGCCTGATCTATGCACATTGCTTTCAAGCACATCTGCATGTACGGTTTATGGCATGGGGTCTGACATGCTCTGGAAGGGGGACCTCATGCTTTTTGTGGGCCCCCCTTTCCAGAGCTTGCCAGACCCTATGCCAGCAGGGGGTCTGGCATGCTTTGGGAGGGGGACCCTATGCTGTTCGTGGGCCCCCTTTCCCAGGAATACCAGACCCTATGCCACCCTCCTTGAACGCCTACCCCCTATTCATTTTGTTGAAACTTCTATGCTTTCTGTCTCATTACATTTTTATTAAAGGTTTTATCAAAAATAAAACATGGAGTACAAAGTGTCATTTATGATATGCTGGTGAGTAGAAGATAATGTACAAATGGAGATGGATGAATGGATAACATTTAGAGGCCACATTAATATAAATTTTAATGTCAATATTGTACCAACCTCCTATGGATACTCCACAGAAATCTTTGCATTCCTTCTCTGTGTCAAAGTGATTGCTGTTACCATTGCATCCTCCATATTGGAATGTGACACACTTGTTCTGGGTTATATCGAAAGCCCAAAGGATGTTGTACATCTTGCATGATCCCGTGAGGATCGGTTTATTGCAGGAAGCTATAATGCAGACACACATGTCAGCCTTAACAAAAACTAGCATTAAGTGGTGTGGGGAAACTGATCAATGAAACTGAAGCTATCATGCTTCTATGACTGTCTATAATAAAAGGGAGAATTTGATTGGCTATGCAACCCCAAGTAAAGCATGTACACTTTTGTGGTTTTATCTGTATTCTTATCTGAGATTTCTCCTTGCTTCTTTTTATGTCTGAACAGAAAGTGACAGGGGAAACTCTGCATCAAACAACTAAACAGCAAAGACATGCATGTTATGTTTTAGTACAGTAGGTAGGTCCTAGGTCTTTCCTCAAATCTCAAATCTACATGATAAAAATTTGACTTCCGGTCATAGTGTGTTTCAAAATGTAGCAGCAGGTCTCTAGGACAGAAAATGAGAGGAAATCTCCTCAATGGAAAAACATGACAAAGGTTCTGCTCTTTCTCACTCAATTGAGAGGTTACAAGGCAAGGCTAGATTTAGGCTTTTATGGTTAGAGATAAGAGGCAAGTCAATTTAAAGTCAATATACTAACCCTTAGTTCTGCATATACGGAGGCATTCCTGTTCAGTGAGAAAATTGTTATGGTTTCCAAGGCAGCCTCCATATTGGAAAATTTCCCATTCCATAGATGAGGTGTTAAAAATAAAAATAGCGTGTGCTGTGTGCAAAGCAAGGACCAGAAGCTGGAGGGAAGTGACATGAGTCTATCAGAAGGAAGAAAAGCATTAAAAATACACAACCCAGCAAAGATTTTACATATACAGTATTGAGTGCATCTTATAGAACTGTTATATATAAATCCATTATATATAAAATACATAATTATTCAGCAACATGAAAATAGTATAAATAATAAATCTGTTTATGTATGTGAGCATTTCAAGAAATTTCAATATATTTTATTTATTTTTATAATTCCATTTAAACAGTCATCACATATTATATACAGTCAGGCCCATAATTATTCATACCCCTGGCGAATTTTGATTTAAAGTTACTTTTGTTCAACCAGCAAGTTATTTTTGGACGAGAAATGACATAGGTGTCTCCTAAAAGATAACGACGTACAAGATGATGTACATGAGGCATTATTGTGGAAAAAATTATTTCTCAACTTTTATTTACATTTAAGAAAAAAGTGTCATGTCCAAAATTATTCATAGCCTTCACAATCTGTCACAGTCTTTGGGAAAATCCAAAGTTCTATACCATTCCAAATAGTCCAAGTTGTTCTAAAGCATCATAATTACACTGATTAATTGGGAAAAACTGTTTTAATCACCTCAACAGGTAAAAAAACGGCAGCTCTCTGCAGTTGGTTTGTGAACATGGCTAAGACAAAGGAGCTCAGTGAGGACCTGCGGCTGCGCATTGTGGCTGCTCACAAGTCAGCAAAAGGGCTACAAGGCCATTTCTAAATGTTTTCAAGTTCCAGTGGCTACAGTGCAAAATATCATGAAAAACATACAAGATGTTCTGCACTGTGGAAAATCTCAGAGGACGTGGTCAGAAGCCAAAAGTGACACCTGTGCTGACCAGGAGGATAGTGAGAGAGGTGAAAAAGAATCCAAGGATGACCACCAAGGCCTTCCTGGTCAATCTGGGCTCTGCTGGTGGCAATGTCTCGAGGCAGACAATTCAATGGACACTGCACACTGCTGGGTTCCACGGATGCAGACCAAGGAGGACGCCACTTCTCCAGATAAGGCACACAAAAGCTCGCTTGGCCTTTGCAAATGCTCATCTGGACAAGGAAAAAGACTTCTGGTCTTTAACAACATCAGGCAGTCTGCAGAGAAACTTGACGTTGGTCACCAGTGGACATTTCAGCATGACAATGACCCAAACACACAGCAAAAGTGGTAAAGAAATTGAGAATCTGTGGAGGGAACTTAAGATCAGGGTGATGGCACCAATTTAACCAGAATGATTTAAAGCGCATTGCTAAGGATGAATGGGCAAAAATACCTGTGGAGACATGCAAAAAGCTGGTCTGCAATTATTGGAAGTGTTGGATTGCTGTAATAGCCGATAAAGGCTTTTCTATTGATTATTGAGAAGGGTATGAATAATTTTGCACATGACACTTTTTGCTCAAATGTTAATAAAAAATGCCTCTTGTACATCGTCGACACCTATGTCATTTCCCATTGAAAAATAACTTGCTGGTTGAATAAAAGTAACTATAAGTCAAAATTTGCCAGGGGTATAAATAATTATGGACTCAACTGTATATTCATTATAGTTTTAAAAAAAAATATTCTAATAAATTTTTATTTCACTGAATTATGACATATAGGTTATGGAAGCCCAATATTTAGCATTATAGAATTTTAGGAAGAAAGGCCAATATGGTAGACTCACAAAATCTGAAATGGTGTCTTGAGCCTATACATCTCTCTACAAGGTGGGTAAGTAGGATAAGCCACCCAAGGTCATTGCCAAAGACAACAAGTGCTGTATTCAAGAATATTACACTGACATCACCCTGGTAATGGTCGGTCAATCGGTAAGAAGAGGAAGAATCGGTAAGAAGAGGAAGAAGCCGGATGGGCACCTGGCTGTGGACAAAGGTCAGTAAACCTTTGTATACTTTTCAGCTGCCCTGAGTCCAGCTCAGGCTTACTGCCCAGAAGGTTAATGAAAAGTTGAGTGAAAGAAAAAAAAGTGTCAGACATGGAGAGGATTGTTACCCACAGCCCATTAAAGAATTTGAGGGACATTCAATTAGTTCTTACAATATTTGCAACATCAGATAATTAATAAAAGATAATCTATTTAAATAAAAAATCTATATTACTTGAATGTTATGAAAGGTCACTCGCCTGCCCTATTTTTCATGGAGTCTTCAAAGTCCTCAGCATATCCAGAGGCTTCCTCATACTCTCCATGTAATGACCGTGCAGGTTTCTATGCATAAGACATCAAAAAAATATTAACTCTTATAATCATAATGGTCTGCATGATAGTAAGCTAAATGTTGTGTTTGGATTATCATCAAATAGTATATTGTAAATATCTGTACAGGAAGCTACTCACAAATCTATATTGCCTCAATGTAAATCTTCATTTAATAAGGCTGCCTAATGCACAAAATAAGTGCCTGTACTTTGGTACATTTTCACATACCATTGTGAGACCTGCTCAGGTTTTACGTTTGTATAGTATAATAACATATAATAATATACAAACTTGAAACCTTAACAGGACAATTGTGGATAAGGAACACATGTGGGGGCCACCTGGCCTACAGGCACCCTGGCAGTGACACAGATACCACTGATAAGAGGAATGATAAGATGGTGAATGTATAAAATAAAATAATGTCTATATTTGCATATAAATAGATTTTTATGAAACAAATCTAAAATGGTTATTTAAAAAATGTGTAGAATCTAAAAAATCCCTTGTATGTACAATGATCCATTATTTGTTGATTGTGCTACACTTTATATGGTCATGGCCTTCATGCTAAAACCTGAGTACACCCAAAGTGATATATTATGCTTGACACATTTAGTTTGAAACAAGAGGGTTTCATTATTTGTAATCTATTATACATTGTGATGTCTTTCTTGTCCATATAAGGATGTTGTAAATCAAGATATACTGTTAAAGGTGGTAAAAAGTGTGCACCCTAAAACAACATACAATTTTTTTTAGGAAGGGGATTGTGCCTAAAACTATTAGTACATGTACGATAAAATGTTTAAAATCATAAAATATAAAGAAGCCTTTTTAAAAAATGTCTTTAGTCCCCTGTTCTCTCACCTAACATTCCAAGACCC
>CM070040.1:35518253-35536595 GCA_036250615.1 Ptychadena robeensis
GACTTACCCCCAGATCTCCAACACTTTATAAGTCCAATAATTTTTTGAATTTGCATTCCTTGCATTCCATTGCAACCTTTTATAGTTATTAAAGCTTCCCTGCAGTTTTTCAGGTGATATAAATTGTGTATGTTTAACAATAAAAATTGCCAAAGAAATTTGGAAATAAAAAAAAACATTTACAGTCGTGTTTAAATGATGTTTAAATGTTATGTGGAGCTGTTATCTCAACTCAAGCTGCAATATCAGCTTCAGCCACCGGGTGTCACTACAGAGCGCTTATCGTCAGATCACACCAGAAGCAGAGCTCCTAACTCAGCAGGAAGGAGGGGGGAGGACGGGCTACGGAAACTCAGTGAATCTGCTCTCTGACTGTAGTCCGCAGATGCGATTCGGATGGACAGGACAGGTACGCAGAGCGGGTTTTAAGACCTAAATGCGTACCAGCGGACCAGTTATGTGCATCCCTGTATATAAGTATATATCTATTATGTGTATCATACTGCTAAATATAATATATAGGATGACTAAACCCTATTCCTATTGCGTCAAAGCCACTTTAGATGAACTTCATATAAACCACCCCCGTAATAATTTTTTACTATACACTAATGCATACTTTATTGCATTATATGTTTTTTGATTGAAGCCTCATAATCATGGGTATTACTTACGTCTGGAAGGCTATGCTGCTTTTCAATTGACCATTTTTCATGAAATAGGTATTAATGGGATGTGGCACATTGTCTGTTTTCATCTGCAAGAAGCTTTTGCAATTGGATGCTGCAGCAATTCCAGTCCACACCCCTATGATCTGATAAAACACAAAGCAACAAAAAAAGCCCATAAAGCCAAATGTTTTGTTTATTCTTATGTATGTATTTTATTTTTATTATTATTATTAACATTTATTTATATAGAGCCAACATATAACGCAGCACTGTACAATACTTTAGAGTGGAGATACAACACAAGATAACACACAGGTACAGGTTATGACACAGGAAGAGGTGAGGACCCTGCCCGGATGGGCTTACAGTCTAACAGGTTGGGGAATAGAGTAGAAAATGGGTAGGAGAGACTGAAGAGGAGGGCTTTTTTAAAAGAGCTGAAGGTAGGAGCAAGTCTAATGGGGCTAGGGTGGGAGTTCCAGAGAGTAGGAGCAGCCCTAGAGAAGTCTTGGAGCCGTGCATGAGATGATTTTATGAGTGGGGATTTCATTAGTAGGTCACTGGAGGAGCGGAGGGGGAGGTTAGGGGTGTATTTTTGTACCAGATTGGAGATGTAGGGAGGACAGGAGGTGTGGAGTGATTTGAAGGCAAGGCACACAATTTTAAATTTAATTCTCTGGACAATTGGAAGCCAGTGTAGAGATTTGCGGAGAGGAGCAGCAGATGAGGAGCGATTAGAGGAGTAAAGAAGTCTAGCAGCCGCATTCATGATGGACTGGAGAGGTGATAGTCTAGTTCGAGGAAGACCAGTCTCTGGGAACAGGAAGGGGCGGATCTTGGGGATGTTCTGTATGTAAAGGGAGTAAAAGAGAGTGCAGAGTCGAAGGTGACATCAAGGCAGCGAGCTGGTGGAATAGGGGAGATGATGGTGTTATTCACTGTTAGTGAGATGTTGAGGGGGAGTTCAGTTTTGCTCAGATTGAGTTTAAGGAATCTGTCAGCCATCGAAGAGATGGCCGAAAGGCACTAGAGATGTTGTCCAGGACAGAGGGAGTAAAGGCTGGGGTGGATAGGTAGATTTGGGTATCATCAGCATATAAATGGTATTGCAGACCAAAGGATGAGTTTGCCAAGCAAGGAGGTGTAAAGGGAGAAAAGGACCGGGCCAAGGACTGAGCCTTGTGGGACGCCAACAGGGAGGGGGGTGTGAGAAGAAGAGGAGCCATTGAAAGAAGTTCAATGTATCTTCACACCGTTTCAATAGTAACAAAATAGCAATTATTGCTTTAGCTGCAAAACTCAGTTTCTCCCCAGTATTGTACTGCAGGCTATCTTCTCCACAGCTACACCAAGGATAAGGGACACCCATTGTCTGTTTACCATTTCTTCTGAGCCCAGGCTGTCAATGACACAGCCTCTAGGGCTTTTGTGGTATGCAGTTTCCATGTCATTTGAACTCAGTTCTATGAAGTAAGAATGTAGGTAGCTGTATCTGAAGACTTTAATATGATTTAAATGTGCTGCAATAATGAGAAGTGTTGAGAGTGTTATAGAAGTAGCTACCTGTGTAACCATAGTGTATATAAAATTTTACACAGCTAAACCCTACACATAGTATGCGTATATAGGAGCTTGTTATTATTATATTTATATAGCGCCAACATATTACGCATATTATGCGTTTAGTTATATCACTAAATGTCTCTCAAAGGAGCTTACACTCTAATGTCCCTACCACAGTCATGTAAATGTAACTTACACAGTGTAAGTTTTTATGTCATGTTTTTGGAGAGTAGGAGGAAACAGGAGTACACTCACACCAATACAGGAAGAACATGCAAACTCAGGCCAGGATTTGAACATAGGACACGAGCACTGCATGGCCATAGTGCTAACCACCTGAGCCTCCGTGCTGCATGACTTGCATGACTTGGACAGCACTACCTGACCTTTTCTTTGCCTGCCGTAACACAAGTCTAGTCCATGCTTCAGACAGAAAGAAGAAGCTCATAACCCTGTCACTTACCCTGTTCCCTCTTTCTATCATCATTCTCCTAGTTCTGCTGTACAGTTACATTTTCATCTGGTACAGCTTCTTGTAGAAATAATGTATTATTAATAGGGCTATCAATCACATTTCTTACATTTCTTCCCTGGAGTTCAGCTTTAATTTTTATAGTTTAGAAATAAAAATGTCCTTTCCTTACCTTGCTCTCATCAAAATCTTTCTGTACAGGCGGCATATCTGCCTGGCATTGGAGGATGAACAGTACAAGGATAGCTGCAATTCGCATCATGTTTGAAGTTTTTCTGATCAGTGATTGTAATGTGATGGCTCTGGCTGGTATATATACACCTCTTGGTGTCAGGCTGGCGCCTGTGCAGATAACAGCCTATTGTATGCTAAGTATATTATATAACGGAAACTGGGCTTCTTATAACAAAGTCCTTGCCAAAATTGTTGTGAAAACTCTGGCTTTCAATGAACGTTTTGTAAGATTTACAAGTGTGCTCCTGTATCATTTTCACAGTTTGTGTTGTGTACAGGAACGGTTGACCTCCTCTATAGGCTGTTAATGGGCCCTGTCAGTGTGAAATGTATTAGTGTATGTGTAGATGCTTCTCATACCCTAAATTCAGGTTTTATTAAAGTACAACTCCAGATGTAACAAAGTGGTTAAAGGTTGACACCAGGTACAGCACACCCTGTCATTTCCAGTTTGTATGGTTGTCAGTCTGTCTCCTTCTCACAGGGACCTCATTGGTTACTTTCACTTCTAGTTACACCCCTGTTGGGACCCCTCCGATCTGTTTTCATCGAGGATTGGGCTTGGTCCAGGCTCCCAAGACCTAGGCGGCTGGATGGTGGTGCCCTGACGTTGCTTGGCCGACCCCCCCCCCCTTTCCCCCCCCCTCCTTTGACATCTGGGTATGGTGGGAGGGGGGGACGATGTAATGTGGATGTGATGACTATATTGTTCTTTACCTATATTTATATTTCTAATCATATTTGTATGCATCAATGTTTTATATTGAATTGTTTAATGGCATGATTAAATGTTAATCCATAGCTCAATGAATGTATTAGTGTGTTGATGCTGACAGCATGTTTCTCTATGCAGTGTTCTCCTTGAGGAAGCCTGTGAGGGTGAAACATGTAGGAGTGCTGCTAAGAAGATTTAAACATACTGTTTTGCTACCGTGCTGTCAATTGCATATACTTTGTATGTTCTTGTCATATGGTAGGCTAACCCACCGACTGTGTATGTTCCCCTGGTGGCATTGTAGCAACCGTTTTTTATAAAGATGATTTTATGAAGATATAAGAGCCGCAAAAACCCTTTACCCTTTGGCACGCTTTTTCTCCCTTCTCATTCTCTGCTGATGGCCATCTTGGGCAATACCCAGAATGGGGGCACTGGAGCAGGCAACCTTTACCTGACAGGCAATCAGCAGTTGCCCGTGTTGGCACAGGTCCTTGGTGATCAGTATAACCATGACAGCACAATTGTATTGAATAAAGCAATGTCCACACACTAGTTGCTGAAAACTGGGGTCTTACTTTGCAACTGTTGATTACCCTAAGCTTTTACCCTACCTCTGGGACCAGAGGTAGTGCTGTACGTGTATAAAGCCCTTCAGTAGTAAACAGTCCAACATTATTAATTAAGCAGGTAAAAACAACATGAGGTCAAATGAGCTCTCCATGTAGATGAAACAACCCATCCTTAAGCTGAAAAAACATAAAATACCAATCTGAAAAATTGCTATATTATTAGAAGTGGCAAAATCTTCAGTTTGGTATATACTAAGAAAGAAAGCACTGGTGAACCTTAATAGACATGAATGTTAATGGAAGACAATAGTGGTGGATAGTCAGAATCAGCACCCCTTTACAGCAGTCCACCAAGTGAACAACACTCTTCAGGAGGTCTGCATATTGATATCCAAGTCGACCATAATGAGAAGATTGCATGAAAGTAAATATAGAGGCTGCACTGCAAGCCACTCACAAGTCTAGAATTTACAAAAAAAGTCGCCATAGTTCCTAAAAAATATTTTTTGGACAGATTAAACCAACATCAACCTCTACCAGCACGATGGCAAGAAAAAGGTATGGAGAAGTCCTGGTGGAGCAACTGTAAAGGCTTGGGAGTGCAAGGCTGCCAAAAGAAGTGTTTTTCAATAATGACTAATTAATTCATGGACATACTGTCTGTTCAAATCCAGTTAAACGCAGTTACATGGAATGGAAGACATTTCATAATACAGATGGACAGATGACCCAAAACACACAGCCAAAGCAATCCAGGAGTTTACAATCCAGAATAATATTGAATGGCCAAAACAGTCACCTGATCTGAACTAGGACAGAAAGGCTGACAAACCAGCAAACAGCAACTGCAGTAAAAGTTTGGCAAAGCAATAGAAAGGAGGACACACGGCATCTGGTGATGTCCATTAGCACAAGCTTTCAAGCTGTCATTGCCTGCAACAGGATTTCAACCAAGTATAAGAAATGAACATTTCCTGATGGCATTTTGTGTCAGGAAAGCAAATTTGTGGTAAGCATGATAGGAATTTTCAGTTATTATTCAGTTATTGAATGTCCATTTACTCTTGAACCCCTAAAAGGAAGTGGTTGTTTCATTTTAAATACATTGTGGGGATGTACAGAACCAAAATTAGAAGAAAGGTGGCTCTGTCCAAATATTTATTGACTAAACTCTATCTAGCCATTGGCAAAATCATCTTCAATTTTCTGGCTTGGTGACCATATAGGACACGAGTAAAATACTTCATCTAAGTTTTTTTTCATTTTTATTGTGTTTAGGTTGACTTTCATGTGTTTTAGCATTATTTGTTAACAAACACTATTGGAATTTTATTACAAGCTGTCTAACATTTTTGTTTAGAAACCTGCCAGAGTAAGAAAGTTGTTCAGCAGAACAGCCTGTTAGTGATTGTTATAGATCAAAGAGTCATGAAACTCCTACTACCAGCAGTGACACAATACAGTTCCAATAGGGACTAGACCAAGCTAGTGATGCAAAAGAAGGTGGAATGAGGCACACGTTCCCTATATGTGTCCTCTTCCCACCTGAACAGTGGTCCATGCCTGTGTCATTAGCTTGTAGAATTATAGACTCCCCTAAGTATCATACATTGTGCGCAGAGAACATACTAGTATGAAAAAGAGAGTAGGAAGAGGACCCTGCAGCATCATACAACTGAACTAATGATTTGGGCTTTAGGATATGTTAAAGGCTGAGGCCTCATGGCCTGTGACCTTCTAAACGGGAATTGGCGGGTAGTGACCAGCAACTGACAGTAAGTCAATCTATGTTGAACATCTAAAATTAGGGTATAAAAAATAAGACACTTGTTGGGTTTAGTTGACAATGCAGGTTAGGCGCCACTCGTTTTTTTTTTTTTTGTATCCTGAGTACAGATCATGTCCTTATTATCTACTTACTTCAGGTTTGATCCTATTTTGTTCTTATCAGGGCTTAGGTGTCCTGGATCAGCCATAGAAGATTTCCTGGTTCTGCATTAGAATGCTGATAAACATCGATGCATGGCGTAATATAAGAAGTAGCTGTCTGACCGTCGGGAGAATCTCATGTCAAAGGGCAGAATAGAGTGTAAATTCATCAGTAAAGGCCTCCATATACCTTTCAATCTTTCCATACAATTTCTGTACAATCAACTTTTGTTCTACCAAAGCCATGTAATATGAGGACCTTTCTAATCCTTCCGGTCACTATGTATTCTATCAGGGAGGCCACTATACTACACAGTTGTTGGTAGATCTAATGGAAATTGTATGGATCGATCTTAAGGTGTATGGGGGGCTTAACACAGGACAAAAAGTTGAAGAAAGGTGCCTTTTAATGGAACATACTTTTATGTTCAAAGCAAAGTAAACCAACAATACCCACAAAATACAGTTACCAGCCAATTATTTATTAAAAATATTTTTTAAGGGCAGTTTTATTAGTATAATAGTCTGGCTTAAATTGCTGTCACAGCCTCACTTGTGACAATCAGGATGACAGCTTGCAGATATGGTAATAGTAGAAGGTTGGCCTCATAATTGTGTTACTATTCTTTTACTATCCAACCACCTGTTGTATGTATTTAGTAGAAAATTTTCATGATAAAACAGTTAAAACAGGCCAATATATCAGGCATATTATCTCTTACATCCATAAATATTCCCACACAGGCGCGTAAATTATTTATATGGGTTATTATTTTTAAGATCCGGGCTAGTTTTTAAAATAAAAATAAAAAGAAGCAGTAGAGTAATTCTTTCAGTTCATAATGCAGACATTACATGACATAGATACTTGCAGTACTAACCTGGACGCTATCTAGTGGAAAGATTTGTGTCCTGCACCTTCACTTCACACCTTCAAATAAATGAGAAATATTTCTACATACATGTCTGTTTCAGTAGTGCTAAGATGTTACCTGGGAGAAAGTCTGTTGACATTTCAAATGTATAATGCAGATGGGACAATGCAGAAACAAAGACATTTTCTCATTTTAGGCTTCTGCCATGCAATAACCTATGTTAAAGCAGACCTACCACCTCACTGGACACTTTGTGTGAGAAAGGTGAGTACATTATTTTTTTTTATTCTGTAGCAGTTTTCACAGATGTATACTGCTGACAGGTGAGTATTATGTCAATGTAATGTAAGTGTGTAAGTGTTTTTTTTTTGAGTATAGAACTGCTTTAATAAACATATTCGATAAAGTGCTCTAAAGAAGGGTGTATTTTGTGCAGCACTTACAAATTAAGAGCCAGATGGTATAGAGTACTGTAATTGTGTTCTGGTTTTCTTTTGACTGAAGCAAGAGAACCCAGAGATTTGTGAGTATGTCTTTAACATGTAATTATGTACATTCAAAACGTTTTCACGTATTTGTAAAGCTGGCCATACATCTTTAGATCTCTCTGTCAGATATCCTTTAGAGCTACCAACAATGATGTAGTATAGGGTCCTCTGCAATTAAACACAGGAAAACGTGATTGTTTAGAAAGTCCCTCATACAAAAACAAAATGAGGTCTAAAAGAAATCTGACAGAGAAATCTAAAAGGTGTTTGGGGACCCTAAGGGCTTGTTTCCATTAGAGCATCGGCCGTGGATGGACGCATTTTTATATAAATAACATACTCAATAGAATAGAGTACAGCTTCACTTTAACTAAAACTAAAACTTTTAACACTCTTACTTTAAAAAAAGCCAATAGCTGCTAACACAAAATGTATAAAAAAACATCCTACACACAATTAAGGGCTTGTTTCCTACACACAACTGTGTTAACAGCTATTATTTTTATTCCAGTAAGAGTGTTTAAGGTTTTAGTTATAGTTAAAGTTAAGCTGTACTCTATTCTATTGAGTATGTTATTTATGGAGTATATACTGTATATCTGTGTTTTATCTCCCTGGTGGTCCTGAGGTTTAGATTTCTGTATTTAAAATGGTATAGTGTTTTTCAAGTATTTTTTTATGTTCTGTAAGGTACAAACAGTTCATTCTGAGTATACAGGTGATTTGTGGGGAAAAAATTATATTGTCAAACGTTCCTGTATTTCAGTAATTCAACTTAAAAGATGAAACCAATATATGAAATAGAAGCTTTGCATGTTTTAATGATTATGGCTTACAGCTTATGAAAACCTTAAAATCAAAATCTCAGAAATTTACGGCCTCATGGCAACATGGCATGGATGCCATCAGTCTGTGGCACTGCTGAGGTGTTATAGAAGACCAGGATGCTTCTATAGTGGCCCTCAGCTCTTCTGCATTTTTCCCTGCTCATGTCTGACCATAGAGGCTCTGGAGCATTGCCAAGAGAAAGATGAGAGACAAGTTTGCTGCCCAATCAAGTACAATAATTCCATGGTTATTTTGGCAAAGTGGGCAGGGGCCAAGTCCTGCTGGAAAATGAAGTCAGCATCTCCATAAAGCTAGTCTGTAGCTAGCTTTATGGAAGCTCCATGAACCAACACCAGCAGATGACATGGCTCCCCAAATCAACACAGACTGTGGAAACCTCACACTGGACATTGGATGAATCTTGGATTGCTTGCCTCTCTAGTCTGCCTCCAGACTGTGGGTCCTTTGTTTCCAAATCACATTCAATATTTGCTCTTATCAGAAAAGAGGACTTTGGACAACTAAGCAACAGACCAGTTCCTTTTTTCTCTAGCCCAGGCAAGACACTTCCGACGTTCTTTGTTGTTCAGGAAAATACGACATTTGAAGCCCATGTCCAAGACCCTGTGTCTGTGTGTGGTGGCTCTTGGTGCACTAACTCCAGCCAGATTTAATCTATGCCAACTGTAGTAACAGATAGTTGTTTTGGATCGACTGAAAGTGTAATTGAATTAAGGTTCAATTTCAATAAAACCAAATTTTCTAGCATGTCCAATCATTTCTTGATTGAAAATGTTCCCAATTTAAGTCATTTTAGGTTGATCTAACCATGTGTGCTGCCATATATTTTCAATTAATCAACAAAAAAATTTATTGAATTAAGTTGATTTAACAAAAAATCTAGATGTGTATGGGTCCTTTTTAGTCACTTTGTCCTTCCCCAGGTTGCCAGGTCTGTCGATTATTGTCCTAGCAGCGGCACGGGAGGACCAGGGATTTCAGGCATGATCATCACCTCTTACCCTACCACTGGCATTATGCATCACTACTTACCTGCCTGCTGCTTACTGCTAAAACTTTCACTAACAGTGGGAGGCCCCCTGTTTCTCCTTTGTCCCTCTGCGATGGCCTGGACCCATTTCAGGCCATTACATCTGTAACAAGAATACACAAACACCTCCCGATGAAGGCTTACGAAACGTGCATCGAGGTGCTTTAAACATATATTACCGATACTTTAGATGAACCATGTTGGAATCAGCCATCGTCTGATATGGCGATCTCTACATTGTGGTCCCCTCCTTCGCCATGCTTTTAACAATTTGAAATAAACATGGATTTATCATCAGCTTCGCGCTATTTGAAGGACTTATCGAATGATGGTAGCGGCGTGAACGCTACCAACGTGGAGCATATATACCTACCTTGGTTCTCAAACCGATGGTATTTTCTTTTTATTTTCATTTTTTCCTTTTACTCTTGAATATCCAGTGTTGACTATTAAACTTGATTTTTGACTTTAACTGCTATGGCTTAAATCCTCCACATGGAGGTGTTGTAGTAAATATAGAGTGGCCCTGCCAAAGTTCCCTCGCCTTGCCCCAAGCAAGGAAAAAACTGATGGTGGGATAGGCCACTACCTGTGGCCTCTCCCTACATTATTTGGTATTTGTATATATATACAGAGATTGGCCTAAGTTATCGCATCATACATTAACAGATTTTAGGGCAAAATGCTCAAGAACCACAGGACACAAGACACACAGATCAATGTGATGAGAAGACCTGTTGAAGAGACAGTAAAATAATCATTAAAGGAAAGCAGACAAAGTAATTTCCTGTGGTCTGGCACCACCAGCCCCACAGGTGACCATAGTCTACAGTCTACAGTCAGAGAAGAAGCCCTGGAATCCCCCTTATATACCATAATAATCCTCCAGTATGGGGTTTCTCACAGGGCCTCCAGGAGCAGGAAGTGCTCATCTGTAAACCATGTCTAAGGTAACAGGCAATTCCTAGATGAAAGAGTGCAAAACTACAGCGCCCTCTAGTGGACTTTTAACACATTGCTTGGGATTCATATCATAGCTTTAGAAGTATGTGAAACACTGACCAGGGAAACATATGGGTGTAGTACACACATTGTGACAACTTAAGGTTCAAATTCTATATTTTTTTGTAAAAGATAAACTTTCAAAAAACATTACATAACACAGCAATATGAATATCCAAACAATTATTTTTAAAAGCTTAATCTTCTGGGCGTTTTGGTCATGTGTATCCCTTGTAAGAGTCGAGTGCTCACTTGCACATGTAGTTGCGGGAACATTACAAATACAAAAGTATTGCTCTAGCATATGGAGCTTTTTTTCTATAAACTAAGTTCAAAACAAAGTTTACTTTGAACTAAATTCATGCTAGGGGAATAGTTATTTTTGGTCCCATAACATTTCTCTACATCTCCATCATTTTTGATGATGATACCTTGTTCAGGGGCTTTCAAAAAAAGTAAATATACTGACTTTTAAAGTTTTTCAAATTTCTTTCCTGTCTAAATGACCCATCAAATTCTGACGGGTCATTTAGATTTTTCTACGAAAAGGTTGAAAATCTCAGTAACAAAATTATCATATTTATATAGCGATCGACCAGAAAAGAGCCGACAAGGCGGATCACTGTGACACCAACTTGTGGTGCTATTCTGGTCGATCCCTCTAGATGGGCTTCTCCATTTTGTGGGCGATCGACCCCTGAGCAAGTGGCACTAACACTGCAAAATCACCCGCGGATGTACATGTATAGGGGCCCTTTCTTCTTCCAAATAAACTTTTTGAACCATACATGTTGAATTTTGGAATGTGATAATACCTTTCTGTAGAAATGTAGGAGAGTGCCATGTGTGCAAGTGAACTGTGTCTCAAAGGTTAATGTGAATGTTATTGAATATACCTTTAATAAAGTGATGACATGACTGTGACCAAGACCAAATGTGGGAGTGTCCAGCCAAATATAGTTATTAAGTTCCAGTTATGGGTGGAGTTATGGGTCTTCGCTTGAAAGAGAGTGCAAAACGACGTTAACTGTTGGTTCCTGTGGGAAGTAGGCGTTGCATGCCTGCGGGACTGGGGACCCCTATTTACCCAGATGTGATTACATCCAGCAGCAAGGGTGCCCTAGCCTTGAGATGTTGTCGCTGGGTGGAGTGAGGGCTAGGCCAGAGACAGTGAGAACGGAATCTTCCACATGGCTGGCACAGAACTGATTGACTTTACCTGAGAAACATCAATAAATACCAGTTCTTACACCAACTTGGCAGTGAGCATATTGACTTGAGTGTGCAAGACCCTGTGATCCTGCCTCAAAGGATGATTGAGATGCTATCGTGCAGAGGCTTTCAAGCCATGCTGTAAGGCGATCGTCATAGCTGTTCCTAGTTGACCCTGCAAGTGAAAGGGGGTGCAGCTATAATGGAGGGCAGAAGGGAGTACCCATTGCTAGCGGTCTCCTCAATTAGTAGTAAGGCGCCGGCTGTGATGGAGGGCCTAGCGGAATGATTTGCCACTGGGTGCAAGTGCCTGCATGGAGAATGCCAGTCCCTGACCCTTGAGTGCACAAATATGTACCGCAGTCAATCATCTCACAGAGAAGCGGTGCCCATATTACAGAAATTGTGTAGAATATGGGAGAGGTTGCACACTATGTGAACCACAATAATGAACAAAAATATAGTTTCCTCTTCTTGTTCGCATGGAAAGACGCACTGTTCAGTTGTTAGGACAAAGATAAACATCTTCAGAATATGTACTCAATGAGCCCCCACAATGCCTAGTCCATGTTGTGAAGAAGAGACTCCCTTACTTTGACAAAAGATCTGGGGGACAGATGTGGGGAAAAAAGCATATTCACTTGAACTGCAGCATCTGACAGTGGAGTGAGGGGTAAATGTTTGGTCCACCTCACATACATTATAGTGGAGGCAAACATCAGAAGTGTTCACCCCACTGATGGAAAACACCCTATGTTCACCTTAAAACAACCACCGGAGGAACTCATCCAGCTGTTACATAGATGTACTTCTATAGATGCACAGTCCAATGAATAGAGACTAGACAAACTAGCATACAAAATTATTTGGTCAGCCTTATTAAATTAAAAAACTATCCAGGGGTGGCATAATTCCTCCAGGTGGATAAATTAATTTAAACAATTACGTGTTGAGATTGGGATGGCTGAGACTGCATGTAATTAGCATAATAATGTGAAAAGCTGCATCTCTTATGTGCACTGAACTCCATCTCTGTACACCGACCAATCAAGCACAGTCACTGCCATAACAGTTACGAAAAACTACTTCCATGACAGGTTTTTGGAACGATATTAAGCAGAACATTTCAGCATTTCTGGCCTCAGCTTTTTAATGTTTTTAGTACAATAAATACAGAAAAATTCCAAGTGACAAGGCAATACAAAATGGAAATTCACTTTCATATAGCCAACATTTCTCAAAATGTCTTTGTTCATAAAAGGTTCCTCTTGCACAATAGACAGATTTATGAAGCATTGGTAAAGGATAGATTCCTTCCGTTCATCAGGGTCTCATTTCCACATGCGCAGAACCTGTGCAAGAAAAAATACTGTCAGCAAGAAAATTTACTAACCTATGCACAAATTGGAGGATATTCATTCAGGATTATATAAATTACATTGGGCCACTGATCTGCTATAGCATACACATTTTTAGAACGGTATTAACCATGTTCTACTATATTGTCACATCAAAACCTGCATGAAAATAGTGTGCAAAAGAAAAAAAATGTATTGGTTTAAATAAATAGACCAAAACCAAAAATGGATTCCCTCTTGGGACTTAATATGGAACAGTGACGCAATTGTAGGAAAAATGGCGGATATTGGTGTAACAACCGTCCAGTTATCTTAAAAGATTTTTTTATTTATTTGATGTATAAACCCAGTTGCAACAAATAATCACATAACATAAAAAAGCCAAGATGCCAGCTACACTGTAACACACATAAAGTGTAGCGGCTACTTCATATATTAGATGGTGATCCTAATAAAATTCAAACAACGGTAAGGTGCATGAGGCTACATGTTTTGCCATTCACGGCTTCTTCAGGTCCGAAGCACCTTATGCAAATATATGGATCTGTGTGAGAAAGGAGATACGCAGCGGTGTAAAATAGGGGTATCAAGTATAGGGTGAACCCTATTATAATTATCGATGTAAATCCACACCTACCTTGGCAGTTAAAAATACTAATAGCAACTTTCCTGTGTGTTGAGCAGTAACAGAGTCTTGGCAGCGCAGTGGGGAGGTATGGGCGTCTCTACAGGTAGGAGGCAGTGCAGTTTAAGACCCGCCTGAGGCTCCCCGAGGAGACCACGGGGATGGAGAGATTTTGAGGTGCTATGATTGTAAGAGAGCAGAGTCACTGATTGTGACTGGATTTATATAAATGCCTTATTTCAGTTATTCAAATTAAGGAACCTAATATAGATATATGTCCACTGGTATCCACTATTGTTATATTTGCCAAAGAAAATGGCTTATCTACTATCATTTAGAGACAGGGATATAAGGATTGTGTAGCATAGACCAATTAGTAATGATCGGCAGAAAGGCTTACATGGTTATATTTGAAAAAAAAGGCCATAACATAACATCACCAAATGACAAAAAATGGAAAATGAAAGAATACCTTGTTTTTGTTAGGTGTTTACTTCAGGCTGGTTTTTTTTTGAGGGGACGCAATAGCAGCACTCCAGGATGAGTCCAAAAAACAAATGACTGCTGCCTATCCGGGAGCCTCCGCATGTAGCTGAAGCCACAATGATTCCTGTGCATGGGGGCTACGTTCCCGGTGCGTGGCTAATGTAGCCGCCACAGCCGTAAGTTTGAAGCCCGCATACACAGGAGTGGGGAGGATCCTGTGTGGGCGCATAGAAACCCTGGCGTCCATGGCAGCCGGGCGGCCTGACCCCCCATCACCATGGTGTGTGGAGCTGGCGCACCGATCCGTGGATCGCCAGGGCAGCGAATCATCTGTATGCGTTAGGGGAGAGAGCGCCCCTCTGCTTCCCCCTGATGAAAGAAAATGGGGGAGAGAGAAAAGATTCGTCCAAGATTTGGACGAAACTTCCTCACACTTAGACGTGTTTAAAAGTTTCCTTTTGGATTTACTCTCCTTTATTCTGACACACAATGTCTTTACATTCAATGAGAGATACTATATACAAACCCAAGGGGTGGCGATGGGGATATCATGTGCCCCATCATATGCAAATATCTTCCTGGGCAGATGGGAAAAACACCTAGTCGAGACAATATCTGACATACCAGAGCTGAAAACCAAAACATAGTCAGACCTCTTGTACATGGGCAACCTCGAGACCTAAAGGTCTATATTAGTATAGTACAGTTATATGTTTCTATATAATTATAGGGGGTATCCCAACCGATATGGGGGGGAGGGAGCGAGAAATGAAGGGAAAAGGGCACATATGCCGGGGGCAGGAAGGAACCTCAGCACCCCACAGAACCACACAGGGGTTAACAGAAAACAATAACAGCAAATAAATCATTCCACCATTCTTGGTGCCATACATATACATAAAATCTTCAAACAATTAAACAATATTCCAAATATATATAATCGACATCATCAGTCCCACACATCCGGCTGGCCTGGATGGCCCAATGCCCCCATCTGTGACCGCCGACCCAGTCCATAGCCACCTTAAGAGTTGTGGGAATCATGATGTCCACATTAACCTGGACTGACATATATACAATATAATATACAGGTATGAATGGGTGTGTATTGTTTCATGACCCAATTGAACCACGAGACCCCACTGGTTGTCCTCAATTAAAATTATATGTGGGGTTAGTGGACTACCTTAGGGGATCGAGAAGCCTGGCCCAATGGGTCAGGTCTCGAACCTCTGGGTGGCTAGAGAGCACTCTGCTCAACCTCTGGATGGGAGCAGAGGGGAGAGAAAGGGGGGGGGGATTGGTGGGAATATCATGATAGGAGAGGGGGGGAAGGAAATTACTTCACCATACATGACCAGCAGGAGGGAGTCACGCTGAACCGCTCAACATAACTCGTCTCCCACAACACATTCATACCGACGTACCGAGTTTAGAGAAAGGGCTTGAAACTAAGTTGATCTTTAAGACCCGGTGGTGATGTCGCTTTAAGTCGATGAATCCAACGGGATTCGATCTGTAGTAGTCGTTTATTAATATTGCCGCCCCTTACATTTTTGTTGACATGTGTCTGTACCATGAAGGAGATGACCCGAGGGTTATAGTTATGGGTTAAACCTACATGTCGGCCTATCGGGGTGGTATATGTTAGGATAATTCTGGTAAATTCATTCTTGGGCTCTGGTTTAAGTCTATACAGCAAGCGATCCCTAGTTTGTAATTGTGCCTTATGGTAGGCTCGTTTCAGGATTCGCTTGCTGTACCCCCTCCGCCTAAGTCTAGTCTGTAATTCCTTGGCTTTTAAATCAAATTGGCTGTCTGTCGAGCAATTCCTCCTGAGGCGTACATATTGACTGTACGGGATTGATTTCAATAATGGTTCGGGGTGAAAGCTGTCATAGTGTAAAATTGTGTTCCCTGCCGAGGGTTTGCGGTATAGTGTCGTGGAAATAGATCTGTCAGATTCGATTGAAATCATCACATCCAGAAATGAGATATTGGTATTGGACTGTTCCATCGTGATAAATTCCATTTATTTACTTGTAATTTTTTGATGAATTCTTCTACCTCCTCAATGGTTCCTGTCCAGATAACTAAGACATCATCGATGTACCGTCTCCACAGTACTATGCGAGACTGGTACATTATCTCAGGCCTCCAATAGGTACCTATCTAGTTCAATCTTGAAATTTGTTTTAATACTTCCTCTTCTTCCTTAGTAAGGACATGATTGGATAAATTGATGATATTTAGGTCATCGGTTTGTCCCCCAGCCGGGAAAAAAAACCGGGTATAGTGCCTCCTCTTGGTGCAAGACCTTGTGAGGTGCCTACAGCGTGTTCGCCTCCTGCGCCCTGTGGGGGGACTGAGGGTGCTGACGTGCGTGTGTTGGGGTCATTTCTGGTGATACTAGAAACAGATATATGACCTGTCTCGAGAGGTGCCGAGGTGTGGGAAGTGGGGATAGGTGTGCTGAAACGTGCATTAGAGTGAGAGCCATCGTAAGTACAGTGTACTCTGTCTGAAATGTGATCACAGTGACTAGTGAGTGGGGTAGGGCCCTGTGTAATTGTGGGTCCCTGTGTGATGTTGCCCCCTCTAACTGATGAGGAGGGCCCAGGTGTAGATGAAAGTGATGTCGATGGTGATCCAGATGCTGTGTTGTCCCCTTTGTTGAGGGATTCTTGAGAAGACGTCATACCTCCTTCCCCGGGTCCAGGGTTCTGTGAGCGTGTGTTGGTATTGGTGTTCCGGTTAAAGTTCTGTCTTTTCCCTTCAGAGGTACTGTTCCTCTACTCCGGGTGAGGTTGTCTTTTTTAGCCAGCACCGACATTGGCTGATTGTGCCCGTGATCTGTCATTTGAATAAGTTGAGCTCCTAGAGCTTTGCAAATACGTATCAGAGTCAGATTCTGGTCCTTGTTGCCTATGATCTCTAGGTACCTTCTGTGTACCGTTTCTATTGTTGGGTTTGGGCCAGTGATAGGCCGTTCCAAAGCTGAAACTAAGTTGGTCCCGTTGGAACTTTTTGGCTTTATTGTTACACATATTCGCAGTATAATCAAAAATTTTCAGTTTGATTTCTTCTTCCTTTATTTTGAATGGCGTGGAGTGAGCTATTGGTCTTTGGGAGACATATAGGTTTCAAATCTCCAAACGTGTTTTTTCCAAGATTGTTGTATATTTCTTTATAAGTAATTTCATCAGTCCTTCTGAACATTTTATCAATACCTGTTCCCATTCGTGTTTGAAGTTATCGTCCACATCATGTGCAGTGGGAAAAAGTGTAAACGACTACTACAGATCGAATCCCGTTCGTCCGTTTGGATTCATCGACTTAAAGCGACATCACCACCGGGTCTTAATGATCAACTTAGTTTCAAGCCCTTTCTCTAAACTCGGTACGTCGGTATGAATGTGTTGTGGGAGACGAGTTATGTTGAGCGGTTCAGCGTGACTCCCTCCTGCTGTTCATGTATGGTGAAGTATTTTTCTTCCCCCCCTCTCCTATCATGATATTCCCACCAATCCCCCCCCCTTTCTCTCCCCTCTGCTCCCATCCAGGGGTTGAGCAGAGTGCTCTCTACCCACCCAAAGGTTCGAGACCTGACCCATTGGGCCGGGCTTCTCGACCCCCTAAGGTAGTCCACTAACCCCACATCTAATTTCAATTGAGGACAACCAGTGGGGTCTCGTGGTTCAATTGGGTCGTGGAACAATACACACCGATTCGTACATGTATATTATATTGTATATATGTCAATCCATGTTAATGTGGACATCATGATTCCCACATCTCTTAAGGTGGCTATGGACTGGGTCGGCGGTCACAGATGGGGGCATTGGGCCATCCAGGCCAGCCGCATGTGTGGGACTGATGATGTCGATTATATATATTTGGAATATTGTTTAATTGTTTGAAGATTTTATGTATATGTATGGCACCAAGAATGGTGGAATGATTTATTTGCTGTTATTGTTTTCTGTTAACCCCGGTGTGGTTCTGTGGGGTACTGAGGTTCCTTCCTGCCCCTGGCATATGTGCCCTTTTCCCTTCATTTCTCGCTCCCTCCCCCCATATCGGTTGGGATACCCCCTAAAATTATATAGAAACATATAACTGTACTATACTAATATAGACCTTTTATGTTTCTAAAATTATATAGAAACATATAACTGTACTATACTAATATAGACCTTTAGGACTTAGAAATATTTTCACACATTTTTGGACTTAGACATCAAGCCTGGATCTCCCATGG